>JACAFV010000104.1:13434-114979 GCA_014635975.1 Plectosphaerella sp. P0831 | reverse complement strand
ACTTACCGGGCCGCAGAATACGGGGTGCAGGGCTAGTTATAGCGCCTATAGCTATATAGTAGGGGCCTAGCCCGCCTCCATCTGCTAGAGGGGGCTAGAGATCAGTCTGTACCTTACCCCTTACCTATCTTTAACTGCTAAAATACACTATTAAGACTCCATCACTCTGCTGGAACTACGCGCCCTGACACACCTGCACATCATGTCGCCTGCCTCAGCCCAAAGAGCAGCAGTTGCTCACCGGTCATGAATTTCCGCAGCGTCTTCGACTGTCACATACGACCATACCCATTGGAGAACTCGGGATCCCGTCCGCTCTCCCATAGATAAGCCAATGAGGGCTGGATTAGTAGTTGGGTCGGTGACGACCAGCGAATACCCGGTGTNAACTCGGGATCCCGTCCGCTCTCCCATAGATAAGCCAATGAGGGCTGGATTAGTAGTTGGGTCGGTGACGACCAGCGAATACCCGGTGTTGTATGTATTTTTGACGTCGTCATCGTTAAACCTTTTGCGGTCGTGAAGGGCGGTAGACGTCGTCGAAAGAAGTGATGTAACGGCGTCGGCGTCTCCTCTGTCCGCAGGTTTTTCGATCCAATGGCTGCTTTGAGCTGCTCCAATCGGGAAGCATCCAATAGGGCCGCTCGGTGGCTGTCAAGAAGGGAGTGCCTCATAGTGCTCATGTCGTCGATGAGAAGCAGGAGTCTGCTCCATCTGCCGCGATGGTCAGTAGCAGGCTCTAGTCGAGATTGCATATATCACGTCACGGAGATCTTCAGAGAGACAGGGGACTACTGGCTCAGCATGGCCCATATGATTGAGCTTTGACAGGGGAATAAAGACCTGCTCTACTCTACTCGACCTCTTGCTTTTGTGCTCACGACAGATTCGTCTTGAGTGACTAAGTTCCTGGCCGTTCATGAAGAATTTTGTTTCATAACGAGCGGACTTGAATATTTCATTCTTCACGCGGTAAAGAGTCATGACCTTCGGCTGTGTGCAACTCCCCGAAACCCGCTCATCAATCTCAAATTTGAATTACAAACTCCCGGTCCTTGATAGCTCCTGGACTTTGACAGCATACGATTCCACGTCACCTTCCATCTAAGACTTCTCTGCCTTGTTTGTCTTCGTGACAGCTTTTACATCCTCGGGGTCAACAACCCCGTTGGTGCTCTGGGCCCGCCACTCGCTCGGGTCGTTATTGGGAATGTACCTGAAAATGACTGGCAGAAGGGCCGCGATGATCGCGCCCAAGAACAAGCACACAGTGGTAGCAGTAAAGCCCTTGAGGTTGCGGGGACCCTCGGAACTTGGCCAGAGGTAGGAGCCGTAGATGAAGGAGACGTGACCGAACGAGTTGACAAAGGCGATGGCAATGGACCGCTTGCGCTCCGGGCGGGGCATGGTCTCGCTGACCCAGTTGAGGATGAGCGGCACCGCCGTGTACATGCCTCCGACAAGGAAGCACATCATGACGTATTTGACCGTGTCGTTCTTCACAACGATGCAAATCAGGGAGGCCACTGCAGCCAGGCCGAGCAGGCCGCAGTTGTGCCACTGCCTGTCTCCCGTCTTGTCCGACGTCCATGACCAGAAGAGCTGGAACACGGCGCCGCACGACCAGATGGGGACTGTCATCCACTGTGCAGTGACAGAGGTGTAGCCGAGGCCCTTGAGCATGGTCGGGATGAAGTAGGTGATAGTAAGGGCCACCAAGTTGGCCATGTACATGACGAGGAAGAACCAGGTGCGCATGTCTTTGAGGACGGAAGCGAGAGCTTGGAGCGGCGAGATTGCCGTCTCCTCGGGCTCGAGAGTGGTCTCGTTGCGGTCGTGCATCATGCGGACGTGGGCGAGGATACGCTGCTCGTGGGTGAGCATGCGGGCGCTGTGCGGCCAGTCTGGAAGGATGAAGTAGAGCCCAAAGCCGGCGGCGCTAGTGACGAGACCCTCAATCAAGAGAAGCCAGCGCCAGCCCGGGATGCCGCGAGCGCCGTCGAGTTGAGAAATGACGGCACCGGCCATGATGCCGCCCAATGCAGGGGCCCTAAATCGGGGTCAGCGAATGAAGGAGAAGGGGAGAAATGGTGGCACTTACACGCAACCCGAGGTGTAGAAGATACAAGTTCGCTTGCCGACTTCGCTCTTCTTGTACCAACATGTGAGCTGTGACACACCGATATTAGCTTTTGCCGGACGGTGAAGGTATGTACCTAGTTTTCTCACCAGGAAGAAAGCCCCAGGAAATAGTCCGGCCTCAATGGCACCGAGGAAGAAGCGGCCAGCAATGAAGCTAGAGGGTGTCTTGCTTTGAGACCTGGGAGGTGTACAGTTAGCTGTCGTTCTTCGTAACTTGTTGGTTGAAAGACTGCCGAAGTATCGTGGATCTAATAGGCAGAGGGAGACTCGGGTTGACTTACATGCCAACAATGACGCAGCCCCAGACCCACGTGATTGTAGAGAGATATATGGACGGCTTGAACTTCATGAGAAGCATATTGCTCGGAACCTCAAAGATGACGTAGGCGATGAAGAAGACTCCATTGGGTCAGCCACAGTTTTTGTGAAGGAAACATGAAAACAGGGACAGAGGAAACCAAAAACAAATCTTACTGCTGACGAGAGAGGCATATTCTGTGACCAGGCTGTTAGCATATGCAGGTTGCACGGCGTCGGATTTGAAGAGAGGTACACACGATTGTCGGACATGCCGAGATCCTCACTCAACCCAGCTGCATTGGCGTTGGCCTATAGCTTTTTTAGCATGCTTTCGTCAGTGCTTGCTTGGAGGATGCCCACAATGTTTCCTCTGTCAAGGTACGCCAGAATGTACATCCACCACAAAATCGGGATGAGAATGAAATCGACTTTTCGGACAAGGGCCTTCTCCTCGTCGGAGCCGGGCACGTAGTTGCGCAGGGCCTCGGCCACTTCGTCGCTGTCGATGTCGATTTCGTGCTTGCTGAGCTTCTTCGGCTGGGTTGTTCCAGGGGCCGCGCCCTCTGATCGACTGAAGAAGCCCATGGTCGTTGGGCGTGTGGTAAAGGTCGATTGGAACAACTTGGTGGGCAACCCGTGAAGCGTGACAGAATAAGATGTATGCAAGTTAATGACTTCACGTGGAGATATCTGTCAGGGCGAGAGAGTCTTGTTTTAAATCAATCATCTCCCATCTCGTCGTAAAGTAGATCATGCTTCGGCCGACCTTATCGGGCAAGAGGGTCAACCCTGGAGGACGTGCATCCTCAAGCACTGCACGTGTCCACTGAGTCGCGGGCTATCATCTTTTCCGAATCTTGGCTTCCTCTCCGGGCTCCTCGGGCGCCCCTAGCCTGACAGGACGAGGGGTAGCTGCGGGACTTCCCGAGAGATAACAATCCAGAGGTGATTAGCATGGCAGCCAGACCTGGATCCCCCCCGCCCCCGCCCCCCTCAGTGCCAGTGATCGCTCTACCAAAGTCCCGGTAGACCCCTGGATTTCCCCGGCGTACCCTCGATGCTTCCGGTCCCGCTTCTCTTAAGTCCGGCCCCGAACCGGACTCTATTCCCTGTTTCCTCTCCCTCGATAATGGGCAAGATACCATTGTTGCGTTATAGATGTCCCGCTACGTTGGAGAAAGCTCGATCGTGGGTCGGCGGGGGCCGTTACAGGATCCTGACCCCTCCTGTATAGACTCCAGCCTTCGAGGAGCTCGCCGGTGGGTGCCGCGAGCCGTCGATATGAAGTGAGGTGCCTTATAATACAAAATTCTAGGCTGCGGGCATCTTGACCACTGCAACCCTGTTCGCTCATCGTATTTCCTCATCCTGACCGTTGAAACCAACACTCCTCTCAATCTTTCCACCTTCCGTTCCCACAACACACACCTACAAGATGGCTCCCAGCAAACACGTCGTCTTCGACATTGTCGGCACCTGCGTCTCCTACGACGCCATCTTCGATGCCATCGACTTTCGACTAGGCGACAAGCTCCGTGCCGAAGGCGTCAAGCCGAGCTTGCTGGGCTATCTCTGGATCGAAGTCACCGAGCGCGAGTACACCTACCTGAGCATGAACAACAAGTACGTGCCCTTCCGCGACATCTTCACCAGCATCTTCTACCGCATGCTGTACATGTCGGGGATCCAGGACCCGCATTCTTTCGCCAGCGATGACGATCTTCAGTACATCCTGAAGCAATACATGAAGCTCGAGGCGCGCCCGGGGATCGCCGAGTGCTTCCAGATCCTGCGCGACAACGGTTTCACGGTATGGGCGCTTACAGCTGGCGACGCCGAGCGCGTGAGTGGGTACTTTACGCACAACAACATCCCCATGCCGATGGAGAACTTCATCTCCTGCGACTCTTTTAAGATTGGCAAGCCGGATCCCAAGGTCTACAAGATGGTGGTTGATCGGCTGGGCGACGATGAGAAGTGGTTTGCTGCGGCGCATAACTGGGACTCACTCGCTGGCAAGCTGAACGGGTGAGCTCTCACTTGATTTGCTCGACATATTGACAGAAACTGACCGTCTTTCGCGTCTAGCTTCAAGGCCGCGTACTGCTCCATTTGGGAGAAGATCCCCTGCAGCATTTTCGGCGAGATGGACGTGTCGGAGGATGACTTCCCGTCGATGGCACGGGCAATTGTTACGGCTTCGAATGCATCGAAGTAGGGATTCTAGTTAGTAAAAGAATCAATTTTTGCAGCTTTGACCCTCCACATTGAACTTGACCACCATCGCAATTCACAGAACATGCATCTGTCTGCCCCTACCTGTCCATGATTTGATCAGACGTGTCTTTCCCAAGCACCTAGGCTGATCAAACGAGTTCTGTTCATTGGAGATTCCTGGGATTTAGATCTGTGGCATGCTGAATGCGACTCACTCCTCGGGGGTCCACGGTACAACATCCCTCAAGATTCTAAACAGATTACGCCTTGCAACATTCACACCAAAGGCAGATAGCTCCATGTAGAGGCAGACAAGCACGGAAGGCGGGATTCTGGAAAGCCATGAGTACCCGTCAAGGACCTTGCATCGTCGTCGGCGAGCTGTCTTCCCGTCAATGATACAGCCCCCAGGGAGATGACCTGGAGTTCAGGGACACGCAAACCCCGGGTCCACTCCGGAATCCGGGGTAATGGACTGTCAACCCTGAACGCGAGTGATGGATTTCGAGCCAATGCATGATTGAGAACTTCCTGAGCCCGAAATCTATGACCGAAGATGGCCAAGAGTTGGCCACCTTTGCTCCTCGGCTGGTATCGCCGGTCGATCTCTCTGGAACTTGGGCCCGGCCGGCTCCCGGTCAACAACATGTGTACGCGTCTGCCTTTTCTTGACTTTGCCTATCAAGACACTAATGAGGGTGCCGAAGAGATAAGACAAGTTGCCGAAAGATTAGATGGCAGATGGCAGAAAACCAGCATCTCGTTCTTGATGGCTCGATAAGGCACTGGAGGTTCCCTATACCAGCATGAGGCTGGGAGACACCCTGGCTATGGCGGTCGCATCTTTACACCTTGGGACACCTATCTCGCAGGAAATATGGGACCGGACTTGGAGACACCACGCTGGACTGGCACACCTCGTCCGTGCCGGTCCCACACCCGGAGGATTAGATACCCTGGGGAGGGCCTGATAGCCACAATGACCTCCTTGCTGGGTTCATTCTGTAGAATCCTGACTCGCCGACGGGCGGCGGGGCACTGCCACTCCGAGTCGCAGCGTGAAGTAGGAGGGTGCATCATGAGCTATCGGGATCGACCTGCTGCTCACTTCCAGACCGGCGACATTCTCATCAACAGTCCGTTGCTTGTGCCGTTTCCTCGCAATCATTTCCCCTTCAATCTCTCAAGTTACAAATCATGTCGGCGTCCTCGAAACCGACCTCACGGAGCCCCGTGGCCAACCCAGTCCACTCCTTTTGGACCACGGAGCCCACAGACCTTGACGACCACCGCTCAACGCCAGAGCTACCCAAAAGCTGCAATGTCCTCATCATCGGCGCCGGCCTTTCCGGCGTAGGCACGGCGTATCACCTCTTCAAAAACAACCCAAATCCACCTTCCACGGTCATCTTGGAAGCGAGAAAGGTCGTCTCGGGAGCCACTGGCCGCAATGGCGGGCATGTCAAGCCCGACTTGTACTTCAACGTGGCCAAGTACATCAAGATGTTCGGCGTTGAGAAGACAGCCAAGCTCGTGGCCTTTGAGGCTCACCATCCCCATGCGGTCAAGGACCTGGTCGAGTCTGAAGGCATTGACTGTGATTTCCAGCTGACAAGGGCGGTCGATGTCCATCTTGATCCTGAGCATGCGAGACAGACCGAGGCTGCATACCGGGAGCTGCTGAAGGGTGGAAAGGTTGACCTCAGCGATGTCGCCTTCATCCCGAAGAAAGACGCTGAGAGGGTGAGCATTGTGGCGATACAATACCAATCTCCGGCACATTCTTGCTGATGATAGCGGCCGTGACAGATTTCTGGCGTCAAGGGCGCACAGTGCTGCTTCACCTATACGGCAGCGCACCTGTTTCCGGCCAAGCTCGTCCGTGGCCTCCTCGCTGGCCTCCTGGCCAGGGGTCTCAACGTCCAGGCAAACACACCCGTCAAGTCGATCATCCCCTCACCGGACGCCGCCAACGGCAAATGGATCGTGACAACCGACCGCGGCAGCATCAGCGCAAAGAAGGTCGTCTTTGCGACAAATGGATACACATCCGCGATCCTGCCCGAGTACGTCGATCGGATCGTGCCAGTCCGCGGCGTCTGCAGCCATATTGTCTCGCCCAAGGGGAAGGCTTCGCCCCATCTGATCAACACGTACAGCATTCGGTTCAACTCGATCGACAATGACTACCTAATCCCGCGAGCCGACGGCAGCATCATCGTTGGCGGTGCAAGGCAGCGCTTCTGGCGGCAGCGTAACCTTTGGTTCGATAATGTGCGGGATGACGAGCTTGTGGAGAGTACTGTGCCGTACTTTGACGGGTATATGCAGCGCCACTTCCGCGGGTGGGAGGACAGCGCGGCCAAGACTGCGCAGGTGTGGACTGGAAGTGAGTTTTCAAACTGCACGACGTTGACCTCAGCTGGAGGAGGAGGCTAACCACTGCGCGTGCTGCCAGTCATGGGATACAGTTCCGACTTTATGCCGCACCTTGGCAATGTGCCAGGAAAGCCGGGCCAATTTATCATCGCGGGCTTCACCGGACACGGCATGCCTGAGATTTTACTGTCGAGCAAGGCGGTCGCAGAGCTGATACGTGATGGGACGCCAATTGCGCAATCGGGCGTGCCTGAGATGTTCGAGACGAGTGAGGCGAGGATTACTGCAACGGGTAGCCCTCTGGAGGAACAGTTGTCAAGGACGGTATGGGCGGAGGGGCACGTCAAGGCCAAGCTGTAGAAGCTACCTATCTTGTGTCATCGCTTGCAGATACTACCCTGAATCCTGATCCATCGTGGAGTAAAAAGAGTGGCAGAGGATGCAGTGTGGCACTGAGGGGTAAGCAAGGTCAGGTACATCTGCCATTGGCCCAAGTTCAAGTGGGAGATAGGGGAGGCAGCGCCTGTTGATCTTCACCCAAAACGGCCCCATCTGCCTTATCAAGTGGTAGTCCCGGATAAGCTGATTCATGCCATGCAAGTGACCTCCACAACCGCTGCCGTCCCCCCTCACTGCACTCGACGCCGTCTCACCGGAGTCATCGCCTTGACGTCCAATCTGTCACTGAATGCAACACCTTGTGGATATTGAGGCCACATGTCTAGGACACAGCTGTCGCGTATGTCCAATCTCTTGAGTTCAACTCCTGGCAGCAGCACACCTTCAGACAGCGCTTGACGCCGCTGCACAGCTGGGACCATGGACCCCGTGCCCCTACAAGTTGATCTGTCCGCACAGAGGGCCCTCATCAGGCACCGGAGGCGCGCCGCGAAAGCGTACGACCAGTGAATCGGGAGTCTCTCCACATCTCATTTCCCTGCTAACACATACCGCAGATGCGACCGCTGTCGCCGACAGAAGGAAAAGTGCGACGGCGGCTTTCCCTGCCGCCGCTGCACCCGTCTCAAACGTGGATGCGAATTCTCCGGCCGGCCGGTCGGTCTTGTGGGCCGGCATGATACCGGTGTTGCAGGTGCTCCGGAAACCTCACCGGCACGTCCCGGCACGGCGCGGATGTCGGAGGTTGCAGCCAGGTGCGTTCCCGTTCTGCCATGATGACCTTTGCTCTCCTGTATGCAGCTTAGGATGGGCGTTTTCCTACCGTACAGGCGGCTACTGACCTTCCATGTGCAGCTCCGATTCAGGGCCAACCACCACTTCCTCTGCCGAGCTTCTTCAAAGGATAGCCGACCTGGAAAGAGTGGTGCAACGGTATGCAGGCGACGTCCCCCTGGACGCAGAAAGCCTGCGTGCGTTGGCGGAAGATGCAGATCGACGCGAGCAGCGGCCGATAAGGTCACCGCCGCCGGTTCGGTCGGCCAGCGTCTCAGAGTCGGGCGGCTTTGGGCTGGGTTCCTTCACCATCAAGCCCCTCGCAAACAACATGACCCGTGAGTGGCACTTCAGGTATTCCGTTTCAATAGCTAACATTCTCGTAGATTGTGAGTTCGCCACAGGACCGGGCACGGCTGGGCCCAGGTCCCAGGTTGCAAATGGCTGACACCCTTCTTGACTCTGGGGAGTTTTCGCATTGGAGTTTCTCCATGAGCATCAAAGATTGGATTGACCAGACCGCGCTGCCAAACGTAAGTCGAGTCCTGCCAGGTTGCCATAATCAAACGTCTTGCTAAGTATCGTGGCAACCGAAGCACCCCCCAAACTCGACCAATGTTGCCGAGTACTATCGTGCCGAGGAACTCCAGTCGACATCGAACATCGCCATGTCAGCTGCAGCACTGCCGCCCCGGTTCGTCGCCGACTTTCTCGTGCAAGCGTTCTTCACGCACGGCCAGGCGAATTACTGGTATGTCGAAGGAGAGTGGCTTACTCAAAAGATCGACATCATATACGATGACCCTGGATCCCTGACACAGCGCGATGTTGGCACCGTCTGCATCATCTTCACGGTCCTCGCCATCGGCACACAGTATGCGTACCTTGACCTTTTCAAGGATCAACAGGGCGACGCGACAACGACCCAGAGCCAGCACGGTGCTGCCGCATATTCTGAAGATTCCATAGGTGTCATGTTCTACCAGCAGGCATGCCGATTGCTGCCTGACATGATAACGGTCTCGTCGCTCGAATGCGTCCAAGCTTGTCTTCTGATCGGCATCTATACGCTGCCGATAGATGCGTCGGGGCTGTCCTATGTCTATTTGAATCTGGCCGTCAAGCTGGCCATTCAAAATGGCATGCACCGACGCTACTTGGGCGACGACCTGAGCCCTTCTGTACGAGAAACTAGGAATCGCGTCTGGTGGACAGCGTGTACCATTGAGAGGTAGGGTTGAAGTTGCGTCAGTTCATACGACCTGAGGCTGATGACAATAACAGGCGGGTAGGCGTCTTCCATGGCCGGCCACTTGCCATCTCGGACAGAGACGTCGATGTTGATCTTCCCGTCGTTGCTGATGGACTACTCTCATCGACGACATCGGAGCATTTGACGCACGTGCTGGCGACGTTACGGCTGAATCGCATACTCAGCCTGATTCTCTACGCAACGTATGTGCCCATCGGCAAGCAAAACTTTTCACACAAAGTTGGTTGACCATTCCAAGATCGGCTCTCAAAACGTACACCAAGCAGGAAATGCCGCGCGGCATGGAGCGGCTGGTCGAGCTGCATCATGAGCTCACCTCATGGTGGGACTCCCTACCGGACAACATGTCCTGTAAGCAGCCAGGACCGACCTCTTCCGCTTCAAGACTGGGGGTGCACCTCAAGCTCGAGTACTGCTTGGTGAGAATCTTTGTCGGTAGAGCCTTCATTTTCCGTCAAGAAAAGACAACAACGCCATCGGACACAACGACAACCATGCCTGGCGGAAACAAAGCACGCAAGGGCTCAGAAGGCAGCACATTCAGATCAGATCGGGTTAGCCCGCGATCTGTCCTCGTCGCAGATTGTATCGAGGCATCTCTCGAGGTTGTGGCAACGTGCCGTGCCGTGCGGGACTCGATCGGCTTGGCGCGGGCGTCGTATACAGAGTTCAGCTCATGCCGCGCGGCATTGCTCGTCATCACGACGCAGTGTCTTCGGAGAAAGACGGACAAGTTTCGCAGGGCACTCCGTGACGGACTGTCCATGCTGAAGGAAATGTCTGCCGGCGGCGAGTCGGCATGGTCGGAGATGTTACTCATCGAGGCGTTTGAGCGTGCCATTGCCGAGATGGATGCGGCAGCCCCGGAGAAGAGGGCCGACTCGCAGTACTCCCGGTTCAAGCAGTGGGAGCAGCTGTGGAAGAGCGATCAGCCTGGAGGCTCCAAGAGTGGGCGGTCTATGATCAGCCCGTTTCTAATGGCGCCCCAGGCTGCGGGCGTCTGGGAGCCTTCATCAGGAGGTCAGCCGCAACAACAGCTGCACCAAGACGGGACACCGATGATTACAGTACCGATGCCGTCGCCCACACCCTTTCTCGGAATGGACGGCGAGTTCGCATCCTTTCCGCAGCAGACGCTGGACGAGTTCTCAATGTGCCTGGGATACAATCTTGGGCCGAGCCCTGACGCCAGCGCCAGCGCCAGTACCTGCACCAACGCAATGGACACTGACGGTGGTTGGATGGAGAGCATCCAGTGAGGGGTTTTGTCTGTTCACCTGTCGTTTCGAGGTGTGATCCGGCTTAGTGCTTTCCCGCATACCGGGTTCGGCGCTGGACACGGCGAGTCTCCAGGATGGGTGACGCCCCGGGTACTCGTCACGAGGAACCCAAGCGAAGCCGAGGCAGCGTCCATAAAGGGCAACCTTTGAGCAAGGCTGCGTAGTGTGCAACTGGACAACTACTACTCCTTGTGATTGTCGGCGTCCTTAACAAACACCGGAACTTGGACGTGCTTGATGCAGGGACGACTCTCAGATGGTCGGCCATCTCTCTGGCCACTGTCTGCCGATGTGTACGCACCGTCGAAAGAGGCGGCCCCTACCCAGTTGGACCTCACGATCCTGTCACGGGCGGGATGGAAGTATAAAGTCCGGACAGCATGTGGTCTGATTCGAGTCCATTCTGCTCGATCATCACGAACATGCAGTCTCCAGCATCCTCAACTCCCATTCTCTAGACAACTCGATATAGGCTTCGTCGGTATGTACCAGCATTATGCCGCCGCACTAACGTGCCGGAGATGGTCGACTTTTACGTTGACTGGAAGACGGGCCTAGCCCACTTCCGATACAACGGCCAGCACAAGCGCTGCCTGATCATGACGGACAAGGTCAACGCCCTTATCCCCTACCATGCTCGGTGTCACAACATTGAAGACAACGTGGGAGGAGAGGCCCTTCGGCTGGAAACAGGACGTTGTCCTTGGAGGTAGTCGGGTCGGAGGAGGTCGAAGGCTCGGCGGTCACTGCCCTGGTGGCTGCCACTGGGGCTGCCGAGGCTGGCCATGATGATGCCGAGAGCGATGAGGAAGTGGAGGCTGAGGAAGTGGAGGCTGAGGAAGTGGAGGCTGTGGAGTGATAAAAGGGGTCAGGGCAGCCTTTCTACGAGAGGAGGATCCCAGCCCTGGACCTCGGCACCCAGAACCTCATTCAGCCCGTGCCCCGCCTGTTCGCCGACCTTGGTGTCGCCCGCGGTGGCAACGTCCTCGGCCTCGACGCCATCGAGGGCGACTCGCTCATGTGGCTGCTCTCCTGCACCGTCAGCACCGCCGAGCAGGAGGTCATCCTGCACGAGAAGGCCTCGGCTTTCGCGGCGGACCTTGCTGCTTTCGCCAAGTCCATCGACGGACTCCGTGACTGGCGGTACATCAACTACGTCGACCCGACGCAAGACCCTATCCGTAGCTACGGCGAGGCTAACGTCAAGTTCCTGAGGGAGGTCTCTGCCAAGTATGACCCCACTGGTTTCTTCCAGAAGCGTCAGGCCGGTGGCTTCAAGCTTCCCGAGTTGTAGATGGGGAGCATACGTGTCATATTATTACGGGTTACATTCTAGATGTCCGTACCATGGTTTCAATTACGGCACTCGTCCCATCACCGTTGCCACAGAACTGATGCACACGGGCATGTCCTTCTGTTGATACATGTGAGCCTCGTAGTGTCATTCTGCAGTACCACCGTCCTCTCCCGTCTCGTCAAAGGCTCGAAGAATGACTTGCAGAGCACTCCATTGATCCGGCTGGAAGTTTTCCCTGATCTCAGAATTCATGTTTGCCCACCGTCTTTCCATCTTCCCCAACATTGGCTCCAAGGACGTCGAAGTCCTTTTTTCAATCAAGTAAATGTTCCGCTTGCCTCGCAGGCCGTCTTTCACATACTTCCCCCATCCGGCCTCCAGCTGACCCGAGGACGTGAACGGATGCAGATTGCTGAATCTCTGCCAAAGGCGCAGGACCTGCTCGGCTTGCAAAAGGGTGCAATCGAACAAGTCCGGGTCACTGCCGTCGCTGGACTCCTTCTTGCTGTCGACAAGGGTTGAGTGTACAAGCATCTTCATCCTGCGACCTGCGTGCTTCATCGGCGCAACGAGCTTCACGACTGGCCAAAGCCCACACGTCGACTTTCGCTGGCGGATTCGTTTGCCGAGGGAGTTGGACTCGCTGAGATTGGGGCGGAAGACCACATTGTCGGGAATGCCAACGACCCATGGCTCGTCCCAAGTCTCGGTGTAGCCAAGCTTCAACAGACCACGGGCATCGGCGTCTGCCGAGAAGTAGACGTAGCCGCCTCTGGTAGATTGAACGGGCACCCTCATCTCTTTCAAGATGTTGTGGACGNTGTTGTGGACGCCGTTTGATGGTTGGTCCGCCACCCTTGATGTGAGCACAGCTCGAGCGGCTCAGAGGGGGGCGTGGAAACAGGATTGGCCGGAAGTTCAAAAACTTCTGGACCGATAGTTGCGATGCAGCAGTCTTGCGAAGACTCGGGAGGCCGTAATCTGGCGAGGTCTGGAGAGGATGGGGGTGGAGCTTCAGCTCAACTAGCTCAATTGTCGCGACGGCAAGTTCATTCGGCGAGATAAACTTGGGGGGATGTTGATCTGATGTGGGAAAAGAAGATCCCGGGGCCTCAAGCTCAACGATCCTGGGTTCTAAATAATTGTTGCTGCCGCTTGGTGGCGACGTCGGAAGTTTACTCGAGCTCGAGCTCGTTGTCGGGGCCGAAATGAAGGCATGCAATGCGGGTGGATGGCCGATGCTGCTTGACTTGCTTCTTGTCTTTGGGGCTGGCCTCGGCAGGGAAGGCAGGCCGAACATTGTCATCTGGTAGGGCCATACTTCTGGCGTGTTGACTGGACCGTGGTTCTTCGAGCAGTCTTGGCTGCCGGGGGGCGGCCTTGATGCATCTCGCTGTCGGATGGGCTTGCCTCCCGAAGTCTTAGACTTGTCAGTGCTGCTGAAAAGCTTGCGAGTTTTGCCAAGGGAGACCGATTCGGTTATCGCGTCGTCGAAGAGGAGACCAATTGGTGGAGAGGATGTTGAGAGGAGCAAGTCTGGTAAGATGTCTGGTTGCGACGCTCCTTTGCACAACGTGGGCCATCTCCTTTATGTTTTCCCCCGTCTTGGACAGCGACACGCACTCCCTCCAGGATCCGGAGGCCTGGATTTCCCAGAACAGGGCCATCGTGATGCTTCCTGCGGCCCCTGCATCCAGCTCCTGCAGGTACCCTGCAGATGCGCCGACAGTGGCTGCAGTGGCGGGCGACATTCTGCACACTCAGCCACAAGAAGCCCCTGATGGATGATTTTGAAACGTTCTGCTGACTATATCACTGGACCCAGATTCGCCGGCATCTTGAGGGTGTGGCAGGCAAAGCAGCTTGCGGCCGATTGCCAACCGATTCCGGCATGGGTCTTGGAGTCGTCCTCCTGCAGGGGGATTTGTTGACAGGGCAGCCTCCGTTTCAGGAGAGCTGGAGCTGCATACCAGAACCAACCGCCAACTGACAACTGCCAAGAAAAGGAGATGACGGGTGCATTTCCCGGAGATCAGGCTCTAAGGCGCTGGACTTCTATCTTTGGCGCCCGACATATCATCTGATTCGAGGGCGTGTACAAGCCCTCCATCATGACGCGCATCCCACGGCCACTGCATCGGTGCACGGAGAAGATCCAGCGAGTCCTTGGCCCCCACGACACCCACATGCCACCCCGGGATTACATCTCTGGTCCTTTCCTTGACGGACCAAATGAACTGCCCTCAATTAAGAGATTCGTCGCTCATCTCAAGATCAAATAGATCATCGCATCTAGCAAGGGCCGGAATACTCAGTGTTGTGGGTTCATTTCGTGACTCTTTTGTAATGGCTTTGGGTTTCTTTGTTTCCGCCTCTGTTTATGGGTGCCACCGTCAGGCTATACCTCGCCATCCACCAATATGTCTTTGTTCCTGCTCGCTGCCCAAATCTACCAGGGCTGGACACCATCAGCCCGGATAACCTTGCCCGCATTAACATCGTGCTCTCCTTCAACAACGCTCCGGATCAGAGCTGCGCCAACTGCGGGGTCCTTGGCTCCAAGCTAAACATGATCCATTAGCATTCGATGGCTCAATAAATGAACGGAAATGGACACAACGAACCTTCTTCAGAACCTCAACACCCACACCACCGAGGTTGGTCGCGAGGAAGCCGGGTGAGACAGCGCACACCTTGACGCCGTCATTGAGCAATGTACGATGCCAATCGCGCATCAGCATGTTCATGCCAGTCTTGGAGCAACGATAGCCGAGCACAGGAGGCCCCCCGAAGGCTGGCTTGGGCCAGCCCTTCTCCGGGCTGCCGTTCAAGCGCTGTTGAACGGGGGTCTCAAAAAGTTCCGTCTCGGTCAGTGTGGAAGTGCCGCTTGCCAGGAAGATGAGCCTGGCATTGGCAGACTTGAGGAGAAGAGGAGTCGCCAGTGTAGTCAGGATGTGCGTTCCCACCACATTGGTGTCCCAGGTTGCGTTCCAGGCCTCGCGCAGGGACATCTTGCCCTCCACCTGGAGGTGTTCATAGTTGGAGCCGCCGTTGTTGATGAGGATGTCGAGGCGCCCGAACTTGGAGTCAATAGTCTTAATCGCCTCTTCGAGGGAGGGATCGGACGAGTAATCGACCTGGACAGTGCTCATAGTCGAGCGGGTGTCTGGCAATTCACTCTTGACGATTGCGATGGCATCTTCGCCCTTTTGGGGGGTACGACAACCAATGATGATTTCGTAGGCAGTCTCCGAGGAAGCCAGCGCTTTCACCACCTCAAGGCCGAGGCCGGTGTTTCCTGCGAAGTGTGTGAGCTCAGTCGTGAAACGTGTCCATGAGATGGTTCCTACCTCCGGTGATGAGCACGATGGTCTTGTCGGTGGCCATTTTGAACTGATGAACGTGAATCTCTGAAATCTGCGCTTTGATGGTGATGATGATGAAGTCGCACTGACATGAGAGCAAGAGAAGACGAGGGACTCGACATACTTATAGTTCAAGAAGCGACCTCATTTTTGGGTGCAGGGAAGTGCAGGCCGATGATAGAGTTCAACCCCAAACTCGCGCCACGCCAGGTGCTGAATCCAGCCATATAGCAAACTACGACGTCAAACACGGAGTTCGGGACGGTAAGTCGGCCATTCCCGTTCAGACAGATGAATTGGTCCCCACTCCCTAGTGTTGCCCGCAGACTGACTTGCCTGCATTGACCGGCCACTGTACCAAAGTGCGGGGATAAGCAGGCCCAAAGTCCGGTCGGGCCAGTACAAAGGCACCACAATGACCTACGGGATTCCGAACCCCGTTCCTCATCCCTCAGAAATCTCTAAGCGTCATGTCGCCGCCCCGCAGTGAGGAGCAAGAGCCCTCGGATTCCGCCCCGGACCCCGCCCCGGTCCAAGGACAACCACAGTCCGTGCCGTACGGACAGGCCTGCGCCGGCTGTGCCAAGGCCAAGTGCCGATGCAGACGGAGCACGGCATCACCGGCAGCTCCTTGCGAGCGGTGCCAGCGTCTCAAGCGAGCATGCGAACCATCACAGATGACTCGCAAGCGTGGTGGTGGAGCGCAACGCAACCGAACTGCCCAGATTGAAGAGAAGCTTGAGAGTCTTGTCAACATTCTCATCTCCCAGGGCCAACAGCCAAGGACAATTGCAGTCGGCCTCGGCGCTTCATCAGTGCAGCCGTATGGGTTATCTGTCCCCTCTGTCTGGCATATTTCAGATCGCTGATGTGCTCGAATAGGGTTACTTCCACGTCGCCTGCAGAGGCAAGTACCAGTGCTGCGTCATCGCATGTCCCAGCTTCAGGTACCAACGATACGGGAAGCTTCACTGCAGATACATCACAAATTTCTGTCCACGGCAATACAGCTTCGCTGGACATGTCGGAAACAACCTTGGCTGGGATAGATCAGGCGCAAGCTGAGGAAAACCTGCGCTTGTTCTGGACGATGTACCTTCCAGCGTTTCCAGCTGTACACATATCGCCGACAACCACGTGAGTCCTCGGGTCATGATTGAGGCCTTTGACCCTCTGCGGTTCGAGCTGGTCCAGATAGGTGACGTGGGCTGACATCAATGATGAAACCTCAGTTCATCCCAGTTAGAGACGCAAAGACCACATCTCTGGCTCGTAATCCAAGCAATCTCCTCCACGCCCTATTTAGCAAGAGCAGCCCTACAAGAGCGAGTCCGCAAAACTCTTGCCGAGCGCGTTGCAGTTCAGTACGAGTGCAACATAGATCTCCTCATGGCCTACATCGTGCTTGCCATGTGGGGGACTCTGACTGGCAGCAGCACAAATGCGTTCTTCGTCAGCGCCTCAATGGCCACCACACTTGCGTATAGTCTCAAGCTCGACAACCATCCTGACTCGGGGCCAACTGGCTTTCAGGCCTTGGCGTACGGCTTCCATCCGTCTTCGATGTCTGCGAGGTACGGTGACGAGAAACCGTCGCAGAGCAGGCGCACAGATGAGGAACGCAGGGCCATTCTGGCTTGCTTCTGCTTGTCTTCGAGGTCAGTCGCTCCCATGGCAGCAAAAAATGACTTGATCGTCCGGCTAATCTGAAAGCATTTGACATCACAGCATTTTTCACAAGCTAGGCACCCAGCTCATGCGGTGGACGCCGCATATGGAGGATTGCTTGCGCCACCTGGCAGACCATCCCGCATGTGAAAACGACGAAGTTCTGGTGATACAGACAAAGTGCGCCAGAATACTCGACGACATCTGTACCTCCTCGTCGTCTTCCTTTCGGGGCAGCCGCCAGGCAATGTTCCCCTCGATGCATGCGCCCATGGCCAAGGCTTTCAAGGGACATCTCGACGAAGTACAGAGTCATATTGAACCACAGATATTGGAGAAGAGTGAGTATCATCCACCCTCAGGCATTGCCAATACTAGGCTGACCACCCCTCATAAGGGCTCGTCAAATACTGGCTGTTACTCACAAATGTCATGATCCTGGACATCGAGCTGCAGGGCCCTGCCAATCCGGCTCCAAGTGCGGACCTCCTCTTCGGACGAGCTCAGTTGTTGCAGTCCTGCCTCACAGCCATCAACCTCTTCGTCGAAAACTTCCTGGCATTCACGCCCCAAGAGCATGGCGGTCTACACGTCCACTACTGGCTCAACTTTATACGCTGTCTGCGGATTGTATATCGTCTGCGCCTCACAGAAACGGCTGCATTGAACGGGAGCATCGTTTGGGAAACTGTAGACCTCGCAGATTTGCTGCAGCGCGGTGCCAACATCTGCAGAACCGTCCCGGTAGCCATGGGCCTGGGCGTCGATGGCCGAAACACGCATACCATGTTCGCGGAGAACCTGCTACGAATCGAGTCGATATGGGGAGAGGCTCTGGAACAGGCTGGGATCAGACGTGCTGGTGATGGGATATTTCTCGAGATGCGGCCTGACATGTCTCAGCCGGCTTTTCTTGATGATATGGACGCCGCGTTTGACTTTTTCGATGATGCTTGGATGGCAGACGTGTTTCTACCAGCAAGGTGACGCTAATAAATTGCCATTTACAACGAAATTGAGGCACCCTGAATTCCAGGCACCCTGAGCATATCCTGGCATCTCGCACATGCTTACAGGCGCCACAGAATGCACGATATATCATTCCTCAAACCCTTGAAGCATCAGCAGTTGACAAGAGAGCACACAAGTCTCCGTGTTTATGGAATATATACCCTCCCAGTGGCGTCCCTTGACCCCCCGAACCTGCACCTTCATTCTTCGCCTGAGGGACGACAGCAGCAACCCCATATGACTTCTTTCGCTGTTTTCTCTCCTGTCCAGCAGATTACCCAGAAGGGTCTTCCCATTCGGCATCAAGATTAGCCGCCGGGAAGGAATGGTACCGCATGAAGCTTCTCTCCTCCGTCGTGTTATTCCTATTCCGTCTGACGGCCCTGCCCAGGATGCAGCAGGGGTTTCCATGCACGATGCTCTGAAAGACCACCTCGCGCCCGCCCAGTGCATCGACGAGACTCATCACGTCGGGCATGTTCTCCTCGAGAGAATCCTCGTCGGACATATCCTCCAATGGCAACTTCTCTTTGGGCGTCTCCTCATCGGGAACATTTCCATCCTGGTTCCAAACGTGGACCTTGGCTTCGGCGATGCGTACGTCGGGGTCTAGGTCAATGACATTACCCTCCTCTGCCGCCTCTGCCAACTCTTCCACTTCTCGACGCATGTGCGCCTGCGCGTCCCAGAAGACTCGGAATCTGCGCCTGCCATCGCGGCTGACGTGGATGGCCACGTCGTATAATGCGCCCATCGTCCAACCTTCGGGGCCGAAGCCCACACTGTCGGGCTCCTCGTGGAAGGTGACTTGGTTGAAATGGTCGAAACTCATGTTCCCTCGACATGAAACAGAAAGATTGCCGACGAGTCGATCAGCACGAAATTCCATATAGTGCTAAAATACAGGCTCGCCCACGGCCGGCTGCCGGGGTAGCATGCGGCGCCAGGATGCCGAAGGGCGTAGGAATGCGGCGCGCAGAGCAACGTGATCAGGGGGGATGGATGGTGCCTCCATAGCATCACCATCATCAACAACGCCCGAGTGGCCGCTGCAGTTGTCCTTCGTGCCGCCGATGTCACGTCCGGGAATGACCGGGAGTCGTTTTGCTGGGCTACTTATTTTCGGAGCCGCAAAAGGAAGCTTGTCGAAACCACTCATTCGGTACTCCCTGCCGTTGAAGAAGATGGGGAATTCGGCAGCCAGCAGAGGGTTGATGCGAGAAGAGGTGCCGGGGGGGCATGTTTTGAAGAAGAGGGCCCGTTGAAGGGGAAGGGACGATGTGATATGGTCCCTCCATTGCTTGCTGACAAGAGGCGCTCTCGTTAACAGCGTGCGAAGCGGAAGCTCGAGGAGGATAAGCTCGAGGAGCTCGGGGGGTGCGGAGGACTCTGTTTGTCGACGACATGGTCAGGTTCATGTGGATATGCTGTGGATGCGGGACTGTCTGAGGGGGTTCAGGTAGTCGTATTTAAGGGGACTGACTTCCAGCACATACTAACACGTTGGCCTAGGCAGGCAGGCAGACATGCATATCTACGCGCCGAAGGATCGACCTGCAGCACTCCAACCGCTGAAAGGGGGCTGATGCCTAGCCAACCGACTAGGATGCCGTCATAATTGGCTGTCGGCAACCCGAAATAATGACTTCGTTGCGGGGTAGGGGTATCTCCAGGGAGGTGTGCAAAGGAATTCTTCAAATTCTCTTAGGTGACTTCAAACCTGTTCACCCGACTATTTCTCAAAGAGGACCCGCTCATCCTCCTTTACTATGCTACATGACTATGTGTATACACAGCGCCTGCTCAAGGACGATCTCTGGCTTCTCCGGCCCGTCTCAGTCTCGCCACATAATTTTCACTTCAAACTCGTCGTCGTTTCGAGGAATCAGTGAGCATCATATGCAGCCGTATCTCACGCGTGGGGATCCAATGAGGAGACGGAAAACTTAATAACTGATGAGATGAGCAACATTTTGAAGAAGAGGAATGTCCTAGAAAGGTGCTGTTGAAGGCACATCAGCCCCCAGGCGCGACCAGCTCATTATCTTTCCCATCCTCGTCAGTTGCCCTGCTGGATTTGGCCGAGAATGGCCAACTCATCGGTCATGAGCTTCAAATGTGTCATCTCCCCATTCTGCCAGCGCGCGATGCTGTAGAGCCACACTTCAAAAGTGTTGTTGGTGGCGGGAAGGGGAACGGGGGAGATGAAATCAGGAACATTCAGTGTGCCCGTGTGTCGTCCACTCAGCCGTCCAATTGTAGCAGTCCAGTCGCCTGAGCCGCTGATCGCGTTCGGGACGACACGAATATCTGAGAAGGTCGACTGCAGCTCCTGTACCTTGGCCAAGAACTGTTCGCTGGTGAGTCCATTGGGAGCATCATCTCGTGACGTGAAGATTGTGATGTTGGACGAGAATCTGAGACTCTCCAGGCTGGGGTCGCCGCTTAGAAGAGCGGACTCTGCTTGCTGATAAGCATCCTTGTTGTTGGCCGATACATCGTCTTCCGAGTTTACTGCAAGCGGCAAAGAAAAGGGGCTCAGAGAGAGCGACTGTGTCCCATCAGAGGAAATTGGTGACGGAAAGAAGCCCAGCTGGCGCTGCAAGGTGATGAGGTCCATCCAAATATGCTCCCTGACGATTCGGCCATCCTCCCAATAAGCAGCGGTCAAGAACTCGTAATTGACGCGGCGGTTTGTGGGACCTCTCCATCCACTTGGTCCCTGGATGGGACCTGTGTTGGTGCCAAGGAGATCCGAAAGCCCAAATGTCCAGTTGCCTTCGGCAAATGTAAGCTTGTATGGATGGTTGGAGACACGGTTGTCAGGATATGAAGCGTAGATGTTGGTCATGTCTTGAACGTGTTGCGCCATGTTGAATTCCCGATCTCCCGGCATGTACACGACCGTATCCTCTCGGTGGTTGAACCTTGCGAAGTCCATGGCGTTATAGGCGTCGTCTGTCAGCTGCATCTGGCGCATGTTGGCTTCAGGGGTCCAAGGGCCGGCAGAGTTGTTGGCATAGGCGCAGGTCCCGATAGATTGGCAAGTCACCGGCGCTGGATTTGACTCAAAGTTAGCTTCAAAACTCGGAATCGAGTGCTTGCGTGAGGTAGGGAGTGAGAAGAACCTACCAGGAGTGACACATCCGATGTAGCCTTCGTCCGCACGCTTTGCGAGGGCGGAAGAATCACCTATGACACCCATGTGTATGTAGCTACCACCTCCACAGGCAGAAGCAATGCTTATAAGGTGCAAAATGACGCCGAAGCGCTTCCAAGTTGGAGTGAAGTTGGTCATGTCGACTAGAAAGGTAGACGAAACATGTGAAGATATTCCGAAGTATCTCAGGTTGAGTACTAGATATCGATGCAACTGTCACGATGATGGATGGACCAGCGTCAGACTTTAAAGCAGTCATTGACCCATATCATCATCTAGTAAGAAGAACTGATGATGCCTGTATTAGTTGATATGAGCGACTTCAAGCCTAGGCTTACGGAAGTGCCGCGCGCGTTAGCAGCGCGCGGCTCGGGATGTTGGGGATGTTGGGGAGGTTCGCGTGCGTCGTATGAATACGACCTCATTCGGCTCCACATTAATCAAGATTCCAAAGCTGAACACTGTGAAGACAACCTTAGACCCGCTAAGTCCGGGCGATTTCCTAACTATTTCTCAGTACTGTACTGCGGGATTGTATCCGTTTCTGCCGTCACCCTGGGATCATCCGCTCACCCAGGCGTCAAGTGACCGGGTTGGATGCAGATGATTGCAAAGCGGCGCGATCACCCAGCTCACCTGCTGAGCATCTGTGGGGTAGCAGCAACCATTATTTGACGTCTTTCACTGGTAGGACTTCCAGACAATGCTTTAGGACGAAGGAAGCACCTACCAATTATGCTCTGACAGCAGAGACAGCTTGGGCGAATATCGGGACTTGTACGATGGCACGCCATTGGTCATGAGTAGAGATGCGGACAGGCATCCGGTGATGCAAGAGCCATTGCAAACGCTCCTATTGCGGCATGCCCGTTCGCAGTGCCAAGATCCCACGAGGTCTTCGCCTTGATGGTCCATCCCAGAAGATGAGAGGCGCTTGCTTGGCCGATTCATTTCAAAGTACACCCTTTCCGAGGAGGAGGTACCGATCATTGCTCTGGCCCATGTGATCACAGCTTGAGAAGCGCGGCAGTTGGTAGAGTGACGAAGCCCCAAGTGCGGCAGATACCTAGGGAGGGATGTCGGTTGTAGAGTTGACGGAGATGAAATCTGGCCCGCCAAATTCAAGATGGCGGGCCGCAGTACTATAAGTACAGATCCCGGCCGTTCCTAGCCAGCCCGCCCCCCTGCCCAGGCCCCGCGGCCCTATTCTAACCATCTGCGGGCCCGGGTCCCCAAGTAGGCCCCTGACACACAGACACTGGTCGCGATTTGACCGGCACGATGTGTTCCTTGCCCTCAAATTCGAGTCCACAGTGAAGAGAAGGAGCATTTCCAGACGTCAAAGGATGTCGACTATCTTGTTGTCGAATCAAGCGCCGATTTCAGAAGCCACCTGCCGTCCATCAGTTCAGCCGGCCAGACGTCTTTTCAGCATCCGATCCGCTGTCCTGAACATCTCCGGCCTCTTCAATCTCAGATTGACAAGAACATGAATGCGTAAAGTCGCTCTTCCGGAATATTTTCAACAGATGCAGTGGATTACAGCTGGGTGAACGAGGAGTATGGCCATCGGAAAGCTCAGCGATGGTGGCCCTGGGACATCAGACAAATTCACTGCTTTAGGCTTGGCTTCGACCGCTGGTTTCTTGACTTGAAGATACATACATCAGGTTTGGCGTTGTGCCAAGTACGACCCCAGTTGGCGATGGAGCTGCGTGGATCTGGACGTTAACTTCGTTGGACGGGACGCGCCAGGGGCAATGCGGTGAGTGCCCGCAGGAAATGGCATCGCTGCAGTGACGAATGATGGGGATTTCTGCCGTCAGAAAACTTCCAGATTTCTAGCAACGTGGCCAGGCCAGGCGACGGTCACAGATAAGAATTGGAGGCATCCTTCGCGGCCCTCACTTTTGCCTCATTTTCCCCGGCTGTTTTGTCCTGATTAAAATCCCCACAAGGCGCCCGACAATAGTCCGAGTCTGGTGTGGCCCGCCGAGTCGACAGGGTTGTCTCTCTCGGCGAAGACCACCAACACTCGCGCCGAACAACTCTTCTCGCGACCCCGATGTGACGATGATGACGAAGATGACTTTTTAGACCCAACGGCTGCGGCGTCACCGGAATCTGGTGATCGCCAAGGATGGCTAGAGCAGCGCCATCGCGCGGCTGTCAAGTCAAATTTCCATGGCGGCAATCTCGCGTGTCGTGTTGGTGGCAGTCCTTGGCTATTTGTGCCTGGGCCTGACGGCCCTGACCAGCTGCGAGTGGGCACCTGGGAGGTCAATGACTCGTGCTCTCTCCTATCTCTCCAGGCACAGCCCTGTTTGCGGGCATCCAGAACCTGTACTGGGGCGTCGATCACGCACTCTCAAGACCACCTTTCTGCAAACTGGCTCCCTCTGGCCCGTTTCATCGGTCATTTCTTTTCCAAGCGACGGATCGGACTCGATCCCACGATGGGGCCATCGGCCGGCGGCGTGCCTCCTGCATGATGTCGACTAGGATCAGTCTTGCTGCAGCTGAACGAATCCCATTGCGCACCGCGCCTCTCTCCACACCTCCCTCTCGTCAGGGACCGACTAACGGGGCCTTCTCCACGCGGTGGCGGTTTCGTCGAGATGCAAGACCGTTTTGACCCCTGTAATGCGGCTGGACGCCTCCCAAAATCCACGTGGAAACGCAACGTTGTTCGGTGCGCCGGATGAGCCAAGGAGCTGAACTAGCACACGCGAGAGGCGAGCCCCATCCCCGTCCTGTCACTGGCATTGGACGACAGGCTCGAACCGGCAGGATGGACGAGATGATGGAGAGGGGCGGAAACCCGGGCCATCTTGTCGGCCGAACCATGCAAATCGGATGATACCCGCATGTGTGTTTTTGCTTCTTCCTGGGTCCCCATCCGTTTCCCAGCTCGAACTTTTTTTTCCCCAAACAAAGCTGCCGTCTTCCCCCTTCTAGAATTTCCCGACAAACTTGGCCCGTTTCATCCCGCTTCTCGTCGCGTCCGATGAGAATCCTTCTCGGCGTCCTCTGCCACGCGTGGTGACAATCATCCCGACAGAACAGACGAGATATGGACCCGGCACAGTTGCAGAACGATGAGACCAGGGGTCCTCTCATCCTGGCCTCGGTGTGGTCCCTAGTACCCGCCGCCTTGATCTTCATGGGGTTGCGGTTCTACTGCAAGCTGAGGGAAGGACGACGGCTGTGGTGGGACGACTGGGCTCTTCTCTTCTCATGGGTATGTCGAGGACACTCCGATGATTTCGTTCTTTTCCCTTCTAACATCTCTCAGATAATGGTCACAGTAGCCGCGACGCTGGCGTCGGTGGCCGTATCCCTCGGTCTTGGCCGGCACATGGGGACCATCCCGACGGAAAATGTTAGCAAGATGGCACCCATTGGCCTCATCATGACGACTCTCATTCAGATCGGCGCCATTTGGAGCAAGGTCTCCTTCGCCCTTACCCTGCTACGCATCACGGAGGGCTACATGAAGCTCATCGTCTGGTCGGCCATCGTCTCCATCAACATCTTCATGGGCCTCAGCACCGTCTTCTCGTGGATCGGCTGCGGTCAAGCCTCGGAGCGCCTCAACATTTCCAACTGCGTCAATGCTGTTGTTGTTCTCGACTACGGCATGTTCGCCGCCATTTTTTCCGGTGTTATGGATATCGTCCTCGCTATGCTGCCGTGGAAACTGCTCTGGAAGCTGCAGATGCAGCTCAAGGAGAAGATGGGCGTTGCTCTCGCCATGAGCATGGGTATCTTGTGGGTTTGCCTGATCCTCGAAGTGGTCGACGCAGCTAACACATTTCCCAGTGCAGGAATCACGGGCATCATCAAGGCCACCAAGCGCCTGAGCTTCTCGGATCCCGATTTCACCTGTGAGTCCTCCTTCCACCCTTTGATCCACCACCTAAGCTAAAACCTTCAGTCAATGCCGCCGAGTTCCTCATCTGGGCCATTGCCGAAATTTCCGTCACCATCATGGCCGCCAGCATTCCGGCTCTTCGCGTCCTCGTCCGGGATGCGCAGTCATCCTACCACAAATCCAAATCCCGGCCGACAGCGACTGCCGCATCAGGGGTCTTTACCAACAACCGTACCGTGATCTCTGCCGCCCGACCGCCACCGCCGGGTCGGAGACATTCAAACGCCCTTAGCGACGGCAGCGAGGAGATGATCATGGGGGAGCGCCATGAGATGAAGATCATGACGACGAAACAGGTCGTGGTTGAGACGTTCCTCCGAGATGCTCTGGATAGTCCAGACGGGCCGTCGAGGACGGAGGCGTCTAATCGAGTATGAGGTAGAGAGAATAAATGATTAATGACTGATCACTTGAACCGTGTAGGGCTTTCATGTCTTGGCAGCTGTATCGAATTGATCCGAGTTGTACGACACCACTGACCACAGCGAAGAGCACTCCACATCACACGACACTTGATGCCACCTTTGGGATGATCATTCAATTCCATTTTGTCCCTTGAACCCAGGCCTTAAAAACACCGTTATCATGGTCTCATCAGCTGTAACAGCATCTGCCGCACCCCCAAGGGCCCGGCATCGACACATCCGTCCCTTAGCCCCGCTTCGCCACATCCTCAAGAAGGACCTTGGCAGCCAGCTTGCCCAGGTTGTTGGACGCCAGCGGCGAGTCGCCCGTAAGGACCAAGCGATCCTGGTGCGTCTCGCCCGTGATGCCCTTGTTCAGGGTTTCGACACCAAGCTTGCGCAGGCGGTCACCGACGAGCCACTCCATCTTGCCGGGGATGTAGCCAATGTCAATGTTTGCGCCCGAGTCGAGCGAGTCGGGGAAGACAACAATCTTGTAACCCTCGTAAATGAACTTGCTGCCCCCAGGCTTGCCGATGTCGGCGGCGAGCATGCTCGCGGGGCCGTGGCAGAGGGTGATGTAGTAGCACTCGTTCTCGTGCGCCCAGCGCAGGATCTTGCCGACCGTGGCGGACTCGGGGACACCGTTGAGAACGCCATGGCCGCCGGGGATGAAGACGGCGACGTAGGGCGAGTCCTTGGCGAAGCCGTTGCCCCAGAGCTTGTGCAGGCTCAGGGGGTTGCGGAGCTTGGTCTTGAGCTTCTCGTAGATGCCCTTGACGGCCTCGTCCTCCTTGGGGAACGCCCACATCTCAAACTTGACGGGGTCGCCAGAGATGGTGGCGATGTCAATGTCGAAGCCGGCGGCGTCGAGGTGGACGAGCGGGAGGAGGAACTCGACGGGGTGGTTGCCGGTCGAGAAGAACTTGCCATCGGCCATCTTGAGGTAGCGCTCTTGTGTGCCAATGACGAGGATCTTCCACTTGCCGCCCTTGTACGCGTTCGGGTAGTCGGCGCCGTCAAAGTCGGTCTTGGGTCCGACGTATTGCGTCAAGGAGAAGGGGGAGGGGAACCAGGCATCGTCCTCGGCCTGGTCGGCGACGGGAGCGCGGTCGGAAGAGTTGGACATGGTGATGATGTTGTTGGATGGTGAATGCTGAATGTTTCTCGTGGTGTTTGATGACGAGGGGGGCAGGAAAAGAGAGAGCAGCAGCTGCAAGACTTCTTATACCAACGACTCGTCTGTCCCTCCGCAACCAAGCTCCCCTCGAAGCTTCGAGCTCGCCTTGACCAACCGCGGCGGGATTGGGAATAGCTGTGCATTCTTCCCCTCGGCATTGGTGAACCTTGTCTCGCAAAGAGGCACCTGAGAGGTCAGAAATTGTTTAAACTGGGCCCAAAATCGGCTTTGCCGTCTCGAGACGCCAGAAAAAATTCAGGCGCCGACGCATCGCGAGTCAGAGCTAGCTGCCAAAACCACAACCATCCCCGCACGCTACAGAGGAGCTGCCCGGCTAACCCGATGATGACGTAGCTTGGACGGATAAGAAGCTGTGCACTTGGTGATTATCTCGTTCCCTGGCTATCGCCGATGATGTCGGCGATGATGTCGGCGACCCCAGAACACCCGGCTGCTTGACTCGAGCATCGTCGGCCTTAGCATTTGGGAGCGAATGCCGAGCAAGACCCTGAAAGAAGCCCGATTCGGCCCCAGTTGCTTACCATCATAGGTACGATGGAAACGAAAAGACGCATGGAAAAATGGGTCAGCCATCCGGGGACTCGGCCGACAGACCCTGGCCACGTGGCATTGTTCGTGATCGCTTTCGCGAACTTTCAGGCTACATCCCGCCCCCCTGCGGGAAAATATTGAACAGATCCAGGTCCCAGCTCATCCCACCCATGGCATCCTCCCAGTCTTCGGAACATGACAGCGACGGAAGTGCTCCGTAATCCATACACGGAGACGTCGGCACACCGACTTCGTCAGCCAGGACCTGGAGCAACCCAAAACTCATCTCAAGACTTTCCCTCGCAGCCTGAGCCACAGGCACCTCGCACGACGCCGACGAGTAAGACGCCGCCACCCCTGCCTCGGCCAAAGCCAAAATCATCTTGAGAAACATGGGCCCCTTGATGTTGGTCTCGCCATGGCTGATTCGTCGCACGGATAGCTCGACCATTTCCTCCAGCTTCTGGGCCAGGAACATGCGATACTGCTGGCTGCGATGCAACGTCCCGTCGAGACGCTGCCGGTCAACCTGAATCAGTAGCTCCAGGGCGACAGTCATCATGGCGCTTCGCAGCGTGGTCTTGAATAGACCTCCGGCGACGACGAGGAGACGGGAAAAGGTCCCGTCCGGCTCGGGCGAGAGGATCGACATGGCGGCGTCGAGGCTGATCTTGACTGAACCCTCGTACACTGGGTTCTCCGGTGCTCTAGTTGCATATGGACAGTGAAGTGCAAGCAGGAAGCGGCGCACGAGAAAGTCGAGGAGGTTTCGCCGAAAGGCCATCATGCTGGCGTTGGATGGCGACTGGTGACGGACGAGGTAAGTGCTGCCGTGGCGACATGCGCTGATCATCTCGGAGCTTAGGGACAAAACCTCGTCATATGGGGGGTCGGCTCCGAGTCTGAAGACTTTTTGGAGGATTGCAAGACGAGTCGGCAGAGACTCGAGGAGCACGATCTGGAGTGACGTGTCGGTGTAGGTTGTCTCTAGAGGCTGGGCCTCCACGAATGTCGTCGACCGATCCAGATCGCTGTCATTGATGTTTGACGGCGGTTCAGTGTCGTACTCGTCAACGGAGATGCGCGGCGGCATGGCCGTGTCGAGTGATGCCTGGGCAACGAGCTCAAGTATCGTCGCCCACAGCCTTCTACGGACTTCTGTTTCCAAACATGACAAATTGGGAAGGTGTTTTGGGTCGCGATGAAGGCCCGCTCGCATGGCTTCGTGGACGAACGAGCCTGTGGCGACCCAGGCATCGCCGTCGTGGGAGGAGAAGACCCCTCGGGCCATGAAGACGAGGCAGTGTATCTGGATCCCGCCGAGACTCCTTCGAGCCCCCTTTAATGGTCCAGTGAGCCAGCTCTCAGCTGACCGAAGCCAATGGTTGGCCAGTCTGTACCAACGGACGCGGGTAGGTCCGTCAGGGTGCTCAAAGATGGACGACCCAAGAGCGACGACGAGAAGAACCCGAAGACGCTGGTCGGGGGAGACAATTTCCCCAGGTGTCCAAAATCTCTCGTACTCGGACCAGAAAGTGCCTAAGTGAAGGATACGATGGGTCGATTCGAACGCGGCAAAGTAAAGCCTGACCATGGCGTCGCATGTGTCACGAGGTTGGAGGAGGAGCTCGTCTTCCTCGTAGCCGATGGCGAGGCCTGCCTTGATCTCCCTGGAGAGCATCTTGCTCTGTTGGAGGAGTTCACTGAGGCGAGAGATGTCGCTGAAAGTCTCCACGCCCTGGAAAGAGTGGCCAGTTGCGCAATTGCTGCGAGAGGCCTGCGTCATGTATGTTGCAATTCCACTTGCCGCGGTGTAACATGCCAAGATAGGTTCGAACTATCCTGTCAGAGGGATATCCGAGTCATTGGAAGAGGAACTTACGGCAGATGCAATGCCTAGTCGGTATGATGAGACTCGGCCTTTGTCCATGACCACCTTCATCACACCCCTGTCAACATCAGGGGGTTGAACCGGGGGTGCATGACGTGGGGATTTCTGAAGAGGAGCAGCAGCAACATCTTTCTGAGGGTATGTACTGGGCTCGGGGGCGTCTTCCGGTATGGTTATGACAGAAGGCTCCGCATTCTCAGAGGTCGATGTGTCTGAAGGGACTGGCCTTGGCGGACCGTGGTACTCGGGGAATTCGCACTTGAGCTTGACCAAGGTGCAGTGCCCGCAAGGGTTCGCTCTGTCACACCGAATCTTCCGACGGCGGCACTCAAAACAAGACAAGGCAGGTCTCCGCCGGCGGCGAGGGGGCAGCTGGTCCATTGCCGAGAAGTAAACCGTGCATAAGCCACTCGGTCAATGAAGAATGATTGTTCGACATGAGCTGGGAGGACGGAGGACGGCGATGACATGGGGATAGCGGGCAATTATCTCGTCGGGAGAGCGCTTATGTCCGCCTGTACCAATCACGTTGTCGTGATATCTCCGGAGACCCGCAGTAAGCGCTCAGATGATTGTTAGTACGGAGCATCTTCAAGGTCTGGACTTGCACTGAAAGTCGGGTCCGCACTAACAGACCGCGCTTATGTCCGCCCCCTATTCC
The DNA here is from genome assembly GCA_014635975.1 of Plectosphaerella sp. P0831. Classification (NCBI taxonomy): domain Eukaryota; kingdom Fungi; phylum Ascomycota; class Sordariomycetes; order Glomerellales; family Plectosphaerellaceae; genus Plectosphaerella; species Plectosphaerella sp. P0831. The sequence continues at coordinate 85,092 of JACAFV010000104.1, read as the reverse complement.
ATCTCTACCCTCACATCGCGAGACGTTCCAGACGTAGATGACGCGGTCGTCGAAATGGCGCAGCGCTTCTGCTAGGTCCGGTATATAAGCATTGGACATGCCTGACTCGAGGACTTTTGGTAGACATCGAGATCTACCATCAGAATCGACAAGAATCATCAGTTCATACCACTCGCCCCATCTTCTCCCACTGAACCTTACAATGCGCGTTATCATCAATGGTGCTGGTGTTGCGGGCAACGCCCTTGCCTTCTGGCTTGGTAAACTGGGTCACGATGTGACCGTCGTCGAACGTTTTCCCGGCTTGCGCATCTCAGGCCTCCAGATTGACCTCCGAGGCCACGGCATCAAAGTCATCCGTCGAATGGGCCTCGAAGCCCCGCTGAAAGCCAAACTCGCCCCGGAGCAGGGCATCCAGCTCGTCGACTCATCAGGCAAAAGATGGGGTTATTTCCCCGCAAACGAAGTAGCGCCAGAGTCAGAGTCGAGACAGAAACAGCGCTTCCAGAACTTCACGTCCGAGTACGAGATCATGAGGGGAGACCTCTGCCAGGTCCTTCACGACGCCACCAAGGAGCGTGTCAAGTACATTTTCGGCACATCGGTCACTGGTTTCAAGGATGGAGAAAACTCCGTCCATGTCAATCTCTCCAACGGGACGTCTGACGATTTTGATCTTCTGGTTGGGGCCGACGGGCAGGGGTCCAGTATTCGGAACATGATGTTCGACCCCGAGATCGCCAACGCGGCCTATCGCCCTCTGAAAGACATGAACATGGCCTATGCAACCATTCCCAGACTCATGACAGAGGGAGATGGATACATGGCCACAGCATTCATCGCTCCGGGACGAAGGGGGATGATGACCAGGAGGCACAGGCCCGACATGATCCAGGTCTACATGGGCTGCACCAGCAACTCGGAGAGACTCAGGAATGCCATCCATCCTGCTCGCGAACAGCGGGGTACGGATCATGAAGTGGTCGGGGAACAGCTGGAGGCTTGGAAGGAGATCTTCACTGGTGCTGGCTGGCAAACTGAGGAGATCTTCCGGTCCCTGTTGGACACGCACAACGGCAAAGGGGCGTCCGGGGTCACGCCAACTGCCCTCGACACGGGCTTTTACACCGAGTGTCCTGCTCTAGTGAAGTTGGACTGCTGGACCCGCGCTCGGGTGACCCTGCTTGGTGATGCCGCTTGGTGCCCGACAGCCACGACCGGGATGGGTACCACGTCGGCCATCGTTGGAGCCTATGTTCTCGCGGGCGAACTTCAGAAGACCTGCAACTCCAATGCTCCTGTCCCACAGGATGCCTTGGCTGCTGCTCTGGCTGGATATCAGGACGTTTTTGGCCCGTTCATGGACCAGGTGCAGCGAGATGTGTCACCCGAGGGGGCGGATCACATGTCCATGTTTCCTTCGTCATCTTGGGGCATTGCGGTCTTCTTACGCGCCGTGTGGATGTTGTCGCTTCTGCAGATCAACATTGGGAGGTGGTTCCTCAGGGAAGAGATCACCGGTTGGGAGCTTCCCAGCTATCACGGCCTTTGACCTTCTAGCAGCTGCAGATGAATTTTGTACGATAGAGACCTAGATAGGTAGATGTTCACTTCTCAAATAATGATATGTACCCTCCCAAGTACGGCAGTCTCTCATCCTAACACTCCGCGACCGCAAATTTACCTGCGCCGCAGTAGCCACCGCCATCGGAACGGCTTGCCTTTTCACAGTCGGTGGGGAACTTGGGATCCCTAATAAGCGTCAAGTCAGTTCGGCGCCCCCAGTTCACATGTATGCTATGATTAAGGCTGTGGAACTTACATCGTGATATCGAGGAAGCACCACCGTCCCTCACTAATGAAACTGCCATCGCCCTTGGTGGGGATCAACAGGTTGTCGCCTCCCTATGACCGGTTAGCTTCAATACTGAATAGAAAACGGGACATCACAGCAGCTGGAAGAACGTACTCCATCAAAGTAGTAGCAGCATGTCGCCTGGGAGCGGGGCAGGGGATCATGGCTCTGACGTTTGCCGGGCGCCGCGCTGGCTGATGTTGCGAAGGAAAGAGCCGAGAAGGCGAGGACGATGAGCTCATTGGTCTTCATAATGGCGGTTGCGGTGTCGTGGAAAGTGATGGTGTTCAGAGGGAGACTCAACTTCCAATGAGGATAGCTGTCCATTTATACACGAAAGTATACGTCGCATTGATCGGGACAATAGAACACCGACGGCGCAATGGAAAGAGATATGAACTGCAAGCTTGGGCCGACATCCCCCGCCTTTCGGGACCTGAACCGCCGTCGACACCACGGGATGTTGCAATCATTGCCGGCATGGCAATCGAAATGGGCTGACCAATGTGATGGGTAAGCATGATGCCGGTGATCTTGCCTTTGGGAGAGCCAGGATGGGCTCTGCCTGCGACGCATCTAGTTCTTTCCGGCACGCAGTGTCTTGTCTAGCGTCGGCCGCAATTAATCTGATGAAAGTAGGCGGGCCCTTTTAACGAGTGACTTGTCTTGGCACTCTAGCCCATGTGCTTTGCCTTCCGAAACTGGCGAGTGTACGATGTGTCTGAGAAGCTTACCATGAGCGTGCACCGGACGAATACTGGGGTCAACGATGTTCCTGGCTGGCTCCAAAGCACATTTTCTGCACTGAGAACAAGCTCAAGAAGGACAGTACGTGAATAATCAACCCATCAATCACGATTTAGTTGGTGACTCCACCACCTTTTCCGGGGCGTGGTGCAGCTCGCGAGTTGGCGATGTGTCAGGGGCACTGAGTCAACCGAGTCAGGGGCTAGGAAGTCGTACACCGCGGCCAAATCCGTGTCGACCATGGACGTCCTTGGACCTGGCCCGCCTCCAATTGGCACATGCATTGAACGAAGCCTGAAAATCAATATTGCCTGCGTTTCTTATACAGCAGTGAAAGTAATTGATTGATATGATGTTGTCTTGGCGACTGGCAACTGCATGGTGATCACCCTGTTCGTTCGGCCACAATCGCCCTCAGCACCGTCATCCTCTGACCACACCACTGGTTCTCATTGAAATCTACCAGAGCTGCTACGACGACACCATATTCAAGTTCACCGAGTCCCCCGACTCGAGCGGGTTCTCCTTCTCAAACCTTCTGACCAGCTCAGCATGCCTCTCGCTCCTCGGCGTGACCCGAACATCAAAAGGCTCCGCATAACCCAGCACACCTTGCCTGTACTTTGGCTCAATGTCAATCTCCCGTCCCTGATCGTCGAGCGCCTTGCAGATATCAAACACCGCCAGCGTGTGAGCGATAACAGCGAAAAGGTTCGCCTCGGCAAACATTCGACCAGGGCAAGCGCGGCGGCCGTAGCCAAACGCGTCTTGTATGGGATCTGGCTCATTTCTGGGCGGAAGGAAACGAGCAGGCTCGAAGACTTCGGGGCTAGGATAGGACTCGGGGTCGTGGAGGAATGACCAGACTCCTGGAAGGATGAAGGCTCCCTTGGGGATGCTGTAGCCGTCGTACTCGATGTCTTCGTCGGCGAGATGAGGAACTCCGAGTGTTGAGACGGGCCACCATCGGGAGAGCTCCTTGATCAGGGCATTCAGGTAAGGCAGCTGTGAGCGATCCTCAAAGGTTGGCAACCTATCACCGCCGGTCACGGCATCAAGCTCCGCCTGGGCCTTTCGCTGCACTTCAGGGTAGATAGCCATGGCCATCGTAAAGGCCGTCAGACTAATGGCAACAGTGTCGCCCCCACCGGCGTACAGGCTGACGGCGGTGAAAATGATATCCCTCTCGTCTTTGGCACTCAGCGAGGCAAGGTCCTCGGGGTCTTGGAGATTCCGTCGGACCAGATTCGAGACGAATGACGGCCGCTCAGTGCCCTTGGCCATCTGCTCTCGGACGAAGCGGTAGGGCGTAAAGACAGCTGTGTTAACGTCGTGCCTAAGCTTTCGTGCTGCATTGAGGAATGGAAGAGGCAGGTTCCTTGGCAGATGGCTCAGGATGGGGAAGATGTCTGGGAGCCATGTCATGGGTGTTGCTGCGACGGTGAAGGCGTTGATCATGTTTTCATTGACGGTCGTCAGGGGATCCTGCTTCGTCGGCTCGACGGTGTAGCCGTATCCAACGGTCAGGATGATGGCCACAATCGCACTACACAGTTGTCAGCGGGTCTCGTTCCTGGCCCTTCCTCATTTGACGCACGTCTTGCAGTGCTGATGCCAGTTTCCCGGATCATTCAGCGCCCGAACCAAGAGCCGCCTCGCCTCTGCCGTCTGCGTCCCCTCGAAACTCGTAACCGCCGCCGGAGATGCGACCTCCTGATGAAGCATCTTGCGGCCGCGACGAAACATATTGTCATATCCACGGGGCATGACGAAGCGCCCGAAGCCGACAAAGTCGTTGGCGAAAACCATGTGCGGGCGGCCGGATGTCTTGGCCGCGTGCGCGCCCGCGAGAATGTCGTGCGCGGCCTGTCTGCCGTGAAGTAGCACGAGAGTCACGCCCATTGCGCTCACTGAGCTGATGGGTCCGTAGGCATCTTTGTGCTTAAGCCAGTGGTGGAACTCGGGGGCGTCGCCGGGCGGAAAGTCGAGGATGTTGCCAAGGAGCGGGAGGGGTTTTGGACCTGGGGGAAGCGGGAGCTGGCTAGGGTTGCGAGAGGTCTTGCGCTGATAGAGAAGGTAGGCCGTTGCAACTCCTGCAGCGACGACAGCCCATGTTATGGGTGTCATTGCGGGCGACACTGGTCCGTCGAGACAAGGAGGGGATGGTCGGACGTCGTTGTAGTCAACAGGAATGGCGGGATGGGCGTGAAGATATACCTCGTCCATCCCCCCGGTGCCACCTCGGCCGATCGATTGACGACTTGGCCACTTCAAACCACTGTGCAGGTACGCGGATCTTGACCCTGTTGGGGACAGTGACCAATAATGGCGGCTGTTTCGGTCATCAAGCTGCAGGATGTGCTGTTCCCTGCAAACGACCAACCGACCAAACTGGCCGGCCACCCTATCCCTCAAGATCGACGACATATTTGGCTACTTGCGCTTGTAACGTTCTTCACGAAACTTTCTTGAATAAATGAATGAAGGACCACTGTGTTTGCTAGATTTTGGCCTTCAGCAGTCGTTCTTGAGCCAGGCCGCCAGTCTTCAACCCCTGCAAGGCCAAGAAGCAGACAGCCCATCATGCAGCTCGATAAGGGGCTGCCTCGAATCACATGCCGGTGGCCGAGGACGCCGGGGCGACAAGCCTGAATAGGCCCTGGAGCTTGCCCTCTTCAAACCACGCCCGGTCCCGCCTCCATGCATGGATGAGAATATCTCGTCCCACGCCAACTACCTCTTCGAGCTTCTCCTGGGTCCCCCATCCGGGATAGCCCGTGGTAATGCAAACGAGATGCGCGCCGACCTGCAGGGCAGCGCGGAATGCAAAGTCATCGCCAAGGTCGCTGTCATGGATATACGTGTCGATGAAGTTCTCCATCAGGATGAGTGCAGCTTCATTTTCCTTGTACAACCACAGGGCATAAAGCTCGGCGATCATCTGGCCCAGATCGTAGCTCGGCAGTCCGAATTGTGCGAGCTCCCAGTCAACAACAAAGATGGGAATGGCGGACTCAGCATCCAGGGGCTTGTCGGGGAGTACGACGCTGTTCATGTCAGCCATGTCCTATCAAAGACTCTTCGAAACTACTTACTTTCCAGTCCAAAAGTCGCCATGGATAATCTGATACTGCCCTTTCTTGTCATCCTTCTCCTTGGCTACTGCGTCCTGGATGTCAGCCAGCACATCTTTGACGTCGTGTAGAACTTCTGGAAACTTATCGACACGGTCGGCAAGCCAGGAAAAGTTGATCAAGTACTTGACGTCTTGCCCAAAGACATTCTTAGTGACGATTCGTCCATAGGTCTCATCTTGTTGCGATGCAGCCCATTTGTGGAAGCTCTTGAGCCATGTGGCAAGCCCAACGCCGACTTGTGCGGCCTTTTCACGCTCCGCGGTTGTCGGGGATCCGGCACAATGCTTGAGCATGTACTCCTTTAGGGCGATGCTACCGGGAAGGTATTCCTGGATTTGAATGGTGCTGTCCTCGCCCTCGCTGAGGTCAAACAACGCGGGAGTGCGGACATTGACGTTCGAAGCGCCTCCCAGAGGAGACCCCGATACTGAGCGACTGGAAAGCAGACGCAATGACTCCGCCTCGATTTTCTGTGGTCATCAGTATAAGAGCAAGTTCAGATCTCTCGAAACTTTCATGTTTTAAGCGAATTGAAAGGCACAGGCATGTACTCACACATCGGGAAAGTGGAAGCTTGAAGTTTGGATTCGAGGCGGTGAAGCCTTGTCCGTGCTTGATGAGAACTTCTGATGACCCGTCGTCGAGCGGACTTGCCAGTTTTGCGACGAAGATCCAATTGGCAGTTCCCCCGGTGAGCTTGGTGAGGGTTTGCGCCTCGAAGCGAGTGCCCTTGAGGGCCTCTCGAACCTGAAGCTCAATCGAGTCGTCCAAGGACATGATGGCAGCAACAGAAAGCGGATATTGGAGGAATAGAGGCCGCGGTGCGATCGGTCGTCGGGTTGGCCGTACTTGTACAATTGAATACTGATTGGAGATGGTTTCTAGCTGCCGACGTGAGTCATTCGCCGAGCTCAGCTTGCTTCGGATGACGCAACGGGACCCCGCATCGCTGTTTCCCGAGCATTCCCAGGCCTGCCGACGTGCATTGAATGCGCTGTAACAGGTGCGATGGGAGCTTGACGGCTCTGAAACGAACCGGCGGACCACCCGAGGGAGCATGGAATCAACGCCTGGAGAGCTACAGAAACATCTGCTTTATTTAAAGGGATCTCAAGGGGTCGAAATTGACAGCCGATTTGATCAGACAGCGCGCCCGTTACAGCAAAGCTCCCCAATTGCGTGAACGCTTTTTGGATCTTGGTGGTCAGCGTCTATGTTGAGTCCAAGGAGCACCCCTCCTCCTGTAATCTTGGGCGACGCCCCATGATCGCCGCCGGGAGCAGCCGCTGTCCAGGGCAGGCACTTTGTGCCCCAAGACTTGGTGCCGTAGCGCCAATGGCCTGCCAGCCGACAGGCATCTCCGCTGTAAAGCCTTGGCTCCTTTCTGGGCCAGAAGCTCGATAGACGAAGCTTGACCTAACTTCCATCTTTTGGATCTGCTCTGAATCCTCAACTCAGACCATCGGGACTGAAGCATCACTCATCGATCCAACAAATATCTTCTATTTTCTCACAAAGACTCCCCTTGCCTTCGAGATGATGCTCGAAATATGTGACTTGTCCAATCGCAGACGAGCGACTCAGCTTCCCCTGAATGAGACTGGCTTACTCATTCACGATGGATGATTGACATCCTCACGATCATTGGCCACGCTTCATCCTCCTGGGCTGACAGTCCCTCTGAGGCTGACTCTTCTTGCTTCAGGTTAGGCTTGGGACAGGGGTCTTCTTTGAGATAAGCCCCTCTCACTCCCGGCCAACTTCAACACTTTCACACACCACCGCTGGACGAGGCGCCGAGGGCCCGTCCAGTCACGACACACACCTCCCAACCAAGTCATGGACAACACCCAGATCACCCCCGGGGCCACCCCCTCGCAAATCTCCGGCTTCTACGGCCCTGGCTCACTCGGTGGGTGGTTCTTCATCGTCGCATCGACAATCCTCACCGCCGTCCGTAATGCCGTCGCCTCCTCCTCGGACCACAAAGCCTCGACCCTCCTCGTCGCCGAAATGACCGCCGCCCTCTTCTACCCCCTTGTCGCCGCCGGCGATCTCTGCGTCAAACTGGCGAGCCGCTCCAAAGACTGGCCCGCCATTCAGGCCGTGCTCGCTCCGCCGTACGAGTGGGTGTTCGCCGGCCTCAAGGGGGACAGTCCCTCGACACATCCCCCGTGGGATACTCCCCCCTCTGAGGCGCTTATTTCCGAATGCATGAGCCTGGTTCTGCCTCTTGCGGTCATACTACTCGGCACTGGTGTCCTGGTCATCATGTACATCACCTTCTTTCTCTTCCGGGGACGAATACGCAGGACATGCCAGCTCATCCTCTTCGGGTCTTTCGTTTTTCTCATTTCCGATACTCTCGTCGCCCTCAACATGGCCATGGCAAGCCCATTTTGGTTCATGATATTGTATTTCCAATACCTCTACCTGGGCTTCGTATGCCTTATTATGGCCCCCCTCTGCATCATCCCCATGTGCTTTGCCTGTCCCGCCGCGTCTTATTTCTGTTTCATCACCCTCTTTGTCGAGATTCGAAGGGCCTTGAGACGGCTATCGAGGTTTGATCTCAGGAGGAGAAACTTAGGAAAGGGGGTGAGCAAGCTTGCCTTTTGGTTCGCCATGTTCATGGTGGGCTCGATCGCGCTGTCGGGCCCGTTCACCATGCTGGTTCTTTTTCTCCCTGATGTCTTCTCGGATATTGGCTTGGCGAATGTGCCGTTTAGTATGGCAGAACTGGATCAATGGGCGGCATTGTGCAGCGGCGTTATTACCTTTGCATTCTCAGCCTACGAGGCGATCCCGTGGAGGAGTCTGATCGCGGCATATGTGGACGTTTGGCGAACATTCACGAGTTACTTGTGGGAGGATTCGGCTCAAGACCATGGATATGAGAAGGCGAAGCTAGATGTTTAAGATTTTGGTCATCAAACATAAGCATCAACCTGTTCCCTGCATGACAAAAGCCGAAAAGAGACCCTCAAAGCTGTCTGGCTCCAGCGCCGCCAGCTCCGTGGCAGAAAGCTGCGTCCCTGCCGGCGAAACAGGGCGTGTGGCAGAGTTCCACAAACCAGCAGGGTCCTTACAGACCGTGTTGTAGTCCAGCACGGAGAACAACCTATTGCGGTCCAATGCTTCCAGCGGCTCTAATAGGGTGGCTGGGTTTGTCAACAATGTATAAACGTGCGCGCGTTTGACAAGGTTGTCGATGACGTGACTCTATTCATGTTGTCAGTGTCTGCATATCTTGGGTGCCTGCACTGTCAGGGGCTACGTACCATGGACAGACAGCTGGGCCAGTACCGTGCCAGCTCGGTCAGCATCTCCCGGCAAAGCGCCAGACATGATGCGGATTGGTCCCGAACAGCCTCGTCGAATGATGAGGTACCCACTGCGTGGATGCTAGCAGCATTGACGATGCAGTATCCGTAGAATGAGGCTCGCGGGGTGTAGCCGGCTGCTGTCGCGTCACGAATGAGATAGACCATGCGCGCGGCGTGCTCCCTGGCGCTGTTGAGGCCTCGTGAGAGAAACGTATGTGCTGGTTTGCTGTGACTCGACATGACCCTCTCACGAAGAAGTAGTGGCTGACAGAGGAGGCAGTGGCTCAAGAGAAACAGGGCGTGGGCAAACACAAGAGGACCTGCCACAGTAGGGTCAATGTTTCCAGCATCGTCTGTGCAATACTGCGCCAGGGCCTCCCCTACGGGTTGCTCAAAATACCCCTCGCAGGTCAGTAGCTCAGAGCAGATGGTGGCGTAATCCGAGCTTTGGTCCCACGGCGCCTGACGAGGGCGTACTCCCGGACCCTGGAGCATGCACTGGGTGCAGCGGCCGACGACCGATGTCATTGCGACGACGAGAGCTGGGAAGCCAGGGTTCTGGTCCCCAGCAAGACCTCCACGGGCAATGACGTCGTCGAGGCGATACCCAGGTGAGGGTTGACCGGCACGCCAAAGCCGTTCTTCGCAGGGCAAGGACAAATGGCAACTCGCTTCAAGAACAGCAGGCGGCCTCGCCCGGGCACACGACGCGAGTCGGTCAAGCATGTAAACGGACCAAAAGACGCGCCGACGCTCCTCGGCATCGGTAGGAGTAAGGGATGCGGCAGCATCCTCCGTCATGAGACAAAGATCCTGAGCCATGCGTACAGCCACACCAATCTTGACCCATGCCGAGTCATGGCGGTCATGGCCAGCTGTGAAGTCATACATGGAGAGTAGCGTGATGGTCTGCACGGCAGCCAGGTCGGCATCAGCGCGTGCCTGGAAGTAAAGGTAGACGATCGCTTTCCAGGCCATATTGGCGAAGAGAATGGAGGTGGGCCTGGCGCGGTCGCCGAAAAAGGGGTCGGAGGAGAAGCGGAGGGCGTGCGATAGGACGGCTAGGAGGAGGTGGTCGGGGAGGAGGCCGGCGTCGAGACGGGTCCAGAAGGAGGATTCGTGGAAAAAGGAGTAGGGCTGGTTGTGGGCGTGGCGGAAGTACTCGCGAAAGACAGAGCGGAGGATGGGAGGGGGAACGAGGTGGTCGAGTTTCCTGGGGGCTGTCAGTAGATGTGGCCAAGGGGGTTTGGGAGACTTACACAGCCCAATGCTGGGGGTGAAAAGGGTCGTTGAGGGGGCTGGGGTTGCCCAGTCCTGGGGCATAGGTCGGTGGTGGTGAGACCTGGGTCGTATCCTGCTCGGCTGGAGCTCTTGCGCTGCAAAGTTGCCGTGTGAGTTCCGTCAACTGGCCAAGCTGCTGAGAGATAATATCGAGCCGTGATTCCAGGGCGTCCAGTCTGTCGGATGTCGGAGCAGGCCCGATGACGGCCGGCCCGACAGCGTCAAGAAGGCCGTCATCGTCTGGCGGTCGCGGAGCTCGAGCAACTGGAGCGGGATACTCGCATAGCTCTCCGAGGCGTCTGCAGCTACGGCACGGATGACCTCCGGTGCATCTTGACTTCTTTCTCCTTGACAATGTCAGTTCATGTTTTGTTCCAGCAACCTCGAGCCGAATGCCTACCTGCACGCGTGACATGCCCGGTTGATGCGCCGGATGGGCCGGTAATCGTCATGAGGATGGGTCACCGTTCTGACTTCCGGGCTCGTACCGCCGGTGCTGCTTCCGGCCCTGCTGCTGGCCATGTCGGTGGATGAGCGTGGGGACGATGATCAAGTTGAGGCCGCTGAGGATGCTGGAATCTGGGGACGGTGGTGGACCTCTCCGCTTCTCCACGGCGGGCAGGGAACAGAGCGGTCAGGGGTTGGACTGGTACGGTAGTCGAGTCAGCTTCCGGCGCTGACATCGCCTGGAGGACGCTCGAAAAATTACCGCTATTGGAATGGTGGGTGACGATCAAGGAGGTGTGGACATGCCGGTCCGGCCGGTCCGGGCTATCGTGGAGCATGTCTTTCCCCTGACCGAGGGGCAACAAGAGTGGTGGTTCAATGGCCGCGGTTGAATCTCGAGTCAATCGATCGCGAGTTTGGAGTTTGGAGATGGAGGTAACGAATTGATTTGATTTGATCAGTTTCTGTCTTGATCGCCTCGGCCTGTGCATCAAGACATTTGCGCACTGATGAGCCCTACACCTCGAGTGCCATCTCCTCCGTCTCCCCTTCGACAGTGGTGAACAGGTCTTGTCCCACGGTTTCCCCCGTCTCCGAAATGGAATCCAGCATGTTTACAGCCTCCTCAATTTCTCCCGCCTCCCTCCACGTCGGAAGCGTTGGATCCAGGTTACCACTATCCATCATTTCCACCCCCTCAACATCATCAAAACACACCACATCTACATCCAGCAGCCTGTCAAGCTCCGACCAGCTCAACATATCCGTCGGATTCACAACAGCAGCATACCCTGGTCCCCTCTCCGCTCCCTTGGGCTTTGCATTCAGCAGGGCAGTTAGACTTGGCGGCAGCGCACCATTGTAAGGGTGATCAGCCCTGCTCAGGCTCATATCTGCCGTCAGCACGAGACGGAGCAGCGCAGCGGGCGATCTGTCTTCAGGAGTCGCCCACTTGCGTGCTAACTGGCCGACTTGTCGCACCACGACTGCAAACCATTTGAAGCCACCGTATTGAAGGCCCACGATCCGCATGGCCTCGGTGAGGACGTCGTGCTGTTTTTGTCGCTTCTCGAGGTGTTCGTCTCGACGGCGAGGGGTGGTGGCGTTATTTTCTTGAAGGCTGCTGCCGTGGAGAAGGAGAGGGAGGACGCTAAAGGCGGAACTGTGATATGTCAGTCTGATGCATCTCATGAAGGGTGGGATTTGTCTTACGTGGAGATGGGGAGGCAGTGAGCGAGACGCATATCGACAAGCTGCTGCATGCAGTCTGCAAAGCCGGAGATGGCGGTCTGCAACTCCGCGTAGCCTTCTGTCATGTCGCTCCCAGCGGTTGATAAGACGGCGCCTCGAAGCATTTTGTACTGAGAAAGAGAGGCAACAGAAGTACTGGGTGTGGTGTTAGCCCAACATCAAGTCAGGGGGCTGCCAAGGTACTCACTAGTAGTAGAGCAGAACCGTCCTGCTGAAGAACCGGGTGGTGTCCGTCTGCTTCGGCCGCCCTTCAGAAGGAAATTCCCTCCGCATATCGGTATACCAAGTCGTTAATTCCCAACCAAGCTCCGAGACGCTGGATCTTTCAGCCCTCCCACTTCGGTCAAGCGCCCACGCATCGCCGTCCTCGGGGTACGGCGTCAGACTTAACAGGTCCGTCAAGATGACACACAGCCTGACAAACCGGACACAAAGTTCAACCAGAGACTTTTTCGTCTCCACGTTGTAGACCCGCGAGCGATGAATCTCGTCAGCAAGGTCAGCAGCCTCCAGAGTCGGGCTCGTATCAAAGTCAAAGTTGTGTCGGGTGATCTGGGTGCATCTCCTCAGACCGAGGGAGATGACGCGATCCCGAATGATGCAACACCACCAGAGTCTTTTGAGCTTGTTCTGGTGGCTTTGGCGACCGCGCGGGGTGGGTTTGCTGATGAGAGAGGGGGAGGAGTAGCGATGGGCGCCGGCATCCTTTGCGTGACGGATTGCCGTGATGAGCCAGGATGTGTTGGGGCGACGACCGCGGGGGTCTTCGGGAGGAAGCCAGAAGGAGAGGAGGAGGGCGGATTGAGCGAGGGTGTAGGGAGATGCTTCTGCGTCAAAGTCGTGTAGGAGCTAGAATTGTTAGTTGCGTCATTATACTGAGGAGAGTGGTGGTACCTTTGCCCGCCTGTAAAGCTCCGACCTGGCCTCACGCATGGATCCGAGGCCACAGGATTGAATGGTGTCGAGGGAGACAAACTGCGAGTGCCTGGTTAATACGAGGTCCTTGGGAGGAAGTAAGTAACCCACGTTGCAGGCGGCGAAGAGCATGGCCTGGAGGAGCAGAAGTGAGATCCCACTACCAGAAGCTTCAATGGCATCTTTCCTGGCATAACGCATCCAGAACTCGCCCTCGTGGATCAGAGGCAGCAGGGGGTGGACATGGCGAAAGTACTGCCTGAGAAATTCTTCGAGGGCATCGCGGGTGGGAACTCGGAGGGTGCACTCGGCTTCGAGGACGTTGACATCTCTAGCGGAGAGACTGGACATGTTGCCGAGGCGAAGGCAGGGGTAATGGGTGTAGAGTACGTCAGGGGGTTGTTGGCGAATGGGCCGATGATGACGGGTGGTGGATGGCGGGGGAGGAACGGCAGAGCGTGGAGGTTCGGTGTCATCAATGGTCATTTGCGGCTCCTCGGTGACGTCGTCTATGATTTCTGGTGAAAAGGGTCCCTCAATGCAGGAGTCTGCCTGAGAGAAAGCATGTCGGAATGCCTCTTCGTCAAAGCCATCTTCGGGTGATGCGGCGTTGTCACCCGGGAGGAGGCCACTGGGGCTGGTCATGTCTTCGTCCGTGGGTTCCGTCGCCGGGGGAGAGTGCATGTGGCCTGCGACGTCCATCGGCTCCTTGGTCCTGGGTTCGCTGATCTCACTCCTCGCCGTATGGCTGCTGCAGGACAAGAAGTCAGCATCTTCAGAGATGGAGCTGAGGTATGACAACCCACCTTCTCCTGTTGACTCTTGGCACGACTCGGCAGTCGAGGTTGTCAAGATAACAGATCGCGCAGGGTGAGCCGCGCTGTGACACGTCACACCGGACCTTGCGCTTGCGGCAGTGGACGCAGGCAACGCCGGCACGTCTCCGGACGACTCGGGGTGTTGCTGCCGGAGTGTCCATGGCAGCAGTTGAAAGGACGAGTATTGCCTATCAATGTGAAGGAAGACGAAGAGGAGAGAAATGTGAGAGATTTCATCGCGGGGAAAACGTCTGCCCCATGGGGAACCTGTTCTATAAGAAGGGGGGAGAGGCCCCGGCACTGGCACGGAAGGCCGGACCGGTGTGGGGCCGGTGGCTGCATGTGTCGGTGCTTGGGGGACTCGTTGAATGCCGGACCGGTGAGGGGTACTCTTATGGTATGGGTGTTGCCTTGTTGAAAGACTTGTTTCATGGATGCTACGGATGGCGCGGTGTCTGCAGATGATGATGGATGGGTGTGACCAAGTAGGTGGTGAACCAGGTGGATGCTTCTTCATGTTTAGGTGTTAGTGACCTAGGCAAGGACAGGGCAAACCACTAACAGCAATGCATCTAACACCATTTTCCATGTCAATTCGATCTCTGACCAATCCAAATCTTAAAATTACATCCCAAATCCCCATCTTATAGCATCAGAGGTAACCATACCAGAATGGAATCTAGTGCGACAATTGCTGCTGGTTGCGGACATGGTCAACACCCAGGAGCAGAATGGCCCAACAACATCAAGTCCAGCCCAGCTCAAGACCCGTTGTCCAAGCCACGGAGCAAGCCATTGTTTGATCCTCCAGGAGATGCCATCATCACAAAGAAGACCAGAAGCTCGAAATATCCGTTCTGAAATAAACCCATTGTCTCCCTTCCCTGTCGTCCCATCTCCCTTGGCATCTATCAATCAATCGGACTGGAGGCCCAAGCTCCGAGGCCTGCATAGCCCAAGCTCCAGACAAAGCTCTGTTGGCGCAGCAACATACCCCAGCCCCCTGTAGAATGCCTCCCGGCGGCTACGCTCTCGGCTCGGCAGCCTGGGAATCCCCGCCCAAGCTTCGTCATGAGGTCACGACAGCGCCAGCGGCCGATGTCATCTCGCCCGCTCGCCCCGTCAGCGTCCTCCTCCCTCTCTCCTCCTCCTCCACCCTCCAACCCACATCCATTTCGACCATCACCATCGAGATGGACGAAAAAGCAGCAACCCATCTCCCACCTCCTCCTCCCCCGGCGGCGGCCCTAGGCGCGCGCTCCCTCCGACACCGCGCCGCTCCAGCCGCCCTCGCCACCGCCCTCCTGGCCCTCTGGTCCCTCTCCCCGAACGACCTCTTCCCCCGTCCGACCCAGACCCCCGAGCCGACTCCTGTCCCTCAGTCCGACAACGTCTGCCTGACCCCCGCCTGCGTCCACGCCGCCTCCGAGATCCTCTACAACCTTTCCCCGAATTACAAGAAGCTCGACGCCTGCACCGACTTTGAAGAGCTCGTGTGCGGCGGATGGCGTGACCACCATGACCTGCGCTCCGACCAGGGCGATGCCTTTACTGGCACAATCATGGCGGAGAACTCGCAGATGCTGCTCCGTCACATTCTCGAGGCTCCCTACCCCAAGGACTTGGCGGAAAAGAGCGGCAACAAAGGCGATGACGAGGCCAACTTTGAGAAGATGAAGGCTGCCTATGACGCCTGTCTTGATGAGGATGCCGTCAAGAAGGCCGGCATTGCTCCTCTCAAGGGTGTTCTCGACAAGATTGCCGCTGCCTTCTCTGCCGAGTCGTCGACCGATGGTCTTGCCAACGCGACAATCCTCCTCTCCCAATACGGCATCCGACCCCTCGTTGCTCCTGGCACCGGCGCCGATGACCGCGACCCAGACACCGTTGTTGTCTCCGTCTCGCCCCCTTGGTCTTTTGGCCTGCCCTCCAAGGAGCGCTACGAAGACTCCAAGCTCCTCGACAAGTACCGCGGTGTCGCCGTTGACGTCCTCGGCAGTATCTTCCCTGACGCCAACAAGGACCTCTTCTCCAAGGTCATCGATCTCGAGAAGTCTCTCGCCGCCGCATCCCCCAGCACCGAGGAGCGTGAGGATGTGACAAAGACCTATAACCCCATGTCTCTCGACGAAACCATCTCCCTCGCCCCCGACGTCGGTCTCGGCAGCCTCATCCAGCACCTCGCCCCCAAGGACTTCACCGTCGACCGCGTCATCGTCTCCTCCCCCGCCTACCTCAAGTCCCTCTCCGTCATCGTCTCCGATGCCGGCACCGACGTCCTCCGCACCTACTTTGCCTGGAAGGTCATCCAATCCTTTGCCTCCTCCATCGAAGCCGATGAGGTCAAGCCCTACAAGCAATTCGTCAACGTCCTCTCCGGCAAAGACCCGGACTCTGCCCCCGAGCGCTGGCGCCGCTGCGTCGCCCACGTCGACGGTGGTCTCGGCTGGCTGTTGAGCCGCTTCTTCGTCGAAAAGGCCTTCTCCCAAGAAGCCAAGGAGTTTGGCGACACCATCATCAAGGACATCAAGACAGAGTTTGTGCACAAACTCAAGGCTACCGAGTGGATGGACGACGAGACCACCGGCCGTGCTGTCAACAAGGTCCACAACATCATCCAGAAGATCGGATACCCGACGAGCAGCCCTGACATTACCAACCCCGCCGAGCTGAAGGATTACTACGCAAAGGTTGACGTCTCTTCCTCCGATTTCTTCGCCAACGGCCTCGCCGTCCGTGCCTTTGATGTTGCCGCTGAATGGGCCGCCCTCGGCAAGCCCGTTGATCGCGAAGAATGGGGCATGACCGTTCCCACCGTCAACGCCTACTACAACCCTCCCGGCAACGAGATCGTCTTCCCCGCTGGTATCATGCAGTTCCCTGTCTTCGACGTCGCAGCTCCTGCCTACCTTTCCTACGGAGCCTTTGGCGCTGTCGCCGGCCACGAGCTCAGCCACGCCTTTGACTCGACCGGTCGCCATTACGACGAGAACGGCAACCTAACCGACTGGTGGACCGACACGACCGTCAAGGCATTCAAGAAGCGCACCGATTGCTTCGTCGACCAGTACAACAAGTTCTCCGTCGAGGGACCTGACGGCAAGCCGCTGCATGTCAATGGCCGTCTAACCCTGGGCGAGAACATTGCCGATGCCGGCGGCCTGTCGGCGGGTTTCCAGGCGTGGAAGCGCCGGGCTGCTGAGAAGCCTAACAAGGATCTGCCGGGTTTGGGGCACTTTACTCAGGAGCAGCTTTTCTTTGTCTCTTATTCGAACTGGTGGTGTGGCAAGTCGAGGAAGGATACGGCTATTGGCAGGATCTACACTGATCCCCATGCGCCCAAGTGGGCGCGTATTCTCGGCACCATGGCCAACAGCCGTGAGTTCAGGGAATCGTTCAAGTGTGAGAAGGAGCCGACTTGCGAGCTGTGGTAGGTGGAACAGTCAGGATGTATTTGTATTGGGATTCACTTAGGTTCTGAATAGGATGCCTTGAACATTACCCTTGTTGTAGGGGTCAACTGCTTACACTATGGCCTAGTACACGTAGAAAAAGTTCGGGTTGCTCCGATCCGTCCATTCCTCCTCCCTTTCGGCACTCTGGTCCCCGGCCACACGGCCCTTGGAGTTGCGCGCCCCGTACAGGAGACGCAGGGCGACGCTGACGCCGACAGTGGCGCCGCAGACGCAGAAGACGGTGATCTTGGCCGGGATGTAGCCCGGGGCATCCTGGGCCTGGAAGGTCTGGGGCCCGATGATGTTGGCGATGGAGAAGCCGACGGCGACCAGGGCGTTGGTGGTGACCTTCTTGGTGTACCCTTGGACGTTGGCGCCGACAAGGGCGTAGACGAGGGCGAGGGGCGCGACAATGAAGTTGATGAGGTAGATGCCAGCGAGGGAGCCGGCCTGCGAGGAGGAGTAGAAGGACATGAGGCCGGCGCCGATGAGGGTCGGGACGGCCAGGAAGCACAGGGCGAGCCAACGGGGGAACTGGTAAAGGATGGCAAAGGTGCTGAGCAGGGTGGCGACGATGGAGACAAAGCCCGAGGGAATGTTGAGCAGGGCGGTCTGCTTGGGGGTGTAGCCGAAGCCGCGGATGAGGGTGGCGGAGAAGGTGGTGATGATACCCGAGGGAATGACGATCAGGATGGTGTTGAGGAAGAGCAGCCAAACTTGGAGGTCCTTGAGAGCGTCCCAGATGCCCGAGGCGCGGAAGACTTTGTCACCGTTGCCAGCGTGGTCGGCAGCGAGGGCGTCCCTGAGGGTATCCTTTTCTTGCTCGTCGAGGAAGCGGGCGGCGTCGATGCTCGGCGCCATCCAGAAGGTGACGAGGCAACCGATGCACAGGTTGAAGGCCCCAACTGCAACGAACATGATGCGCCAGCTCTCGAAGCCGCCGGCGAGGGGGCCGGGGCCGTGCTGGGCGGCGAAGGAGATGAGCCCGCCTATGGACTGGCCCAGACCGAGGCCGCAGTACCAAATGCCAGTCCGCGGCGTGGCCTGGCGGCGGGTATACCACTGCGAGGTGATGATGATGAGTGCAGGCGAGATGACGGCCTCGAACATGCCGAGAAGGGTACGTGCGGCGACCATGCCGGGGAAGTTCTGCGCGGCGGCGGAACAGCAGATGGTGATACCCCAGAGGATGACGTTGATGCCGAGCACTTTGCTGACGGGGAAGCGCTGGATGAGGACGCCCTGGGGGAACTCTGCCACGGCGAAGCCAATGAAGAAGGCGGTGGCCATCCAGGAAAAGTCGTTGCCCTTCATGTTGAGAGACACGGTCAGGCCCATGATGTTGGCGTAGTTGATCAGGACCTTGTCGAGGAACTGGAGGAAGTAGCAGGTGAGCATGAGGGGCATGAGGTGGTAGTCGACCTTGCGGACGATGGGCTTGAGGTCGGCGGCGTCGGTGACGATCACCGAGCCCTTGCGGGGATGGGACTGCGCATTGTCGAGGGAAGGCGTTTTCTCCATGTTGTGTGCGTGTGTGGATGTCATGTCTGATTCTCCCTGTCTGTTTGCTTGACTTCCTTCGGCGAGGACATGTCGAATCTAAGTAGCCAGACCATGAGCGTGGGCGTCTGGTGGTGACGATGCACCAAAGCTTGTGTCTCGGGCGTCCCATGGTGTCGTGTGATAAGACCTGGGACGGCTAGCAATCATGGTCCAGCCGGTCAGCTCGGCGGGGCGAGATGTGATTTGTCCGCGGCTCGCTCTCACGCTACATATGCAGCCGTCGCATCGCCATGTGGAGCCGCGATAGCTACTTTTGGTGTTGTCCGGGGACCGAAGCTCGGCGCCGTCGCTTCCCCAGCTGTCCTGTCTCCAACTGTCGATAGCGGACCGCGCGGACTATCAAGTTGACATTGATGGCGCAGACTGGCATTTCAATTCTGAGCACACCTCAGACCACGCCGTCATGTCCCATGGCCGAGGTTCTGAACGAACCCCTGAATTGATAAGGGCTCGGTGACTCTTTGCGTCCTCCTACCAAGCCCTCTCCAAGACTGGACTCACTCAGATCACAGTCACGCACTAAACCCTATTCCCCAACATGCCCTCCCGCACCAAGACGTCACTCTCCATCGGCATCATCGGCTCAGGCCTCGGTGGCCTGGCCGCCGCCATCTCCCTCCGCCGCGCCGGCCACCGCGTGACGCTGTATGAGCGGTACGATTTTGGCGGCGAAGTCGGCGCTTCGCTGTCCGTTGCCTCCAACGGCTCTCGCTTCCTCGAGGAATGGGACGTCGACATACCCACGGCGCGGCCGGTGATTCTTCGCAACCTTATCCGCCACGACTACACCACAGGCCGGGTCGAATCGACGTACCCCCTAGGCGACTATCGCGAGCGTTTTGGTACCGACTACAACAACTTTCACCGCATCGACCTCCACAAACACCTCAAGGAGAGAGCCCTGTCACCGTCAGGCAAGGGCACTCCCGCGGAACTCAAGACCTTCCACCAGGCGTCCAGCCTCGACGCGGACACGGGCCGTATCACCTTTGAAAACGGCGCCTCGGCCACCCATGACGCCGTCATCTGTGCCGACGGAATCCGCAGCCGTATGCGCGAGCAGCTCGGCATCGTCCCCAACATCTCCCCCTCATCCTCCTGCTGCTACCGCTGCATCATCTACGCCGACAAGCTCGAGGAACTAGGTCTGGCCGAGTTTGCCACCAACGACGCCATCGAGTTCTGGGGCGGCGACTCCAAGACAAAGATCGTCATGTCGGCGTGCAGTGACCGCAACGTCGTGTCGTGCTACTGCTTCTACCCCGCCGAGAAGAACGACCTGACCGAAGACGGCTGGAATATCAGCACCACGGGCGAGAACCTCGTCGCCAAGTTCCCGGGGATCGATCCCCGTCTCGTGACGCTGTTCCTCAACGCCGAGGACATCAAGATGTGGCGGCTGTACAACCACGATGAGTACCCCTACTGGACGAGGGGGCGGTGCACGCTCATGGGCGATGCCGCGCACCCCATGATGCCGGACCAGAGCCAGGGCGCATGTATGGCGTTCGAGGACGCCGGCGCTCTGGGTATTCTGTTCTCGGACAAGTATGCCGACCTCAGCGTGCAGGAGAGGCTGCAGATGTACGAGCGAGAGCGTAAGCCGCGGGCGACGAGGCTGCAGGAGTCGAGCCGGCGGGCACGGGAAAACCTGAACGAGCGTATTGGGTGGTCGAGCAAGAACACCAGGCCGGGGATGCTCACGATCGACGAGGTGTGCGGCTACGACATGCATGCACACATTGAGGAGCTGGTGAGGGCGTAGGGAGTTGGTCTTGCTTTCGTGCGTAAAGTACATAGTACATGCAATGCCACAGTCTTCGCTCCTAGAAAATCGCCAGACCACCCATCTCCTCATGGCGTATCCGAGCCCAGTTGACCCTGGCCTTGGTGCCTTCCCGCTTCCTCCACACCCGTTCCACCAGCGCTCTGCTCTGATGGATGTATCCAAATCCACACGTCCGCTCCATGACCATCAGCCGGTCATGGATGACCATCCTGTGCTCGAGCTCGTCCGAAGCACCACCCGCCATGACCAGCGGGAAGAGCAGACACGTCTCCAGCGCGCTGCCGTACCGGATGCCCTGCGCCGCGTCAAGGATGTGCCCGACACACTCGGACACGTGCGGGTCCGCGAGGGAGTAGCCCTCGGTGATCTGGTGCAGACGGAGTCGCAGCGCCCATTCGTACGCCGTCGTGGCACGGAGGACATCGTCGTTGGCCGCTCCCAGCGAGGTCGCCGCCCCCGCAAGCCCGCCGTAGTCGAGCGCCCAGTTGTTGAGGTGCTCCCGGACTCGGTCCGCCTCGTGTCGAAAGGCTGACTCGGAGGCGCTGTCGACGCGGGTGCTGCGCTTGCTGGCGAGGTCGTTGATCCGGTCTACAAGGTGGAAGAGCTCCTTGGGGATGCCGTAGACGGCAGCGTCATCGCCTGCGGCCGACGACTGGAGGTCGTGGGTGTGTGTCTCGGGCGTGCTGCTGTCGACTTGGTCCTCGATCAGTGGCGGCTTGCAGGTGCTTGTCGTCGCGGCACTATCGAGGAAGCGCGTCAGTTGGACGAGGAAGCGGTAGTGACTCGAGGCGCTGCTGGCTGCGTCACCAAGCTGATCCTTGAGCGTGGTGAAGAGGCGCTTGGCGCCCTGTAAGTGGAACTTCCACCCGGTCGACGAGCCGTCAAAGAGCTCCGTCATGCAGAGCAGCAGGCACGAGACGAGAGCCACGTCGACAGTGCTGCCGTCGACATGTGGTAGCAGGCCGGCTAAGGACTGGGTGGCGCGGCCCCGGTGCAGGAGGGCGCGGCTCTGCATCTCAGGTCGCAGCCGTTGCCAGTGGGTGGCGCTGAGCGCGAGGATGGAGTGGAGGACCGTCGGGTTCGACATGGCCATGGGGAGCAGGTGGGTGAGGTACGGGTTGCCTGAGGTGTGCTGGCTCGGACACCGCGAGAGCACCGAGGCGACGACGGTGCTGTAATGGTTGAGCAGGGCCTTGTCGAGGGGCGACTGCATGTCAGGGGTCAAGCTGGGCGTGTAGATCCTGAGGGACGGGCTGGCTGCAGCTGCGACGGATTGCTGCGAGGGGGATGGTGATGACGCCGGGGGGTTGTTCAGCCACGATGCGTCTGGCGAGAGTGGCCAGGCGAGGTCGAGGTCGAGGTCGAGATTGTCCAGCGGCACGGCGGACACGGCGTCCAAGACGGTCGGGTCCGCGACATTGGCGGCGCTCGACAGTTGACAGAGCAGGTCGGCGATGCTCACGTCAAGGGTCGATTCCGTCGATGTCGCCGACATGCTCAAGCTCCGCATGTTTCCTGCAGCGCCGTCTGCGCCCTGGTCCTGTTCAGCTTGGTCATCCAGGACGATGCTGCTCGCCCACTGCTCCGGAGCGTTCGGCCACGCGACGTCGACCATGCTGCTGGCGTTGGCCGCCATCCGCGTGCTCGTGCTCGGGCTGTTTGTCGGCCACGAGCAGTCCAGACATAATCGCCTGCAGTCGCCGCACTTGGGCTTGACCTCGTCGCACTTTTTCTTGCGCAGCTTGCAGGCCAGGCATCCTGTGTGGACACGTCGGATACGGGCCTTGGGCGGCGGGTGCGTCACAGTGCTGGTGTCGGTCCGTGGCGACGATCCTAGGCGCCATCGAGGGTTGCACGGCAGGCCGAGCCGGGCGCATCGGCGACAGGGGAAGCCGCTGCAGGCCTGCTTGATGGCCGCGCAGCGTTCGCAGACTGTGCTTTCTGTTTTGGAGGGAAGTGAGGCCATGTTGATGTCGGGCCGGGTCTGTTGGTTGATAACAAGTGATGATGGTGTACAGAGAAACATTGTTCGGTTCTCCGGCTTGTTATCTATCTCTTCTCGTTCAAGGTCCCTTCCCGCCTTCCCCGCGTTTCGGCTACAAGTACGCTAGGAGGGGGAATTAGCTCCTCCAAGGTTTCAAGATTGGCCGAGACGAGCTAGGTTGGCCGAGAGCATTGGGTCCTTATCGCCAAAGTCACGGTTTTATGGCCTCTAATGTAGCGTGAATAGGAGACGGACAGGGATGCTCTGGGCTGCCTGAGCTGCAGTGAATGATCCTCACGAGAGATGGTTTTTGGGAAGTAACTGAACTTGGGGTATTTTTAAGTGTTTCGGTGCCAAATTTACATCCGTAATGCATTAAAACGGCCTCTGTTGAGGGGTAGTCAGTTCCCTAAAGCCATGGTGGACAGCCCGCTAGAGCCCCCTGGAGTATATGCCTATAGGGCTCTTTAGTCGCCCGACGAACGCCCATCAACACATAACCCATCACCCGTGCAGCGCTGCCTTGATGGCCGCCGCCGTCAGCTTGATGAACTCGGCCGCCTGCCACAGGTCCTTGTCCATGTGCATAAAGGGATGCGGCACCCCAGGAAACCGCTTCATCGTCACCTGGTTGCCGTTCTCGACCAGCTTGCGTCCGTACGCCTCGCCCTCATCCCGCAGCGGGTCCGCACCCGCTGTAAAGATAACCGTCGGCGCGAGATTCGTGTAGTCAGCCGCCTTGAACAGATTGCCGTACATGATTGGAACCTCTGCCCTTGCGGCGGCGATCTCGTCATTTGTCGAGCCCAGCGAAGACCACTTGAGCTTGTCGAACCAGGTCAGCCGCGACCAATTGAGCGTGGGCGCGTGCTCGTTCTCCTGCATCGAGGGGAATGGCGAGTCGGCGGCCGTGGGGTACTGGCTGATATCGTCGATGACAGGGGTGCCAACGGCCACAAGGCGCAGCGGGATACCAGCATCGCGCGCCATGTGTGCCAGAGCGAGGCTGATGAAGCCGCCAGCCGAGACGCCGCCGATGGAGATGCGGCCGGGGTCAATGTTGAAGGCTGTGGCGCCGTGGTCGCGGATGTAGCGCAGGGCGGCGAAGCTGTCGGTCACACCGCAGGGGAACTTGTGGTCGGGCACAAGGCGGTACGCGACGTCGATGACGGCAACGCTGGCCTGGGCGCAGATGTGCTGGCAGATGTGGCGCTCCGTGTCGAGGTCGCCGAGGCCCCAGCCGCCGCCGTGGTAGTCGACGTGGACGGGCCAGGGACCGGGCGTTGCGGGCTCGTAGACACGTACGTCGAGGGTGATGCCGTCTGTAGTGGTGATGGTTGTGTCATACTCGCGAGCGGCTGCGGGCGCGGGGCCGGTACCGTAGGAGTAGAGGACCGAGTACTTTGCGCGGAGCACGGCGAGGTCGATGGGCTTGAGGGGTGTGCTGGCGACGTTGTCGTTGTAGAGCTTCTCGAAGACGGGGTCCAGCTTGCCCTTCATGGACGGGTGGATGGGCTGGAGGGCCTCGTGTTTGTCTTTCTGAGCCATGGTGGAGGGTGATGTGATGATAGGTGAGACAAGAGGAACTTGGAAGCCTTCAATGGCCTGGATGATGGGTTGCCCACAACAAGACACGACGGTGTTGATAAGAAATACACGCCGAAGCACGAAGCTATGCATCGCCCGCTCGCTGTCTCGATGCTGGCCCACCTATCCGACGGCTGCATCTACCGAGGCAAATCCCCGACTTCTTATGCGACGGGGGTCCGGCTCCATTACGCACTATACTAGTGAGGTCCTACTGGTATCGTACGGCACCTTGACCCCAAAACCTCCTGAGGCTGCATGTGCCTATAGCACTGAATTGTACTCCCTCCCGGATCTCAACCTCCATCAGACATGTCCCGAGACCCCAAGCCCGTCCTCATCATCGGCGCAGGCATCGTCGGCCTGACGCTCGCCCACGGCCTCCTCAAAGCCGGCATCCCCTTTATCATTTACGAGCGCGACGACCACATCAGCGCCCGCGGCCAGGGCTGGGCCATCACCCTCCACTGGGTCCTCCCCTTCCTACGTGAGGTGTTGTCGGCCGACACGCTCGCCGGCATCGAGGCCGTTCAGGTCGACCCAGAGGCCGGCCGCCGCGGCCTAGGCAAGTTTGTTTTTCTCAACCTCGAGACCCTCGAGCCAAAGTTCCTCATCCCGCCCGGCGACCGCCGCCGCGTGAACCGCGAGAAGCTGCGCAATGTCCTCCTCGCCGGCGTCGCCGGCCACGTTCGTTGGGGGAAGCGTCTGTCCACCATTGAAGAGACCTCCGATGGCGGGGTGACGGCCATCTTTGCTGATGGCTCCCGCGTCGACGGGGCCCTGCTCGTCGGCGTCGAGGGCAGCAACTCATCGACGCGCAAGTTCCTCGCCCCGGACACCTACAGGAATATTCGCCTGCCCTTCCGCTTCACCGGCGCCGCTCTCGACCTCACGCCTGCTCAAGTTAAGCCCCTGCGCGACATCGACCCGCTGCTCTTCCAGGGCTGCCACCCTGACCCGGCCGACGGCGCCTTTTTCTGGTTCAGCATGCTGGAGACGCCCGAGACCAACGGCACCCGCGACACCCCAGCACCACGATACCGCGTGCAGGTCATGATCTCGTGGCCATTTCGCACCACGGACGACGAGGTCAAGCCCACCGACGCAGGCCGCCTAGCCAACATGCGCGCGCGCGCCAAACACTTCCACCCCTCCTTGCGGGACGTGGTCGACGCCATTCCCGAGGGGGCCGAGGTTACGGAGATTGTGCTGCAGGATTGGCCCTGTCTGCCGTGGGACAACCGCGGCGGGAGGGTGACGCTGGCAGGCGATGCGGCACACGCCATGACCATGTACCGGGGCGAGGCGGCAAACCACGGGATCCTGGACGCGTATCGTCTGTACAAGGCACTCGAGGGCGCACACAAGAGTGGTGCCGAGCTCAGGGACGCGGTTGACGCGTACGAGGCCGAGCTGAGGGACAGGACCAGCGTCGCGGCACTGCTGAGCCGGCAGGCCTGTATTGACGCCCATAACTTCCCGGGGCTGAACGAGCACTCGGCCGTGTTGAAGAGGAGGGCCATTTCAGGGGTATGACAGATTGCAGTGCTTCGGCGATGAATAACACATGCGATCAAAGAATAGTGGACAACTTGGCGCCGTGTTTGCCTCTGCATGTGTCTCCCTTGCCATGTCATCGAGTGCCCGACGTGATCACATGCACTCATCGTCAACGATCCGGGCCTTGGAAGTGGCATCCTGATCCTCGCTTCTCCTCGTAATGAAGCGCCGCTAGAGGTCAGCAGCTCTATCTCCGTGTTAGACGAGTCCCAACATAAGCCAGCTCAAATCTGTATCTCCCGCGGCTGGCTATCCGCCACGCTTTCATACCCCAAGGTGCCTGACATCCCGGCGGATGATGCACCCCGCAGTCCGATCCGACGGCCCCACCCGCGGGATGCGACGGCGCCCAAGCGACAAGCTGTCAAGGTACAAGATCTTTCCGACGGCTGCATGAGGTCCTGGACTTGTGCCCACGGCGGGAATGGCATCCCAACCTCATGCCAAAGATGTCCGTCCACGGAGACTAACAAGATAAGAAAACTCGAGCAATGTGTGCTTCCTCGAACCTTCCGCGTGATTCATCACTCTCTGTGTACCAAAACCTGCCAACATGCCTTCCGCCGTTCCTGCCCCTATTCTACCGCCCTCCGTGGTGCTCATCACAGGTGCCAATGGCTTCATCGCCCAGCACTGCGTCGCCCAACTGCTTACGGCCGACTACAAGGTCATCGGAACCGTCCGCTCGCAGGACAAGGTGGACAAGGTCCTGAGCCTGCACGGCAAACATCAAAACCTCTCCGTCATCGTCGTCGAAGACATCACCTCCTCCGATGCATACCTGTCCGCGCTCCAGGGCGCGTTGATACAGCCCGATGCAATCCTCCACCTGGCCGCCCCCTTCACCTACGCCACGACCGACTACGAGCATGACCTCATGATCCCAGCCGTTAAAGGCTCAACCGCCATCCTCGAAGCGGCAAAGACCCTTTCCTCCGTCCGCCGCGTCGTCCACACAAACTCCTTCGCCGGCATTTACGACGCATCCAAGGGCCTCCAACCAGGCAAGATATACACAGCCGCCGACTGGTCGCCCCTCACCTACGAGGACGGCGTCAACGCCCCCGCCGCCGCCGTCGCCTACCGTGCCAGCAAGACCGCCGCCGAGCGCGCGGCCTGGGACTGGATGGAGGCGAACCCTTCCGCGTCCTTTGACCTCGTCGGCCTGAACCCGGCTATGGTCTTTGGCGCCTTCCTGCCCGGGGCTGCGCCTACATCTTCCGCCGAATTGAACACGTCGAACCAGATCGTGCACGGCGTCATCACCGCGGGCCGCGATGGCGAAGTGCCTCCCACGCGCGGGCCTGTCTGGGTGAGCGTTGGGGACGTGGCTCGGGCACACCTGGCTGCGCTCGCCGTGCCCGAGGCTGGTGGCGAGAGGTACCTGCTCGCCGCGGGGGTGTACTGCAACCAGGAACTGGCGGATGTTGCCCGGCGGGTTGAGGGGGACAAGAAGGGCAGCAGGGTGCCGATGGGAAAGCCTGGCGCGCGGGAGGCCGACACGCACTTTGGTGTTGATGCGAGTGCGACGCAAAGAGCGTTGGGCATCAAGTGGCAGGGGCTGGAGGAAGTCATGGGCGAGTTGCTGCCGCAGCTACAGAGCCTGGCCTAGACGTGCAACGTGGTTTAAGAAGAGACGGGACTTGTACACCATTGAATTAGATCAGGTCACGAACAGGATTGCTCGCTGCTGTATCGCCAGATAATGTCGATTTGATCGTAGTAGCTGTGCCTGATCTCTCTCGTGTCCAGTCGGATGCCACGCAGCCATGACGGGAAGTGACCTCACGAATCGGCTGTGTCTCGCGATCATATTGGTGGGTTGCTCCCCCGAGGGCGGGAATCATGTAGCCAAGCCATGCAGCTGGTGTTGTGCGACACTGATAATAAATCCACCCTGTTGATGGTGTCTGGCCAGGATCTCGGGGGGACTTGAAGCCTTCCGACTGGCTCTTGAGCTTGCACCAAGAAGCCGTTGCATTTGGGGCGATGGCATCCTTCAGGATTTGCATCGACCACACAGGTGAACAGTCACCGGCAGGCAAGGGAATAGAAGAAGCCCGGTACCTCCAGTCAAGGTCAGGCCACTTCTCAGATAGCTGGGGCCCCATCCATCCTCGCCCCTCGTCTTCACTGAGTTGGGCTTCATCCCACTACCAGCTCCCAAAGATGAGTTCATCACAGCTCCAGGTCTGGTGCATCGGCTTCGTGTGTCTCCTCATCGCAAGACACCTCATCAACCTGCTCCTTGCCTCCCAACGTCGCCCCCTCCCTCCCGGACCGAAGCCCGTCCCCCTCATTGGCAACATCCACCAAGTCCCCAAGACGCTTCAATGGCTTCACTTCCACCATCTAAGCAAAACATACGGCCCCATCATGCACTTTAACATGGCCGGTCAATCTCTCATCGTCCTCTCTTCCCACGAAGCCGCCCATGAGCTCCTCAGCCGCCGCGGAGCACGCTACTCCGACCGCCCACGGATGGTCATGGCCAACGAGCTCGTCACAAAGGGCTTGCACCTCCTATTTCGTCAGTACGATGACCGCTACAAGCTGCATCAGCGCATGCATGCTCCTTTGCTCAACTTGCAAGCGTCGAGCACTTACCGGCCCCTGCAGGATACGGAGTCACGCCAGCTCCTGCTCGACGTTCTCGAGGAAGGAGGGAAGACTGGGGAGAACGGTGTCAACTTCCATCATTATCATGAGCGTGCCATGGCCAGCACGATTTACTGCCTCATGTATGGTTATCGCCTGAAAACGGGCCGTGAAAAGGAGCTCTTGGATGCGAAAAAGGTGGTGGCCGAATTCACCCGGGCTGGGGAGCTCGGGGCGTACATTGTCGACTCGTTTCCTTGGCTCAACTACCTCCCTCAATTTCTTGCTCCTTGGAAGAGGGAAGCTGAGAAGCTGTGGCATCTTGAGCGAAACCTGCACGTGGGGAATCTCAAGAGAGGTCTAAGCGCTCGAGGATGGACGTTCGTCAAGCAGATGTCCAAGTCGACCGAGGCTTTGGACATGAGTTTTGATGAGATTGCGTTTGATGCGGGTATCCTCACAGATGCTGCACTAGATACTTCAACTGTGGCATTGGACTGGTTCATCGTCGCCAGGATCACGACTGATGCGGCATGGGTGGCCAAGGCCCAAAGGATCCTCGATCAGGTCGTTGGACATGATCGTCTCCCGACTTTTGAGGACCGACCCAAGCTGGCTTACATTGACGCTATCGGTGAGTACACGCTTGTCTTGGTTGGCGGTTATTAACCCGCGAACAGTAAACGAAACGCTTCGCTGGCGCCCTGGCGTTCCCGGAGGAGTACCACACGTCACCAGAACCGAGGACGAATATCTCGGCTACCGTATCCCAGCCAACTCCATCATCCTCCCCAACCACTTCACCATCGCCCAAGATGAGTCAATCTTTGGTCCCGACGTCGACTCTTTCATCCCGGAGCGATGGATGACCGACGACAATACAACTCGCCCCGATGCATGTGGCTTCAACATGGCAGCCATCCGCGATCTTCCCTACGTGGGATTTGGCTATGGTCGACGAGGATGCACAGGACGGTATATCGCGCGGAATCAACTCTGGATCCAGATTGCGCGGATGTTATGGGCGTTTCACATTGAGCCGGGCGTTGATGAGGCCACAGGTGAAAGATATATGGTTAACGATATGGACTGTACAGAGGGGTTTGCAGCCATGCCGAAGCCATTCAGGGCATTGATGAGGCCGAGAGGGCCATGGGTGAGGCGGGTTTTGGTCAAGGAGGGGGGGACGCATGGGATCGATCATGCAGAAGTCTAGGACCAGGCCAGGAGTAGGGGGCAATAGAGTGCATCTAAGAATCAAGATTGTATTAGTGTAGAATATGTTCAGAGCCGGCGTCAAAGCTGGTTTATGTCTAGGTGAGTAGGTAGCACTACGCCTTGCTCCAAGTCGGTGTGGATTAAGCCTGTGTTTCCCGATGATGTGTCGAAATGTCACCCTCAGACTCGGTGATGCCATCTTGCTTCACAACACGCGTCTGTAGTTCCTCCTCGTGCTGCTTGACCGGAACTTCGGCGAAAATGTAGTCGATTTCCTCCAAAGTCTTGCCGTTGGTCTAACACAATGGTCAGCGGGCGAAAGCAAGATCCTAGGGAAGAACACACCTCTGGAAGGAAGAAGTAGACAAACGGCACGCTGAAAAACAGCATGATGCAGAACATGAGGTAGATCCTCCATCCGGTGTTCGCAATGGCAGCCGGTGTCATTTGCGCGATGACCTGCGGCGTCATTAGCTCAAATTGCATCACGAAGGGGCAAGAATTCTCCATACAAAGGTCCAAAGCCATTCGGAAAAGACTCCCGTGGCCGATCCGATGTGGCGGAGGTGCAGCGGTGTGATCTCGGGGGCGTACAGCCACGGGACCGAGTTCCATGACAAGCCGAACGACACTTCGTAGCAGAAGAGCATGGCGAGGGCCAGATTAGCGGTGGGCGGGGTGTTCACGGCAATACCGGCTGTGAAGACGGCCATGAACGTGAGCAGTCCGACGGATCCGAGCATAAGGACCTTGCGCCGTCCGAAGCGGTCGTTGAGGATCATCGGGGGAAACGTTCCGAGCCAGAACGCGATCTGGATGCAGCCAGCCACGAGACTCGCCGTCTCCCGCTCCAAACCAACGTTTTGCTCGAGGACGATCGTGACTACACAAGTTGAGACTCATTTAAACCGCGGGGTTCACAAACAGCTTGAGGATCACGTACCGTAGAACGCTATGACGTTAATGCCAGTGAATTGTTGAAAAAATTGCAGCAAAAAGCACAATACGAGTCTTCGTATGTTCTTCGCATCGGATTTGTCGTGAATCAGCTGCTTGATGGTAAACTTGGGGTTTGCCTCTTCGAAAGCCAGGGCTGCAGCCATCTCGGCTTCGGTTGACCTGACACGTTCGTCGTCTTCTGAGCAGTCGAGAAGTTGTGCCAGAACTGCTACGGACTGTTGCTGGCGACCATGCGAATAAAGCCATCTTCAGGAGGTTGTCAAACACTGGACGACGAGGAGGTGAAATGAGGGCATACCTCGGACTCTCCGGTAGAAAGGGGATAGTGAAGATAGTTCCCAAGGCAAATACCAGCTGGAAGGCGATGGGGAATCTCCAAACCACCTGAGGAGACCCAGATTTAAAAATGATGAAATGGGAAGAGCTCGTTTGAGACGTACCTCGCCCTGCAAATGCTTTACGGTTCCATAATCCAGCCAGTAGGCCACGACCGTGCCAAACTAAAGTAAAATGGTTTAGCACGTAACTTTGCAGAGTGGGAAGGAAGTGCGTAAGAGGTCACCCACAATCACGATGGACAACTGAATAGCAATAGCTCGACCACGGGATTCGGTCTTGGCGCACTCAGAGACCCATACCGGCACAGTCGCCGTGTTCATACCTGAAAAGAGACGTGGTGTCAGCGCTCACGCTCAACGCTCACGATGATGTGCGAACATTGGACTTACCGTTACCGATACCCGAAATGATCCTGCCAACGATCATCATGGGGGCCCCGAAGGCCGCAGCTTGAATGATACCCCCGACCACCATGATGACCGATCCCCAAAAGATCGTGCCGGTACGTCCGAGTTTGTTTCCAACAAACCCTGTCACGATACAGCCCAGGAGACAACCGATGTAGTATAGGCCGACGATGGTGCCGAGGTATCCCGAGCTCGGATTCCCGAGAGCGTCGAGCAGACTGGGCTGCGTGATCAGGCCGCCGAGGACGCCCTGAACAAGAGAAACATTGTCAGCGGCTGAAAGTGTCTCAAAGATAGAAATAACCTACCTGATCGTACCCGAAGAGAAGATAGCAGCTTCCGGCACTGGCAGCAATGGCCATTTGTAGCCACTTGCCCCTGGCCGGGATCACGCCACCGTCGCATGGCCAAACCATTTTGAGATGGAAATGGAGCCAGGGAAAGTCAAAAAGAGCTAGAAACGAAGTGGTTGCAAAATTGTGTGAAACTTCCTACTGTAATAGGATGGACTGACGAGGAGGCCAACAGCCCGTTGGAGGCGGCCCAAGGCCTACTATATAGCTGCAAACGCTGTTTTCCCCACAGCCAAATATTCCCAAAGTGCGGGGCCTCTGACCGGATGAGTGATATGGGGGGGCTCCAACCCCATGGGGCTTCTCCGGAGTTGAGATTGGGCGTGGGGTTCACACGTATGGTTGGAGCCTGGGAAAGGCACCGAGGCCGATGGCCGGGATTGAATCCCGTAGTGGTAGCTAGCTGGAAGGTCTTCGCCCATAGTCAGTGCTCGGTGCATTGAGTAAAGATTCGGCTTAAATTATGTAGTAGCCTCGGCCAGGAAGAAACCCGCGTCCTGAATCATGTTGACGTTATCCCGGATGCCTGTTGGGAGTGCTAGGCGATTGTGTCGAACTATGTTGCCCGCTCAGCACCTCGCCTTGTGTGAGTGGCACATTGACAGGGAGGATGGCTAACCCGAAACCGCCACATCGACTGCAATTCAGATTGAGCCTTAGATAATCGAGATGGCTTCTCCCTTGACTTTGAAAAATCGAGATAATTCATGCCCACGAAGAATGACCATTGTTTGGGTGACGGGACTCTGCCTTCCTCCCTACCGCCGACTTGACCGTTCACCACCGTTCGCACCCTCCTTTTCAAAGTCCACCACAACCCAAATGGTCTCCTTCATTACCTGACTCTCGCCTAAATCTTTGATTTCCTTCTTCAAACAGCAAAGAAGATGGGATTTAGTTCTGGGAATACATGATGACATCATCTATTCCGCGTCGCATCTGGCTGCTAGATCTAGGCATCAAAGTTCAAGTTTATCAACACAGTCTTAGGCTCCGTAAACGCGCGAAGAGCAAATTCGCCCATCTCTCTGCCCAGTCCGCTCTCCTTTGTCCCCCCGAAGGGTGTCGAGCAATGGATCATGCTGATGCAGTTGACCCCCACTACCCCAGAGTCGAACCGGGTGGCCAGGCGCAAGGCCCTGTTGATGTTCTGCGTGAAGACGCCGGCCATCAAGCCGTACACGCTGTCGTTGGAGCGGTAGATGACCTCCTGCTCTGTCTCAAACTTGTTGAGGACGGCGACGGGGCCGAAGATCTCATCTTTGTAGATGGAGGCATCGGGAGCAGTGTTGGCGAACAGGGTCGGCTGAATGAAGTAGCCCTGGAGATGTTAGCTGTGAATCTTTGAGGGGTTGAAGTCTTCTTTTCTTCGCATGCCTTTGATCTTATAGCGGCACCGCCGGCAATGAGAGTTCCCTCATTCTTGTTTACCGCGTTGTTGATGAAGCTCAGGATGCGGTCGTACTGGGCTTTATCGACGACGGGCCCGATCTCGATACCGTCCTGATCGGGATTGCCCAGAACCTTGAGCTTCTCGCTCAACGCCACCTTGTAAGCCTCGACGAACTTGTCGTAGATTCCAGACTGGACGTAGACCCTGGTTGCTGCGAAGCAGATCTGCCCGCTGTTCACTGTCAGTGCATTGACGGTCCTACGATGATTAGTTAGGCTTCTTGATGGGAGATGGCAGATTGGGTACGCACCACTTGACTGCATTATCGAGGTCCGCGTCGTCAAAGACCACCGCGGGGCTTTTGCCTCCCAGCTCCAGGGTCACTCTCTTCAAGTTGCTCTTTGCAGCCAAAATCTGGACGGCCTTACCAGTGGGAACGCTGCCCGTGAAGCTGACCTTGGCAATGCCCATGTGCGAGGCCAGGAGCGCTCCCGTGCTCCCGTCGCCGCCGACGACCTGGAAGACGCCCTTGGGAAATCCGGCTTCGAGGATCAACTTTCCAAGCGCAGCGGCAGCCAGAGGCGTCTTTTCGCTGGGCTTGAGAATGAATACATTGCCAGTGGCCAGCGAAGGCGCAGCCTTGAGGCCCATTGATGCCATGGGTCCATTCCAGGGGATGATACTGTGTTCATGGGAGTGAGAGGCTTGAAGTACTAAGGGACGGCATTTACGCACCCTGCAACGACGCCGAGGGGCTCGTTGTGGACAACCTTGTAGAAGCCATCGTCGGCCGGGAAATGCTGGCCGCTGTGCTTGTCGGTCCAGCCTGCATAGTATCGGAAGCAAGTGACAGCGGTGTCGATCTCCGACTTGCCAAATGGAAATCTCGGGGCACCGAGGGTGAGTCTCGTCAGGCGTGCTAGGTGCTCCTCATTGGCTTCGAGGATGTCGGCGAATTTGAGGAGTATTGCCTGTCGCTGCTGGCCTGTCATGGACCTCCAGGGGGAGCCGGGCTTGAAGGCCTCCTTGGCCGCGGCTACCGCCTCCTCCACGTCCTCCTGGCCGGCGACAGGAACCTGGTCTGTAACGAGGTCACCAGTTGCCGGATTGTGGACGGACAACCTGGTCATGGTCAGAAATGCAGGGATGTAAACAGTGAGGAGAAAGCCAAGACCAACCTGGTGGTGTTTCTCGGCTTGACATACTCGGGGCAAGTCAGCACGGATCATATCCTCATGGTGGATGTCTCTTGAGCTTCCACATACTTCATTGTTCAAGAACAGCTGGGTCAGATGGGGCTCCAACACGGTTGCCATTTTGAGAGATGTGGTGCTCGTGGGATGAATGCGGAATGATTTGCTTTGCTTCGGGCCAGCTTGCGAAAATAGGTCTTTTCATGCTAGATGTAGGCCAGTTATTTGAACTCTCAAGCTCCATTGCGACCCCAACGATACCGGGATTCTCCCAAAGCTCCACCGCGTCCATCTGTGGGGAGAATGTGGAGGGCGAGCTCCTGAGTCATGACCTCGTGTGTCATGACATGCCTCAGACGCTGCCCCTCTTTTGCCCCTGACAGGGGCCGCTGTATGCATTGCCCTGACTCTGGGGCGAGAAGAGTAATCGGTGGGAGTTGATGCGTTGGACCGAGATCTGCCGGGAGCGGTAGGAGGCAGATGGGACCTTGTCGGTCGGTTCTCAGAGTGGGAAATAGACGACTTGTGTTGTTCCTCTGATGAGATGTTTTCCACCAGAACATTTTTTCCCCTTATCATCTACAGGGCATCATCGGGACACATCGCGCGAAGCGCTGGGCACTCTGCGCTTGCATATCTAGTCCGGCCATTTCCCACATCTTTGGTCTGGATCTCTGTCATTTCTCATGGAGAACCGCCGTTTAACAAAATCGGGCTTCCCGATGTTCATATCGAAGTTGGGAAGAGCAAGACTACGATGAATCTCCACGGGGTAATGGCTGCCGGCAACGAGGCTGGAACAAGTCGTCACCAAGGTATTTAACCCGACACAATCCTTTAAGTTTTTCACCACACCCGGAAGGAATTCCGAGGATCCGGGTGGACAAATGTAGCGTCTCAACTGCAAACACTCGAGGTATGGAAGGGGGCTGGCCTGATGCAAGACTCCAATTCGGATTGAGTCGCGACCGCGGGGCACTGGCCTCGCCCAGGTTGAGTGCGGGGTTCGGTTTAGGGGATTGCCTGCTAAGTCTTACCGATTTTAGCGCAGTTTGTCAGGTGACGACGGCGATTTCCAGCGACGATGAGCTCGTCGGCCTGAGTTGCGGACCGGAGCGACGACGAGGCCCCAATCCACCCCGACACTCGTGCATCACGACATTCTGCATAGAAGCCGCACCCGACAACCTCTCAGATCATGTCCGAAGCGGAAGAGTACGACGCAGCCCTGGGCTCATCCGGGCCGACGACTGGCGCATCAGCGAGGAAGCCGAATCGAAGATCGCGGATGATCTCCAACCTGACGAGGCAGCAAGCCCAGCACAAACGCGACCAGGACCGCAGAGCGCAGCGGGCGCTCCGGCAGCGCAACAAGGACAGGATCGAGTCCCTCGAGCTCGCTCTCTCGCGCATGAGTTCAAGCCAGGCGGAAGAGGCTGCGGCACGGGACGACCGGCTGCGGACGCTGGTCGAAGAGAACCGTCAGCTCCAGGCGAGGCTGGAACAGCTGTCTGGACATAATACGCGGTATCAATCGACGACCGTCACGCCGCCTGCGTCCTGGGCATCACCTTCGGCAGATCTACTTCCGCTGGAAGGACAGTCACCCTGGGACCATAGCTGGACAGCATCTCCCGACATCACGACACGACAGCAGGAGAGCCGCTACAATCCTATCGCGGACTGTTCGAGGGTCAATGTCGCTGCGCAGGCCACTGGAGACTCCCAGAGATCAGGAACAAACGACGGAGTGGCTTTACCTAACGCTTCTCAATCCCCTGTCGTTGAGCCCCCAGCGCCGAGTGCCCTCCACACGGTGCATGCGGCCCTACCGAAGCACCTTCCGCCGACATGTCCTCTGGACCATATCCTCCTGGGATTTTTACGATTTCACTCCAATGCAACGTCCAAAGAAGTCGCCAAGGACCTCGCGGGGCCCGCACAGGTCTCGCTCAAGTTATATCTCCACCCGGAGCTCACTCAAAACGTCAACCCCATCAGCAGGCTCATGAACGAGGTGCTGTCCACGTTTTCGCACGTCCACGCGCCGGAGAAGATATCCTTCATGTACCTCATGCACAGGACGATGCGGGTGGGTTGCTGCTCTTCTCGATCTGATATTTCCCGGCCCCTCCAGGCTGACTCTGTTTCCACTCGCAGTGGCAGATATTTCCCACCGAAACCACGTATTCAGATCTTCCGCGATGGCTACGACCAACAGCAACGCAGGTCACCGTGCCCCATGCCGCGTGGATAGACAACATCCCCTGGTATGTGATCCCCGGTTTCGATGCCGACCAAGATTATGTGGCTGACCAACCGCAGGCCCGGCGTACGTGACATGTTGATCGAGAATCCGGAAAAGTACCCTTTTACGCTTTTCTCGAGCGTCTACTCGCAGTGCGTCACCATCAACTGGCCATACGACGCCACAGACGCCATTACCGAGGCGGGGGACGACTTTGTGCCGAACAAGATATTCGAGAAGCACATCCAGCGCCTGGGGAATTGGACGGTGTCGCGGGAATTTGAGGAGCATTACCCCGAAATGATGCAGCGGGTCTACTCGCGCGACTGAGGCTCGGCTGGAACGGGAGCTGGCGTACTGGATATTGTGCTTGTAGGACAATTGAAGACACTATGATGCCCATTCAAGCCAGTCATCTGCTCGGAATTACAGTGACAAATCCCTATGAAGACGTCCATTCCTCATGCAAGCCCACCTCCTAGGTCATGCGGCTTGCCCTTCGCAGTCGTGGGTCTCAATGCCGGTGCATCCCAGAATGTCACAGACACTTAGTCCCGGAATCGATTGCCGTCTGGGTGTTGCTGCATTCGGCCGCTGATCGTGGGGGGGGGACATTGGGCCCCTCGATGCTGTGTCCCAGACTCATGTGCTCGTGACAGTCCCGGGCCCAGCGAGATGGATCGATCACTGACTCAGGGTGCACGAGGTGCCGCACGCTTCCCCGCACTTCTGCCATGACAAAGGGCCACCCCGGAGCCATGAGTCAGGGCATTTCCCCGGTCATGGCGTCAGCATCACCCCGCAGTCAAACCCCGATGGAGAAACAGGGTGGGGATAGTCTCGGAAGCGGAACAGACCCAGACGCATGATGGATGGCAAAAGCCTACCGGAAATATTGTCCTGACTTTGGGGAGGGAAGTAATACGGATATGGTGTGATTTAAACGGCGTGTAGCACGCTTGTTCCTTGCCATCCAGGTTCCGTTCTATGCTCAATCCGAAATTCGTCGTCCCTCTCGATCCATCCAAAAACCCAATCTCAAGAAGACACCTAAGAATCACCATGGGTTCCGTCGCTTCAGAAACTATGTTGGCTGCCCAGTACAACGTGGTGAGCATGAATCGCGTAATGTGCAATGCTGGGCGAGGCTTATCTGACTCCTCGGCGTCCCAGCCCTTGAACCAGGTCGAGGTCAACCAAGTTCCCATCCCGACATGCGGTGACAACGAGATCTTGATGAAGACGAAGTGCGCCACCCTGTGCCATTCGGATCTTGTGAGTATTCTGTTATTCTATCTTCCTCACGCCGCTTTTGTAACTTCCCTTGAGCTGCCCTGGTTAACCCGGATCGAAGATGCTCTTCTGGGGCCACACTGCCGAGAAGCCGCCCACGGATACAATCACGATCGGCCATGAAAACACGGGAACCGTCGTGGCGATGGGGAAGAACGTGACGGGCTTCAAGCTTGGCGACAGGGTCGGCTGTCTCGGCTGCAGCTCTGCTTGCTGTGAGTTCAGTCTTGATGCTGCCCCGCGGCTAACTCCAGTAATGTCGATGCTAATAAGGATCAACGTCAGATAATTGCGAGGGATGCCAAGTTCACAACCTGTTTTGCGAGGCGGGAACGCAAAGGCTACACGGCTTCCAAACAGCCGGTCACTTTGCCCAGTTCTCGACCACTGATTACCGAAACGCGATGGTCCTGCCCGACGGCATGGACATGGTCAAGGCGGCCCCCCTCTTCTGCGCCGGCGTCACGGGTTGGTGGTGAACTCTAGTCCAGAACATGCGAGTATCAGTCGACTGACGTTATGTTCTCTCCGCAGCGTACCACTGCGTCAAAGGATGCGACCTTACCGAGGGCCAATGGATCGCTATTATTGGATGCGGTGGGCTGGGCCACCTTGGTGCGTGAACTCTCATACCCTTTTCGCTCACTGTTGCTGATGGTTTGATCATAGCCGTTCAGTATGCCAAGGCAATGAAGCTGAAGGTCGTCGCAATCGACATTTCCGACGCACAGCTGGAAGATGCCAGAAGCCTCGGAGCAGACGCTGCGTTCAACTCCAAGGATGACCCTGACTACGAGGCCAAGATCAAGAAGATCACCAATGGCGGTTGCCACGCCGCAGCCGTTTTCAGCGCCTCAAACATCGCCTACACCAACGCTCCCAAGACCTTGCGGTAAGCCAGAGCCTCCCTGTTACTACTGTCCGTGTTGCCTAACGTAGACCAGCATCAACGGCCTCTTGATGGTCGCCGGCATTCCAAAAGGCGAACTCTCCATCTCTGCCCTGGACATCCTTCTCGGAAAGTACCGCATTGCCGGGAGGAGCAGCGGGATTCCCCAGAAGATGCCCGAGGCGATCCAGTTCAGCCATGATCATGGAGTCAGCTCCCATGTCTCGGTGTTCAATAATATCAATGACATCAACAATATGATTGACATGATGGAGGCTGGTCAAACTGCGGGTCGCCTGGGGATAGTATTTGAGTAGATCTGTATCTGGCTCAGAGTTTTCAAGACTAATCCCCCAATACTTATGGACTTCCATTAAACTTGTCTCCTACCAACGCGTCGGTTGTAGTCGCAACTTCCTATTATAGTTGATACTCATGCACAGTAAAGGAACTTGGGCTGTCTATTAGCATCTTCCATTCATCACCCGATTTCATCTCAAGCCACGGTTATATTAGTGGTACACCAAGCCTTTCTCGAAGGAGAATGAAAAGACCAAGATGTGTATGATCCTTTGGGCGGCGCTCGCATTTTGAAACTCTCAGCGATTTATTTGAAGTTTTGATACATTCATTGGCAACTCATCTATTAATAGGCAAAGCACTGGTCCCAGATAATCCTTCAGTCTACAAGTCGGGCCACAAGGATTCGGAAAGGCGCCGAAACTCTGCATCTCTGATGAGAAGCGTCATTTGGCCCTTGTGCTCAAGCTGATTCAACCAGAACAGGGGTACTGGCCTTCTTCTCGTCGTCGTAGTTTCCCGGGACGACGGCACGAGCGAGGATGCTGTCCTTGACATCATCCTTGGCAAAGAGCAAGTCGATCTCCTCCAGGGACTTTCCAGTTGTCTAGCCGCATGTCAGTTCAAATAATTCCATGGTGCCAAAAGATCAAAGGCGTACCTCTGGGCACATGAAGTACACAAAGAAGATGGCGGCGAAGCAGGACAGGGCCATCCAGATCCAGATCTTCCAGCCGACGTTTTGCAGCGCGATGCCGCCGGCGAAGACAGTGATGAAGGAGAAGAGCCACTCGCCGAATGCGCCAGCTGCAGCACCGGCATGACGGAGTTTGAGGGGCGCGATCTGCTCATTTGTTAGCTCAAGTCGCTTCATGCAAAGGGATTTGACGCATACCTCTGGTCCGTACAGCCAGCAGACGCCGATCCACCCATAACCGAAGACAATGTTGTAGATGAAAATGGCAGCGACTGCGGTCCACTGCGTGGCATCGGTGCGGTTCTCAAGGCCGATCATGGCGACGAAGATGACCATGCAAACCGTCAGGGCCATCGCGGAGTACATCAGAATATTGCGGCGGCCGAACTTCTCGATGGTGTATACAAGAGGGACTGTTCCGGCGGCGAAGAATGTGTTCATGATGGCAGCGAGAAGTTGAGCCAAAAAGGGCGACAGGCCGACCTGCGCGAAGATGACCGTGCTGTAATACACAGAGAGGTTGATACCTGCATGCAGACGTGCCGATTAGACCTCAATGCCGATACGCGGGAGGACATGTGTCTTACCCATCATCTGTTGAATAGCAAGGATCAAAAAAGAGATGCGAATGCGCCTGCCAACACGGAGGTCGCTTCTGTCCCAGACGAGGTCGAGCATGTGGAAACCGCGCTCCTTCGAGCTCTCCTCCAGGGCGATGCTAGCGAGGATGGACTCCCTCATGTGATGGACGCGGGGATCATCGATAGGGGTATCGATCAGTCTACTCACTGTCTCGTCGCCTTCCTGAATGCGGCCGCGCACATAGTACCAACGTGGCGTGTCAGGAAGCAGGAGGGTCATGGATCCGGCAACAAGCGCAAAGAGGCACTGGAGACCGATAGGGATACGCTACTTCGGAGTTAGATTGCCACTCCACTGACGGTATGAGTGTTTGTCTTACCCAGGAAATCTGATTGTCCATCCGAGTGAAGCCGAAATCAACCCAGTAGGCAATGGCAGCACCAGAGACGAGCCAGATGCAAGTCCGGGCAACGTCCGGGCCACGTTCGGTGTTCTCGGTGGCCATCTCAGCTTGGTATGTCGGGATGGCGCACGAAATAAACTACTTCTGTTAGATCAAGGTTTCCAGGGTCGGGGCAATGCTGCAAATATTTACTCCGATGCCGAATCCCTGGAGACCCTGAGAGTTAGCTGATGTTCCCTGCGAGGTTTCTACCAAAGAAGAACACTTACACAGAGAATACGTCCGACGATCATGTGCGGGACAGACCAGGCCGAAGCCTGAAGGCTGCCGCCTACGATCACAAAGCCGTTTCCGAGCAAGACGCACCCTCGTCGCCCAAGGGGCATACCGATGAACATGACCGCGAGGGAGCAGACCGTCGCGGCCAGCGTGTAGGCCGAAGCAATCATGGGAATGACATAGGTACCAGTGGGGTTCTGTTCGAGGCCGACATGTCAATCTCGGTGTTTGCGTTTTCATAGCATGAAATGTGGTTATTACTCACACCCATGGCGTGGCGAAAGGGGGCGGTCTCCTGGACGCCACCTAGTACGCCAGCATCGTAGCCATAGAGACAGAAGGACTGATGACACCGTGAGTGAATGCACAATCGAAGAGCTTGCTCCCTTGAATGATAGTACTTACGACGGAGCAGCTCCATGAAAGAAGCCGCCTGATAGTCTTGCCCCTGATATTCTTCTTGAGTGACCCCAGCATATTGCCGAATGTATCAAGAGTTTCGAAAGTGTTGGTGAGATTGAAAGTATGATGGTTTGGTGAGAGTATGCCGTCTGGGAAAGAGTTGCAAACCTATGGTCGGACTTGGGTGCTTTATGTTCTCGATGTGGCCTGGCGAGCCTGGTCGCTGGGCGGTGCTCGGCAGATGCCTCTCATGCCCAGCTCTCAGCTCTCTCTGCGCACCAGATGCGTGACTCCGGGGCTGCTGGTACTCTCCAAACTTGCGCATTGATCTCAATTCCGCTTCCCCGCGTTCTCCATATTACCCCGTGGGGAGTTTGTGGTGCTTGTTGGGTTGACGATGCCCAGAAACACGGTCGCGTTGCAAGGCCTGGATTCCATGAACCACACCGTGTCCTGAGTCAGGCACGGAAATACTTCCCGCGCCACCAAACCCTCCAACGAGGCTAGATGTCATGGCACTCAGGCCCCCCCTCTGAGCTGAGTTAGAGTAGTCCGTGCATCCCGCTAGCCATGACAAAGGGCAGCATCCCTGACTCATGGCAGTGAAACCGGGATTCTTTTGCAACACGGGGGAAGATTATGGATCTTGAATCCCCCACTGTTAAATTTGTGATGGCTCAAGGTTGGTAAGCTTCGAGATCGGTAAGCCGCCAGTTCGCGCGAGTGCCAGGCGGCAATGTGAAGCTTAAAGGCGTTCAGTCGACATCGCGAGATTCTGACGAGCAGGACCATCAGCCAACGCGACTAGATTTTCAGCTCTACGTCTTTCCCAACCACGTCCCGATATCACGTAATGGCCGAGTCTCGACTCTTCAAGTCCTTGACGGTCGGCAATCTCCAGTTGAAGCACCGACTGGGGATGTGCCCGCTGACGCGATACCGAGCCTCCGACAGCCACGTCCCTTTGCCACTCTTCAAAGACTACTACGCCCAAAGGGCCTCCGTGCCCGGCACCCTCCTTGTCTCGGAGGGCACATTCATCGCCCCTGAGCATGGCGGCTATGCCAACGCTCCCGGAATATACAATGCCGACCAGATCAAGGCCTGGCGCGAGGTCACCGACGCTGTCCACGAGAAGGGCTCGTTCATCTTCTGTCAGCTCTGGGCGCTGGGCCGAACCATCGACATGAAGGTGGCGGCAAAGGAGGGGATCCCTCTCAGAAGCTCCGGCAACATTAAGGTCGACTCGGAGCGAGGGCCTCCAACCCCTCTGACAGTCGACGAGATCAAGAAGACTGCTCAGCAGTACGCCCAGGCTGCCAAGAATGCCGTCGATGCTGGCTTCGATGGCGTCGAGCTGCATGGCGCCAACGGATACCTCATCGACCAGTTTCTGCAGGACGTCTGTAACAACCGGACGGATAGGTATGGCGGTAGCATCGAGAACAGGTCCCGTTTTGCCGTCGAGGTGGTCCAGGCCGTCTGTGATGCCATCGGCCCCGAACGAATTGGAATTCGGTTCAGCCCCTGGAGCACATACAACGCTATGAGAATGGAAGACCCGATCCCCCAGTTCACGAATGTCATCCAGAAGCTGAACCCGTTCAACCTGGCCTACGTTCATCTGGTCGAATCGAGAATCGCAGGCGCTGGCGACGTCGACGCGGTCGACTCGCTCACGTTCGCCATCAAGGCCAGGAAGGGCGTCGTCCTGGTCGCTGGCGGGTACAAGCCCGACACAGCGAGGAATACAGTGGACGAGGAGTACCCCGACAAGGACGTTGTTGTCATGTTTGGCAGATACTTCATCTCGACTCCGGACCTGCCGTTCCGAATCGAATCTGACCTGGAGCTCACCAAGTACAACAGGGACTCCTTCTACACCCCGATGTCTGCTGTCGGATACACAGACTACAGCTTCAGCGACGAGTTTCTCAGGCTGCAGACGCCAGCTAGCAAGGCGGCCTAGATAGAACGTGGGTAGATATCAGTAGTTGTGGCCTAGAAAAATGAAACCCACATGCAACTTCTGCAGCTCATGCATGGTCCTTGGCATTATCAAGTCTTGTCGCTGTTCATTCCGTACACGTCGAAACCCGGAGGTCACATACCATGCGACCAACATGGCGAAGGATGCAACTCAGCGAATCTGCATGTACGGCCCTAATGTGCGCATGTGCGGTCAATCTGAATCCATTCTCAAATATCTATCGGAGATATGTAGGTACTGCCGCCTTGCCCGGAAAGTCGGTCGAGTTTGCAAACGTCTCCCACTCATCCAGAGACGTCAAGGTCCTCTCGCATTTCGATCTCATTACCTGGACGGCGTCGGAGCCGATGGGAATGCGAGTCGGCATACTCGCCGCCGCCTCGCCTCCGTTCAGCGCCCTATGCGCCAGTTCCACGATGCGCTCTGATGCCCTCACAGGATCTCCGGGTTGCGCGCCCGTCGTAACGGCATGGATCCGGGCCATCTCAGCCTTGATCGACGCGTAGCATGCCTCACCTCGCGCAGGGTCCAGCTCGGCCTTCTTTTTTGTAAGCTCGAGGATACTGGTCCGGAACTGCCCGAGAACCAGGATGTGGACGCTGACGCCCAGTTGCTGGGTTTCCTTCGACAGGCACTCCACGGCACCTAAAGCGTCAAGATCAGTACGCGAACCATTCCTGAAATGCGACTGTCGTACCTTCGAGAGCGAACTTCGCAGCGCTGTAAGGTCCCCCGCCTGCGACGCCGTGCCACCCCGAGATGCTGCCCATGAACAGGACAGTGCCGGACTTGTGGCTGCGCATGTGCGGCAGGACTGATCGAGTGAGTTTCAGGGGA
This sequence comes from Plectosphaerella sp. P0831, assembly GCA_014635975.1. NCBI lineage: Eukaryota > Fungi > Ascomycota > Sordariomycetes > Glomerellales > Plectosphaerellaceae > Plectosphaerella > Plectosphaerella sp. P0831. Next base: position 40,996 of record JACAFV010000104.1, on the reverse strand, counting down.
CCAAAGACGAGGGTATCAAATTGGGCTTGAACCTGCTCCTGGCTGCACCGGGGTTAGCCTTGGAACTTGATCGAGCCACACCACGTTCATCTCAGTACCTGAGCTCCTCCCAGACGCCGGAGAGAACATAACCGGCATTGTTCACCAGCACGTCCAGTCTGCCGAATTCCTTCACGGCCTCGTGCACCTTGACGTCGAGATCCGCCTGCGAGGTGGTTACATCCAGCTCCAGACGCCGAATGTTCCTGATCGACTGGCAGTACTCCAGATCAGCGATGCGTCGGGCCGTTGCGATAACCCTGTCGCCGCAGGCTGAGGCTGCAAGAACCAGCTCCCGCCCGAATCCGGAAGAGCATCCTGTAATAAGCCAGACGCGGCTCTCGGAGTACATCGCGGGCTGCTGCAGACCGTTCATGTCTCTGGACGCTGTGTTGCAAGGGAGGAAGAGTTGGGGACAGGGGTTTAACTAAGGAGAATGGCCTGTGACGGCTATTTCTAGTGGTACTTCTCCGCGTCTTCAGCTGCCCGCTACCCCAACCTGACACCCTGGACAGCACTAACCGCTAGCCGGGGTCACGCTGTGGGGAACTGATGAGGGGATTCCGTGTTGGGCTTGACAAGCTACTAGTCTAAAGGTGCGGAGCTACTGGTATGTGTCCTGGCCTTCATCACCCCTCCATCACTTCAGGTTGCCTCGCTGGTTGTCCAGACGAGCAGCCTCGCATATCAGCCTCATTCCATCATTGATGAACTCCAGCTGGTCCCGGATGTAAAAGTCCTTGCAGAACACCTCGACAGCCAGACCGTAGTTCTCGGCCCGGGAGATCTTTCGTCCCTTGCCATCCTCCATCTCGCCGCCCTGGATGAGCTTCTGCACGGTGGACACAATCGTATCCACGGGAGTAACGTACTCCTCGGGGAACGTATCCCAGGCGCTTTGGGACAGCAGGTTTGTCCTGACAGTCCCGGGGCAGAGCGCGTACGTCCGGATGCCCTCCGCCTGGAATGGGGACGCGACAGACCGCACAAAGGACAAGACCCCGGCTTTAGAGGCCGAGTACAGTGGGTTGAACTCCTGGGCGTACTAGTTCCTGTAAGCTTTCAGACCGTTTGACGATTCCGAATGCTTGCCTTCCCCACATTGGACTTACGAAGCTAGCGATGCTGGCCGTGGTCACGAGCACGGGATCTTGTTCCGGATGCCTCTCGCTCGCCAAGAAGTAGTGCCGAGCAAGGTGGCAGGTATTGATGACCGCCTTCAGGTTGATGTCAATGCTGTTCTGGAGCGGCTCGGACGGAGGGAGCGCCGAGTCCTTGTCGTAGAAGTTCTCCAGCTGGAGAATTCCGGCGTTGGCGAAGACAAAGTCCATCCGGCCATGGGCCTTGTAGATTGCGTCAAAAGCGGACGATAGTGACGCCCAGGAGGTCACGTCCACCTGGGTGAACTTCAGCTCAGGGTGCTTCTGCGTCTCAATCTGGCCTGCCGCGGCATTCAAATCAAGGATGTTCACCATCCAACCCTCAGATAGAAGCGAATGGGCCACTGCAAGTCCCATTCCCGAGGCACCGCCAGTGATGACAGCCGTCTTTTGCGCGCTCATATTCGCAAAGCTAATAAAAATGAAGATGTTAATGGTAATGTTTGGTGTTTGTGTCCAGTCCTCTTGAGGATCCTCGGAAACTCGCTATCTACCCGCATGGCACCGCTTAAATAGATCTGAAATCGTATCTGATTTGACATGATTGACCAGCCTGCCTTTGTAGACACCTTCCTGATGCTGAAGCACTAGCCCCATGACCATTGCTAAGAAGAGATCTGGCGCGACCGGTGCAACAGCTGTCCGATCGGCAGTATCAAGGGAAATGATCCCGCGCGTCGTTTTTCGAGGCAAGGAAGCGACTTGGAAGATGCAAGTCCCAATCCCACAGAAAACAAGGAGCGGGATATGGCGTAGATCCGGCAAGTCCTGAGCTACCCTTTGATGGGAGTGACGAAGATCCCATGCCTGGCAACTTGTCAGCCATCGAGCTCGTGATGCTCTGACTCAAGTCAGAGGCACTGAGGTGGCGCCACCAACCCCAAAGAGACGACCAGACTGCCAGCTTCGGAATCCTGTTGATGGCTCGTCCAAGGCTGTGGTGTGTACTGTGTCCTGACTCAGGCCTCCCTTGATGATGCGGGGTAGAACCCTGGCAGCTGCTCTCCCCGCAATGCCTGCCTGGGGTTGTCCCCTGGTTTCCGTTTACGGGCTCAGCTGGCGGCTTCGTTTTGGTCGTCCCTGGACTTTACAGTCCGGGCCATTCCAACATAAAGCAAAAACCCGACACCTTCTGACTTGACGGTGAGAAAAAAATTAACAATTTGCATCTCTTGAGACTGCGCCTCCAGTTGTTCTGTCCAGTACCCGCCCATCTCATTCTCCTACTTTGCACATTTGCGACGATGCCTTGGAAGCAGATCGAACACGACTTCACCTACCCTGAGGTGGACTACGCCTCCCAGCCAAACTACCAGCCCTGCATCAAGGTATCAGTCTTTTTCAGGAAGATTGATTCCATTGACTACGACACGTTTTTTGGACACTGGCGCACCGTCCATGCAGATCTGGCTGTTGCCACGAAAGCCTTCAGAGACCACATCGTTCGCTATGCGCAGGTCAGATGTGGTGATGAGTCCCGTATCCCTGCAGACACACATTAACACGGACAACAGCACCACCAGACCCCCGAGATGAAGGAGCGAGCCCGGAGCCTCGGAGAGAACGTGCTCGACTACGATGGGTGCGCACAGCTCTGGGTCAAGAGTTGGGACGATTGGCTGGCCTTCTACCACAGTAAGGAATATGCTGCGGCGTTGAGCGACGACTGCAACAGGTTCATGGCACTTCCCATGACCTACATGGTGGGGTACGAGAACCTCGTTGTGGGAGATGCGTCCAAGGCCATGGGCGGAAAGGATGGCATGGACTCCGGCAAGCTGAAGAATTAAATTCTCACACACTTTCAATCCCGTCAAAATTGCGTAACAATGGATTCAAGCTACCATATCTCATGAGCTGTTTGGACTTTCGAAGACATGGACTTGTCCCTCGGTGAATGCCAAAGGTCCATCGGGTTTTGATTCCGGGTGGCCTGGCCCACCGCTTCCCCTCATTCCCAGTTCCCCTCGGACCCCAGATCCGGGGAGAGGCAGTGAAAACGGTCACAGGAGCGCTTGTGCGGAGAAATGACTTGGGTTAGGAGTTGGAATTAGAACCCATCATGGCTAGCGAGAGCCCCTCGGGACCGGATCGACAATGATGAAGAAGCTAGCAATGAACTCTTAGATAATACCTGTTCGAACCGCTTCATACATAACCCTCGGCGCCTGATTCGAATTATTTTCAAAACTGTCCTGGTTTTACGTTCGGAATTTCCCACTCTTGACGTATCATAGCCTCCAAATTTTGCCCTCGAACTCTTCGTTGTCCGAGCATGTCGAACGCAGCAGCAGCCGAGGAAGCCGGCGACTCTGAAGTCCAACGGGGCTCTCAGGATAAGCCGGGAATCGATCAGAAAGAGTTTGAATTTGAGCAGGTATGGAAGGTCCCAAGCCCAGTCAGTCATCTCGCAAACTGACATCACTTGGCTGTAGGAATTCGAACACGACCCAGAAGAAGTCAAGAAGATCCTGCGAAAGATCGACTGGCGCCTCCTCCCGCCGCTCACGCTTCTCTACATCCTCGCCTTCATCGACAGGGCCAACATCGGAAACGCCAGCATCGCCGGAATGACCGAGGACCTTAGGCTCACCGGGCCGCAATACAACATGGCCCTGACGGTGTTTTTCTTTCCGTACGCGTTCTTCGAGGTCCCCAGCAACATTGTCCTCAAGCTCATGAGGCCGTCGTGGTGGATCACTATCCTGGTCATGTCTTGGGGAACGGTATGACTGGCATTGAACTGGTTATACGGATAGAATGTTAATTAACATGGCTCCAGGTTGTCACGCTGCAGGGTCTTGTAAAGACATACGAGCATCTCATCATAACCCGTGTGCTTCTGGGCGTCACCGAGGCTGGATTCTTCCCTGCTGCTACATATCTACTGACAACTTGGTATTGTCGCTGGGAGCTGCAAACACGCCTTGCTATCTTCTTTTCCGCGGCTTCCTTGGCTGGGAGCTTTTCGGGCCTGCTTGCCTTTGGAATTGAACATATGGATGGCGTTGGAGGCCTTGGCGGCTGGCGATGGATTTTCATCTTGGAAGGCATACTGACTGTTGTTGTTGGCGCCTTCATGCCATGGGCTCTTCCTGACTCGCCAACTACAGCCAGCTTCCTGAGTGTTGCCGAGAAGCAGCTTGTCTCGAGCCGTCTGTTGCAGGATATGGGCTCCGGGGCGAGTGACGAGGAGAAGTTCCAGTGGAAGTACCTGTTTGCTGCCCTGACCGACTGGAAGATCTATCTGGCGGTCATAATTTACTGGGGAAACAGGTAAAAAACACCCATGGCCCCTTGCAAATGAATCTTTGCTCACACAAGCTCAACGTCTAGCATCAGCGTCTACGGCTTCAGCTTCTCGGCGCCCACGATCATCAGGGGCCTCGGATACTCATCTACCCAGGCTCAACTACTCACAATCCCAATCTACTTCGTCGGCGCATGCTCCACGGTCATTTTTGCCCGTCTGTCCGACCGCCGCAGAAACCGCTGGATCTTCATCGTCATTCCTTTTAGCATCGCACTCGTCGGCTTCATCGGGGTCCTGGCCATTCCACACCCACGGCTGCCCGGACTCACGTACTTCTTCCTCTTCTTCATCACGAGCGGCTTGTACCCGTCCATCATCGGCTGCATCTCATGGGTGGGCAACAACCTCGCGCCGTCGTTCAAACGCGCCATCGGGATGGCGCTGCTCATCTCCATCGGCAACCTGGGCGGCGCGGTCGGCTCAAACATCTTCCTGCGGGAGCAAGCGCCGAACTACTGGCTGGGATATGGGTTCTCTGCTGGGGTTATTGTTTCGGCCATCACGGCGACGATCATCCTGCAATTTGCCACGAAGCGCATCAACAAGAAGAGGGATCTCATTCCCGAGGACGAGATCAGGGCTCGTTACACCGAAGGTCAGTCGAAACAAGGATTGCGCATAGCATTCGCCCCTAACATTTACGACATAGATGAGCTGCAGCAGATGGGAGACAGTTCGCCATTGTTCCGATACGTGTCGTAGGCGAGAGACTGCAGGGGAGGTTGAGTGCAATTGGATGCTCATGTCAACACCAGGATGCGCGAACTGGCGCCCGTCATAGAAACAGACACAATGTACTATCAATAAGGAATGAAATCTTTTCAAAAGCACATGTCTATGTGATGAATTTGCCCTCAATTCTCCACGAAGTCAATCACAGGCTTGTAGACTGCACCAGTCGCAACCTCAGTCAGCTGCAGCCTCAATCGAACGTCACCAGCGAATAAGTCCCATCATGACTTCTTGGGCCACGACTGACGCCCGCCACCACAAGATCTGCTGGTACCCATGCTTACCATGACACGTGTTAAAGCGACGGACTCGCCCTAGTACTGGAAAGCCTCCAGCCTGCTGGAGGCCTGGGGGTTTGGGGTCCCCGCCCCTGAGTCAGTCCCCGAGTTCGTCCCGTCTGCCCTCCACAACACCAAGAGACAACCCCGCCACCTCCCCCGCTCCGGGATATGATCCCCGAATCCTCGCTCCGAGACAGGCTCGCGAATACCCCCTTGCGTTTCCCGCCTGGACCTTTGATTTCAAACCTCTCGGGATGTTATGCCCTCGGTAAACGCTACGGATGCACCCTACAAAGATAGCACCGCACACAGCTCGGCCGGGGAAAGGTCCGTGATATCCTCCTTGCTCATTGCATTCTGACTCCTGTATTCCCCCCACCACAACATTCCAACACCGAGACGTCATCATGGGTTCAACCAACATCAATACGCTCCGCATCGCGTCTGCTTCGGGGTCCGTGACGGACAGGCGCCACGGCTTCGAGGCCCTCGCCAAGAATGAGAAGCTTGACTTTATTGTCGGTGACTGGATGTCTGAGTATAACATGACGACGCGGGGCGGCTCCAAGACTGACAACAAGGGAACCTCGGAAGAGTTCGAGCCGTCCTTCCTCGAGGCCATCGTGCCCGCCCTGCCTCACCTGGCAGCCAACAGGATCAAGGTTGCAGTAAACGCCGGCGCCAGCGACACCCAAAAGCTGCACGACGTCTTGATCGAGAAGATCAAGGAGCTTGGGCTGCATCTCCAGGTCGCGTGGGTGGGTGGCGACGAGGTCTGGGAGGTGGTCCAGAAGGCCGTTGCAGCGGGACAGGATTTCACGAGTCTGACGCACGGTGAGAAACCATGAAAACGGTTTCAAATGAGACATGCGCTGATCAACTCGCTCAGGAGCCAAGCTCTCCGACTGGGAATTCGAACCGATCTACGCCCAGTGCTACCTCGGTGGCTGGGGCATTGTCGAAGCCCTGAAGCAAGGCGCCGACATCGTGCTGTGCGGCCGAGTTGCAGACGCGTCTCCGACTATCGGCTGCTCGGCTTTTTATTTTGGGTGGGAAAGGGAGGCCTACCAGGAGCTCGCGGCCGCCTTCGTCGCCGGTCATTTCATCGAATGCTCGACATATGTCACGGGTGGCAACTTCAGCGGCTTCAAGAGCCTCCCCGGCGACACAACCAACCTGGGATTCCCCATCGTCGAAATTTCCTCCAATGGTCACTTCTACATCACAAAGCAGAAAGATCATGGTGGCATGGTGACTGTGGACACATGCAAGGCACAGCTTCTGTATGAGATTCAGGGCCCCTTGTACTACAACTCGGACGTCGTTGCTCGCCTGGACGAGATCAGGATTGAGCAAGCGGGCGAGAACAGAGTGTAAGTCAGGCAGATTCGGGTCCCATTTCATTGTGTACGTTTCTCACTCTTCTGCCAGTCTCGTCACCAACGTTCAGGGCATCAAGCCCCCGCCGACTACCAAGGTCGGCATCACAGCCAAGGGCGGGTTCCAGGCCGAAGCGCACTACTTCCTCTGCGGGCTGGACATAGAAGAGAAGGCAGAATTCCTCGAGCGCCAGGTCCGCTCCCTTCTCGACGAGAGCAAGTACCACTGTCTGAAATTTCGCGTCAACGGCCGGTGCCCGGAGAACCCTCGCAACCAGGACGCGGCCACCGTCGACCTTCGCATCTTCGCTCAATCCAAGAGGGAAGAAGACCTGTCCATCAACAATTTCTTCCGACCCGTCACGGACACCATCATGCAGAGCTATCCCGGCGCCACCTTCGCGGTGGACGCCCGCCAGGCCGCTCCCAAACCGTACTACGAGTACTGGGTCAGTCTCCTGCCGCAGGCCAGCGCCAAGCACGTTGCCTACCTGCCATTGAAGGGCTTGGAGATCCCCATCGACGCGCCCACGGATACGCTGGACTTTGTCCGCTCTCAGGAGTCTTACGACACCTCTAGCCCGATCGACGTAGCCGGCCTCGGTCCGACGACCCGGGCGCCTCTCGGCTACGTTGCCCACGCCCGGTCGGGCGATAAGGGCTCCGACTGCAACGTCGGCCTGTTCGTTCGCCATGACGACGAATGGGACTGGCTTCGGAGCCTGCTAACGGAGGCCAAGATTCGGGAGCTGCTGGGCGACGATGATACCGGGAAGCCCATCTTCCGCTTCGAGCTGCCCAACATTCAAGGTGAGTTCTATGAGCCCGTCAATGGCCCTATAGCATGATTGATGTTAACATACGAAACAGCTGTTCACTTTCTGCTGAAGGACCACCTCGACCGAGGCGTGGCCTCCAGCTCGACGTACGACGTCCTGGGAAAGAACCTTGCCGAGTACCTGCGTGTGAAGATGGTGGATATCCCGAACCGGTTCTTGGAACGTGGTAGAATTTGAATCTGTAGATGTTAGCAAAGAATAATCACCTATATCTTTGATGCATGGTATTCGAATTTAAGGGAGCGCGTCCCGTCCCTGTGGTTTCCGTGGACGAGCCAGCAAGACTGGAATGCTTCCCTGGAGCAAGTACCGCCAACGATAACCAGCTCGAGGCAAGCGATGGAGAAGTAATCAAAGGTTCTTCCTAGGGTGTAGACTTATGAATGGGGCCGATACCAGAACAAAGTCAGACTGGGTTGTTCGGTGAGGAGCATGTCCAGTTGTGGACTGGAGGCACGGGTTACAGAACCCCCAAAGACCGAGCACGAAGATGGGCTTGATCATGGCTGTCATGACTTGTACAATAGAAAAGTAACTAGTTCTACAGGAAAGGGCAACCTTACAGCTTCAGGTTTACAAGACTAGCCACCTTCATCGCCGACTCGTGCATCAGACCAGGGGCAGTCCAGGACCCCCCAGCAATCGCCACCAAAAGAGTGACAACGATCGCGGAGCTAGACCCGGAGATTTGCCGCCCAACTTTCCTGAAAGGCCACCAAATTGAGCCGCCCTTCATGTTGATGTCTTTCCAGCGGGGGAACATGGTTGCCTTCCAGAAAGTCACGGCCAAGCCAGGCCACGCCGCCGAGTTCCGGCCGGCCTTGTTGATGTACCAGTTGCTGCAGCCGGCGGAGAACACCGTCTCCTCCAGGACCTTATCGAGGTCCTGAATGAACTTCTCCTCTGCTTTTGGGTCGACCTCGACGACGGTCGCGTACCCGTCGAGGATTGGCTTCATCAGAACGTTCGCGATGTAGTCAACTTGGACTTCGATGGCGTAGATGACCGAGTTGAAGGCAGGGAAGGTATTGGGGCCGAACCTACGAGCGCAAGAGATTAGCAAAGGTGACTAATACTTTCACCGTGTCTTTCGGGGCTGTACTCACAAGATGGCGAAGTTGGGGTGGTTGTGGACAAACGTGCCCATGTACGCCTGGGCGCCGCGGTGCTGGTCCCATTGATCCTCGAGTGTCTGACCCGTTTTGCCAACAATGCGCATCGGCGTGAGGAAAGACGTAACGCTGAACCCAGTTGCCAGAATGATAGCGTCAAAGTCCTCTTCCTTGCCGGTTTCGCTGATGATTCCCGTCTCTGTGACCTGCTTGATGCCCTCGGGGAGCAGCTCGACGTTTCGGCGGTGTAGAGAAGCAAGATAGCCGGGGTCATAGATCCTCCGCTTGCAGCCAAGAGGAAACTCTGGGACGATGAAGCTGTGATATTCTTTGGGTGCCTGGCTGTAGATGTATCTTTTTGCCTCTTCCTCGAGCGCCAGCCTTTGGCTCACCTGGCCCTCGTCAGAGCCGTACACCGAGGCGAGCTGGTCCGTCTTGAGGAAGAGTTCAAGCCGGTGCCAGCGCTGCCAGAACGGCAGGTAACGGAAGCAGAACTTGTCCCAGCTGCTGAAGATCTTATTCGGGCGCGGGTGGTACCATTGCGCACTGCGCGCGTACTGGGTGATCTTCTTGACCTTGGGCGCGACAGACGGGACAACTTGCGCGGCGCTGCAGCCGTTTCCGATGACGGCAATCCTCTTGTTTGTGTAGTCGAAGTTGTGATTCCACTCGGCGGTATGGAATACCTCGCCCTTGAAGTTGTCGAGCCCGGGGAAGTTGGGCTCCCTCGGCTGGGAGAAGCCGCCAACTGCGGAGAGAAGAATATCACACCTCTCCGAGAACTCGCGGCCGGTCTTGACGTCGTAGAAGTTCACCTTCCATTGTCCGTTCTTCCACTCTGCGCCTCGGCATTCTTTCCGGAGGTTGAAGTGTCGTCGAAGCTGGAACTTGTCCACTGTGGACTCGATGTCTGGCAGTCAAAGGTCAGCATCATGTGGGAGAACGCTGGGTATGAGATGTCGAATATTCTTACAGTTGAGAATCTCTTCCTGGTCAGCCAGAGCCTGCGTCCAGTCGGGATTCAGGTTGAAGCTAAAGGAGTACAGGTGGATGGGAACATCCGAACCACTGCGTAACCATCGAGTCAGAACCTGTAGCACCGTCTCATCCAAGTATATCTGTCTTGTCACTCACCAGCCAGGGTAGGTATTCGCAACCCAAGTACCGCCAGGCCGCTCTCGCTTGTCGTAGATCTGCACAATTATCATTAGCTACTGTCCGACATCTAGCTGTCGCGTCGACGGATCGCACCTCGAAGTTTGTGAAGCCGAGTTTCCACTTGAGAGTGTGAGCCATGGCAATAGCGCCAACACCTCCGCCGATGATGATGACCTTTGGGCCGGTCATGATTGCAATGCTCCTCGAGGCGTGAAGAGTGCTCGCAATGCTAGTCTCCGGCTATCGAGGGACAAAACGCTTCGAGAAGCAGCAAGTGTATGCGTGAGTCGCGAACCCTCAGCTACTTACACCCCTAGGTTTTGACCGTGTTTGAAATGGTCCTCCTCACGAGGCTGGGGCCGAGATATGGGGTAGAGGACTCTATGTCAGCCATAATGAGCCGTTGCTTTTCCCCATGGGGCTGAAGAACACCCGCGACGGATCTCGGATCTCGAACCTCATGGCAGAGCAGACAGGGTTGAAGTTGTCGAGGAGTGAAGACTGCTGCCCGGGATAAAATTCCGTGGAAGTAGATTCCGTCCGTCCCTGGCGGTCTCCAAGCTGTTTCTCCGACTGATCACTCTGGTCTACCTAGGGGGTGGTCATGGTTGTGGATACCCCTAGTCCTTCCTTCAGCCGCACTCCAATCGCCTTGCTTGCCCTGACTCAGGCCATACCCTTGACTCTGTCATGGCAGGGTGGATTGAGGAAGTCTCATTCCCCAACGAGCACGTCCTTGCGTAGCGAAAGTGTTTGGGACGGACATTGGTTGCTTGGAAACCTCAATGTTGCCACTGGTTCCTTCTCCCGTTACCCCGGTCCAACAGAGGGCAGACTATCCGCGCCCCATGCAACACGTCACTTCACGGACTCGAGCAGGACGATGGCCCCCCGGATTCCCCCCCTGCCATGCGGGGTAGGTCGCGGTGACCCCAAGTTCGCAAACTAGTCGTGAGGAGCGCCCAGTCTAGCCCAATGAACCAAGACACGCGGTGAGGGTGTCTCGCCTCCGATGGCCGGGGGTCGCGGGGATCTGTTGAGATCCCGGACCAAATCCCCCTCAGCTGGGCGCTTCAATCTTCCTCTTCGTGCAAATGTCGAGCTGTGATCGCCTCTGAGAGACAAGATACCCAGCAGGGTAGACGAATCCGCCAAGAGACTTTGCCATGGGAGCCACGAAGCACGTCACAAGCGCCTGTCTGAATTGCAGGCGTCGCAAGGTGAAGGTATGTCCAATCTCGACTACGGGCCCTCGTGTTTACTTGAGCACCGCTGACAAGAGCCTGCGTCTGCCAGTGCGATGGCACCGACAAGTGCTCAAACTGCGCCATGGCGGAACTGAACTGCGTGTACAATGCAGAGGGCGACATGAGGAGGTGAGAGGGAATGCCCTCCTTTTCAAACTGTGGGCAAGTCGCTGACGTCGACATACAGAGTTTCTGCGAAAAAAGTCATCACCGACCTACGATCGCGAGTCGCCGAGCTCGAGAGCATCTTGCGGGAGAACAGGATCGACCAACCATCCCCCAACGCTACCAGCCCCTCAGCGACATCCTCGGCCGCCGGGAACCAGGGGACGACAGACCAAGACGACGACCAGGGCGCTGATGAGCATGCTGGATCTTCCGTCAATGCCAGTGGTAGCGTCACAAATGTGACAATGACGCGCTCATCAACAGGCAAGCCTGGCCAATCCGCCGAATCAGACCACGACGCGTCTCCCTCGCCCGACGCTCCGTCCACAGGCCATGTTCGAGCTGGGGAGACCAACTCACAGCATCTATCTCGCATTGCTACGCCACATACTCTCGATGACCTGGGCCTCAATATTGACGATGGAAGCCACGATGACACAGGGTTCATGTCACTGGGCCCAGAAAAGAGCCCACAAGATCTGTATCCTCCGATGGCCCCGTCCTTGGGCTTCGACAGTCTGCCCAGCACGCCAACCGAGAGCGAAGGCGACATAACCGATATCCTAGCTGCTCGTGTCGGCGCTCTCAGGATAGCGGAAGACGGGGAGCTGCGGTACTACGGACCGACATCCAACTTGCACGTCCACCCCAACGGATGCCAGTCATTGTCACGGTCGACCATCCGACACGTCGAGACGGAAGGACTCGGAGTGCTCGAGCGACTAGGCCTCGCACACGAAATCCCGTTCGAAACCGAAGCTCATCTCGCAAGACTCTACTTCTCCTGGGAGGATCCGGCCATCCACGTCGTCGACGAGGCGACGTTTTTTGCCGAGAAAGAGAACACCGTCGTTCACGGAAAGAAAAGCCCGTACTACTCGGAAACTCTCAATAATGCAATGTAAGCAGTGATCATCCGAGTCCAGCAGGTATATGTCCAGTCCCTGACTGATCCATGTAGCTGCGCCATCGGAGCCAATCTGGCCTGCGGAGAGTACATAGACCTTCCAGAGCCTGCGCCCGAGTTTTTCTCATCAAGAGCCAAGGCTCTGCTTGATATCGAGATGGACAGCCCGACAGTCGCGACGGTCCAGGCGCTCGTTGTCATGAGCGCTTCCGAAGCGGCCTTCACACGCGATGCTCGAGGGTGGCTATACAGTGGTACGTGCTGACTGTCGATGACCCAGCCCCTTGGCGCAAAAACTCTGGTTTCCTAACTCTCTGCCAGGCATGGCTGCGAGACTCAGCGCAGACCTGGGTCTTCACCTTGATGTGACGAGGCACCGACAGACCGGGGTTCTCAACGATCGCGATCTGGAGATTCGACGGATTGCCTTCTGGGGCGTCTTCATTCATGAGCAGTGAGTCCTCACCCCCGATACCACCGTTGAGTCAGTTTTGATGACTTTGATAGCATGTGGAGCATGTACGTGGGAAGACCATGGAGCATCGGCCTCGGAAACATCACAGTTCCCAGGCCCAGGAGCAGTCTGGACCACGAGAGGAAGTGGAAGCCGTATCCGGGCCGATCCGGCCGGTCCATCATTCCAGATGAGGGCCTGGACTTCCCGCTCGAGGCTTGCACCGATGCCACCATCTCGCTCTGTGAATTCATGCCCCGTATCAATACCACGCTGTAAGTGAATGCGACTCTCTCTGCCAACCTATCGCGCGAACAGAATTACTGAATTTTCTAGATACTCTGGAAAGGAGTCTGATATCAAAGCTCTCGTTGACTTCCTGGCCTCCACCAGAGACGAACTCTGGGCTTGGTTGGACCAACTCCAACCGACGTTGCGGATCGACACCTCCAGCTCAAGCACGCTCTTTGTCCCTGCTGTTCTGCAAATTCAGTCAGTAATGTTCCCCATTATTGCTTGGATAAATCTGACATTTCCCCAGCATGCAATTCTATGCCACCTTCATCACGCTCTACCGGCCATATCTGTCCAGTCACTTCGTCCGAAGCGGGCAATCGCTTGCATCACCTCACGACCAGGGCGTCCTGCTCGATGCTACACCGGGCTGCGTCGCCGCGGCTCACGAGATCACTCAGATCTTACGCTGCTACCAGAGGCAGCACTCCCTCCGCCGGTCCAATATCCAGATTGTGCACATCATTTTCACGGCAAGCCTTGTGTTCATCCACGACGTATGCACCAGGGACTACGAAGAAGCGCGGGCATCCCAGAGCGACCTTCAATTCTGCTGCCACGCTCTCGGAGAGATCGGTCATGCGTACGGCAACGCGACGAGGGCGCTCGAGGTCGTCATTCTCGTCCGGAGCGAGTGGCAGAGGCTGGCATCGGCGGCACGCCCTCCCTACCCTAGTCTCAAAAGGCGCAGTGCCGGCATGGCGGCGTCTACGACGGATGATCAAGGCCCTGGCAATGGGCATCCCGCCAAGCGCAGGAGTTTCTGCTCTGCCCGACCGCCCGATATCCCACGACAGCCAGCCTTCTCGAACCCGCCCGCCTTCAGCGCTTTTCAGATGCTGTACGATGATTATGCAGGCCATTCTGTCGACATCACCATGCCTTTGATAGATGAGGATTCTCAAGGTGGTGGTGCCTGGGGCTTACCGATGGATGTGAATGCCAGTCTCGGTGACCTGATGATGCCGATGGGGTGGCCGAACAGCCAGCAATTGCAGCCGGTGTATGTCCCGGCCGGTGAAAATCAGGACAACATTGACATGATGGCGAAAGAAGGGACAGGGGAAGATGGTGAGGTTTTTCAGGTTGTTGGGGACGGAGTTCAAATGATATCATGAAGTGATTCTTGAAGCAGGAAGAGATTGAGGCTAGGCCTGCGGGAGTTTGGGGCGATGAGCGCTTTAAGTCGCATTTCACTGGAATCTTAGTTCCTATTTAGATCTTCTTACCATTTATGATCAGGCATTCCTTTCCGTTCTCGTACGTTTGTGATCTTCTTTTCCTGTGACCCGGAAGTCTTTCCCGCACAGGAGTGAGTGCTGCCGCGGCGATGACCTGCCCTCGGGCTCGGAAATCGCCTCGACCCGCCAGGGTAGAGATAAACTTGCATGGTGGCCCCTTCTGGCTCAAATTTTTCTCTCTCTGCTTTTGTCTTGTTGGGCAATATGACAGACCTTGCGAAGCTGAAGTCAAGAACTAGGAGTGACTATGTTTACTTCTTGGAGTACCGGACAAGATGGTAAGTTCTCCACCCTGGAGATCCCCGTCTGTCTTGAAAGGATTGTTCCCTCACTGCGATGGTCTGCTGGAGACAGTGGTTAGTGTGCTTCCCTTCTTACAAGGTTCACAGGAACGACAACGACGTGTACGGCCATGTGAACAATTCGGTGTACAACTTCCTGTAAGTCACCCCATGTCGTTTTTAGATTCCTTTGCTCAATTCTGAACCTTTCGGAAGTGTTGACTCCATCGTCAACGCCTACCTCATGTCTGATGTCGACCCCGACAAGCCACACTCAGAGAGGCAACAGAGAGGGCTCGTCGTTTATACCCAAACAAACTACTTCGGGTCACTGGCGTATCCCTGTGTTGCCGAGTTGGGTCTTCGTGTGAATCACATGGGCAAGTCAAGCGCCCGCTACGAAATCGGAATATTCGTACCCGAGAGTGCCACGGTCAAGGCGGTGGGCGAGTTGACTCACGTGTACGTGGATCGGGAAACGGGGAGACCTGCCGCTGGGGGCATGAACGAACCATTGAGAATCGCACTAAAAGGATTACTACTTCCGAAACCCAGTGCCCCACTCTCCAAGCTATGAAAAGGAATGCTGTGGGGGTCTGATGGAGGCGCCGGGATTCTAAAATTTTGGGCACAGTGGTGGCGATGGGCCCCGGGAGATAGTTCCGGAGCAAGACGCGAGCAATAAGACACCCCCGTGGGCCGAAGATGGCCGCGAAATCAAAGAAACCATCGGCTCGCCACACATCTCACAGCCGAAGTTTCCAGATAGGATAGCCGAGATGGATGATACCGGCGTGATCTATCCTCTGAGGAAGAGAGCTCCCAAGGCGTGTGTCAAGTGCCGAAGGAGAAAGGTACGATGCGATGTCACAAGGACGGGGAATCCTTGCACCAACTGCCGATTGGACAGCAAGCAATGCGAGGTCATTCCACGGGCCAAGACACGGCAAGTCTCTTTCCTCTCGTCGGCGCCAACACTGGCTGACAAGCTATGCGGTCCAGATATCGCCAGTACACGTTGATGCCTGAAGACTCCGCCGAGAGTACACGAGCTCCAGGAAGTTGTAATCATACCAAAGTGTCCCTGGAGGAGGAAGAGTTTGAAGATGCGCTTCGGCAGCAGCCTCCTGTGGTCGAGCAATCTGGTGCAGACCGCCGGGAAGTCGACGGCTGGCTCGTCAACTCAACCGAGGTCTCGGAACCATCTCCGAATAACGTCATCTCAGGCACAATATCTCTCCATGAAGAGCCAAATGAGCAACCCAAAGCACCGCCAAGTCAACATACACAACCATGTTGGGTCGACACGGGCGCAGTATCCCCGCAGGCAAGGCGAGGGGACCTTATCTTTCTCGAGTCCCGGGGATGCTTCCAAGTCCCAACGGAACGCATATTAGTTGAGCTCTTGGAACTTTACTTTTTGCATGTTCATCCTATGCTCCCGATGCTCAGGGAGGTGGATTTTTGGGAGGTTTTGGAGGCAGAAGGGGGTGGTGTTACGGGCGAGCATTGTGATCTCCTGATCCACGCGATGCTCTTCGCCACCAGTCCGGTGAGTGACGAAAACGCCTCCTTACATCAACATGTTTCTGACTCTAGCCTGGAGTATATGACGAGAGACACGATCAAGCGACTCGGCTATTCCGATCTGTCCCAGGCCAAGTCATCTTTCTACGAGAGAGCCAAGGTAATCCCAGAGCATCAAGAGAGTATTCGAGATCGTTTCTTCCGCTGACTTCCCTCACTCAACTGCAGCTTCTCTACGATTTTCACTTTCAGACAGACCACGTTACTGTCGCGCAAGCAGCCCTGCTGCTAACATACTGGTGCCCGAAGCCGAGCAACGCCGAGCACCAAGCAAATAGCAAGTGGCTCGAAATCGCCATCGAGCATGCTCGAGCAGCCGGCGCCGACCAACACGGGACTGAATACACTATCCTGACAGCCACAGAGAGCAAATCTCGGAACACCCTCGAGCGTCTGTGGTGGTGTTGCATCGTCCGCGATCGCATCATGCCGCTCTGCGTCCGGAGAAAGATTCAAATCACACGGGAGAATTTCGACTTCGAATCCCATGACTCGCTCGCAGTTTCCGTACTGGCAGATGATGTCAAAAGCTCTAGGGTCCATGAGCCCATAGTCAACAAGTCCCTCGTCACAGTGTACGGCTTGCTCACGAAGCTGTGCGTTTACATGACGGACGCGCTAGGGCTGATTTATCCCGTCGAAGATTCAACCTTCCATTCGCCCAGTTCATTCTCGGAAATGACCTCAATCGTTCAGGAGGCGAAGAGTCAGCTCTTTAAATGGTCACACGAAGCTACAGAGGTACTGAGCGCCGCCTGTGTCGATGCCGGGATGCCCCAAGAGCGAGGCAGCCTGAACCACGTCGTGCTTCATGCCAATCTCCTCTGGATTTATTATCAGTAAGTCATTAAAGTCACATATTCCCCCGCGGTGACCAGCCCGACTGACCGTTGTGTGCTTCAGTGCAACCGTTATGGCATTGAGCAACTGCGTTCCTCGACTCTCACTGATGTCCACCATGGGACCTCCAATATCCCCCGCTCCGATACAAGATGTCTGGGATTCTTCGATAGCGATGATCAGCTCTCTCCAACGGCTTCTGCGGCTGCAGCTGACGCCATGGGTTCCGAGCAGTGTAGTCGGCTGCATTGCACTCCCGTTTGCCCTGCATATTGCGGCCGTCAAGTATTCTCTTCAGATTCCAGCCGTATCTGAGTCTTCTGCGGGCAACCCCGGTATTCCATCCAGTTCCCACCAACGCTTGGGTGTTCTCATGAAAGTCATGAAGGCCTGCCACTCCAAACACAGCGGCGTGGAATGGATCTCGACGGTCATCACACACACCTTGGCCAGCCTGGATGCCGAAGCGCCCATGAAGGGCACTAGTCCTCCGTGTGTCGGCTTTCAGCCACCTCTTGACGGAAGGCCATGGCAGCCTCTGCCGGATTTCATTGCCCAGAACCCAATTCTCTACCTCCGGCTGTCGCTTACTCTGGACCTCAGCTTGAGCTTGGATCGTCTACCAGACGCTGATGACTTCCCGTGTGGCATGCGAGAGACCTTGTCCCTTGTTCCGGTTGTTGAATCAGGGAATTTTTCCAACAGAGCAGGGAGACACCTATCGCCATCTTTGAGCCATGACAGAGCCTCGCCGCCACTTGCGGTATTTTTACGGCCCTCTGGTGTAAGCGGATGGGTCGAGAATGACCGTTCTCTGTACTTTCTGCACGAGATTGGAATGGCTCCATAAATAGTGAGAGTATCCAAAACAATTCCATAAATGCAGTGATAGCCCAATGACTTTGCATAACGTTAGTGGGACGAAGAGCTCCCAGTGGAACAGTTGGTAAAGGATAATCTGCAGTATGCTAAGCTCGTATTCGAACAGCTTCTAGGCTCCCCTGGGACTTTGAGAGCATTTGTTCCTTTGTAAAGTCTTCAAGTGCCTTTTCATCTGGAGTGTTCCGCGACGGGCCTCGTTGTTCGGGAATCCCCTCGAGGTGGCGTGGTGCTGGCGCGGGATCTACTTCCGGCAACCAATCACACTCCCAGAGCCTAAAAGAACAGATTGAAGCCTCGAGCGTGAAGAAGTAGAGACTTAATCCATGTAAAACACCGGATCCTTTACCTTATTCTATTCATTATAACGCCATGGGATCTGATAGCAGCAGGACGGCGCAGGTGTCGGCGGTTGACGTCCCGCAGTCTGAGCAATGCTGCTCCTTGTCCATGATTGACACCACCTGCTACCTGACCGTCCCAGCAGACACGCTGGTTCAGCCGATCATCCCCGGCCATGAGCTGATGAACTTTCCAACTGCGTCCTTCATCCTCACGCACGCGACTTCCGGGAGACAAGTCCTGTTCGATCTGGGCTGCAAGAAGGACTTCTGGAATCTGCCACCTCCGATCGCCGCGGTTATCGATGAGAAGGTTCCAGGCATCAAAGTGGACAAAAAGCTGTGCGAAATCCTCTGCGATGGAGGGACGGACCTCGACAAGATCGAGGCGGCGATCATCAGCCACCACCATTACGACCACCTGGGCGACCCTAGCACCTTTCCCGCCTCAATGGACCTCATTGTCGGGCCCGGCTTCTCTGAAATGTTTCTGCCTGGCTACCCAACGGCTGAAGACTCTCCAATATTCGAGAATGCATTCACGGGCCGCAAAGTTCTCGAGCTGTCCTTATCAGACTATCTGGTCATCGCCGGCTACCGAGCAGTGGACTACTTTGAAGATGGCAGCCTCTACATCTTGGATACTCCGGGGCATGCCGTCGGCCACCTCTCCGCCCTGGTCAGAACAACGCCAGACTCATTTGTCTTCTTGGGGGCGGACATATGCCATTTTGGCGGCTCATTCCGGCCAACTCCCCATCTCCCCATGCCGCAAAAGCTCACCTCAGCCGACCTCTGCCGGGAAGAATCACCACACCGGACCTTTGATGCATCAAGCTTCATTTGTCTTCATCCAAGCCCTGAAAAGGGGCGCACGACACCTTTCTATGAGCCTTGCAGTCGCGAGGACTCGTGGTATGTCGATCCTCCTCGTGCTCAGGACAGCATCAACCGCCTCAAGGCCTTGGACGCGGATGATCGGATCTTGGTCCTGATCGCGCATGACCCTTCCGCCATGAAGATCTTGCCACTGTACCCACAGCACGACCTCAATGACTGGCAGACGACTGGCTGGAAGCAAAGGCTCCGATGGGGCTTCCTGGACGAGCTTCCCGTGGAAGGAAAGCCGCGGGAATATTTAGTCGCAGGTACATACAAGGATGGAAAGCTTGTTAAAAGGTTGGACGGGGACGCTACCTAGCACGGTATCTGGTTTATGAGTCCATCAGTAGCAGGTAAAACACCAGGTGCTTGAGGGGACAAGTGAGCTGGCATGGTTGCCCCATGTTTCATCAATTTTCTAGGTTTCGGCCGAGTATTCAATAATTCATTTTTATTCCTTTCCGAATTCGTGGGACCTTCTCACTTCTGCGCGTCGAAGATGATCTTGAGAGCCTTCATCTGGTCGAGCACCTTGTACCCTTCAACAGCATCACTGAGCGGCATAATGGTATCGACCATGAACCTGCATCTTTGTTAGCATACAAAACAATACTGGGCTCCAGACATGTGATCCAACTCACCCCAGGGAGTCCTGCCTTTTCTCGAGAAGCTCCAGGGCCTGTGGGAAAATGCCTGCGATGGGTTTCATGTCAGCCAACGACTCCGGGCGCAGACAGACAGGACGGGAGGGGACGCACTCCGCACCGGGCATCTGCCCATCTTGATCGTCAAGTTCTTCCCATACGCCTGGTTGCCCGTCCACAGGATCTTTCCATTATGCACCCCAACGCTCGAGATGATGCCACATGGCCTGAGCAGGCTGAATCCCATCTCTAGGGCCGAGCTGTGCCCGACTACCTCGATGACGATATCTGCGCCCCTGCCGTCGGTTAGTTCCTTGACCCTCTTCTCAAGCTCCTCGCGTTGCGTCAGATAGTTCCAGGGCTCGCCGCCTAGCTCCTTGGCCTTGGCGAGCCTCGATCCGACGCTGTTCACGACCAGTACCGCTTTCGGTTGATGCTCCATCGCAGCGATCAAGGCACACCGTCCGACAGGGCCGCATCCAATGAAGACAACTACCTGCGACT
Organism: Plectosphaerella sp. P0831; assembly: GCA_014635975.1. NCBI lineage: Eukaryota > Fungi > Ascomycota > Sordariomycetes > Glomerellales > Plectosphaerellaceae > Plectosphaerella > Plectosphaerella sp. P0831. The sequence goes on along the minus strand of JACAFV010000104.1, from coordinate 20,714 downwards.
TGGCCGACCTAGGGTTGAAAGCCCTCTCGGAAGTACCCCGTAGGAAGGATGTCCGCCATAAGCACGCTGAGCCTGGGATCCCGGATCCCGGACGGCAGTTTCATAACGGTCGAATCAGCGAGGGGCACGCGGATATACTCGGCTTGGCCTCCGTCGAGCAGGGGACATCCGAAGAGGAGGCACTTCTCGCAGCGGGAGGAGAAACCTTCGGCGCAGTAGAAGCAAGAGCCACAGCTGACGGTAGAGGGGCTAACAACGGTATCACCTGGCACGACCGAGGTGACAGCCCAACCAGCTTCTACGACGTCGCCGGTAAACTCGTGGCCCATGATAAAGCCGGCGGCAGATGGCTGGTGCCCGTGGTAGACATGGAGCTCGTTTGGGGGTACCTGATTAGCGACCGGGCGCGAAGAGTAGAGAAGACTGAGCTGGCTTGACTCACCTGCCGCAGAGTGCGGTGTACCGGACCTTGACTATGATGTCTGTGGGATCCTAGATCTTCGGCACAGGCCTGTCTTCGACGGCGATCTGCTTAACACCCTTGAAGACCACGGCTTTCATGGTATTAGGCGACATGTTGGGAAGCGTGTTTAAGGTTCGGAGTGGTGATTCGCAAGAGGTTGTGCAGACATGGCACTGGATATTGAAAGCTGAGGAGTTGTCGGCATTCCCCGGCTGGTGAGATGCTGTTGTTCAATTGAGGTTTAGGTCGGCATTCACTCATTGGATTTCCCCGCGCTGGCCTCGGCAACGACTCGGATCGTCCCCGTTGAGGTGGCGCTATCTAGCCGCGCAGGCGACCGATCGCGTCAAGATGTAGTAGTACCTCGGCCAACAACGGAAAAGGTATCCGGAAAGTGTCCAATCATAACTCCAAACTCCCGCTGAAATGCTTTGCCGTCGAAGATGTGTAAGGAATTGTTTCTTTGAACTTGACGACACTTGACATCCCGCAAAAGACACAGGGCTGTTTGGGGTACTGGGTCAAGATGCTTTACAAGTCTCAACTGCCGGACATTCAGTGTAAGTCGGAGGAAGCAGGCTGTAGAGGGCCTTGTAGTTCTACGATGACCATTCTACTAACGCCTTGCAGTGGTCGACGACCTCCCGCTGTGGTCTTGGCTGCTGGACTCGCAGCATTCCTGCTTGCGCAAATCGCCCTCCGGCGACATCCAGGGGTTCACCGATGTCAGTTCCAACCGCCATATCAGCTTCCAAGAGCTCAAGTCCTACGCGACCTACGTATCCAGCGTCCTCGTCTCTAAACATGGCCTGCGCGAGGGCGACGTGGTGACCGTCTACAGCCGCAACTCAGTATGGTACCCCGTCGTCACACTCGCGGCGGTGCGAGTCGGCGCAGTCGCCTGCGGCGTTTCTCCCGAATACACCGTTGAGGAGCTGGCCTTTAGTCTCGGCGTGAGCAAAGCCAAGTTCATCTTCACGACACATAATCTCGAGGACAAGGCGATCCGCGCCGCAGCGAAGGCCGGTGTCCCTAGGGGCAATGTCATCCTCCTTGATGGCCCGTCCTGTTCCTCAAGGCTCACCATCGAAGGCCTTATCCACAGCGGCGAGTCCCTCGGACCCTCTGGCCAGGTAGCTCCATTCCGTCTGCCGCCCGGCAAGAAACCTGCGGACGTTTGCGCCCTCCTCTGTTTCAGCAGCGGCACGACCGGTCTCCCGAAGGCCGTGATGCTCTCGCACGGCAACATCATGGCCCAGTGCCTCCAGATCCAACAGATCACGCCCGCCGACCACAGGAAGATTCTCGCCGCCCTGCCGTTCTACCACATCACTGGAATCGTCCACCAGCTCCATCTCCCCATCTTCCTCAACGCTAACGTCTACGTCCTGCCCAACTTCACCCTCGACAGCATGCTCCAGACCGTCGCGGAGCGCAAAATCGCGGAACTCCTCATCGTGCCCCCCATCTTGATCCGCATGGTCCGCGAGCCCGAGTCCATCGCCAAGCACGACCTCTCCCACGTCCGGCGCTTCTCGTCTGGCGCCGCCCCGCTGTCCCGGGAGATCCTCTCCCTCCTAGAGAAGCAGTTCCCCTGGACCGGCTTCAAGCAGGGCTACGGCATGACCGAGTCGTGCTCAGCGATCACCTCGCACCCACCGTCCAAGTATGCCTACAAGTACGCCGACAAGGTCGGCATGCTGGTCGGCTCGACCGAGGTGCGCATCGTGAGCCCCGAGACCGGGGCGGATTGCGCGCCCGGCGAGGCGGGGGAGATCTGGGCGCGCGGGCCGCAGATCGCCATGGGATACCTAGCGAACCCCAAGGCGACGGCGGAGACGTTCGACAAGGACGGGTTCCTGCACACGGGCGACATTGGGAGGATCGACGACGAGGGCCTGCTGGCGATCACGGACAGGATGAAGGAAATGATCAAGGTCAAGGGGATCGGTGTTGCGCCGGCAGAGCTTGAAAACCTGTTGCTCGGGCACCCTGGCGTGAGTGATGTAGCTGTTTGTGGTATTCCCGATGAGCGCGCCGGCGAGAGGCCCAAGGCGTTTGTGGTGCTCAGTTCCTCAGCAACGGATGCGCTGCAGCAAGGACGGGAGCTGATTGAATTCGTCAAGGCGAACAAGGCGAGGCACAAGTGGATTCGGGAGATTGAGGTCGTTCAGACCATACCAAAGAGTGCTGCAGGGAAGATTCTCCGCCGAAAGCTCGGGGAGGCTTCAGGGGCGGATGGCAGCACGGTCGTCAAGGACGATCCTGTCCGGGCCAGGCTTTAGAGCTGTCGGTGCCAAGAGAATAGGAAACCAAGATACAATAAACAACACCATCAGCTCAGCTTGGATTAGTTCCCTATAAGTGTCGCATAACGTGCTTGGGACGCCCCCTTCGGGGAGGACGTCGGACACTAGAATCCAACTTCCCCAGACGGAGTGCTGATAGCCGTAGCTGCGCCCTAACATCAGCAAGATGCCCCGGAATTGGGATCCCGTTCGCGTTAGATGATCGCCGGCGTCGGCGGGAATAAGACTTCGCGTAGTGCCCCTGGCAACGGCTCGGCCTCAGCAGCGTCTTTGCCTTAGAAGTACAGAAATTCAGGATGTGTTCCGTTGACAACTTGCCTTCATGAAGCTCACTGACAAGGTGTCTGCTCCAACTTCACCCAGTCCCTGTATCCTTCGTCACCCGGCCCAGCCTCGAAAACACTCCGAGTCGTGACATCGATGATCCATTCGCTGCTCTCGAAATGGCCGCTGACTCAGCGTCCGCCAGCACTTCGATCGCTGTCACGGATCGGGTCAGCGCGAAGGCAAAGAAGACTCTTGATGAGGCACGAAGCCAACCCAGCACCCTGCGTTTTCTGGACTGGTCCATTGCAGACCGATGCCTTTGTCAACGAGCGCTGCATCCCCGCCGACGCCCTCTTCACCCAGCTGCTCGGCCAGTCCCTCCACGAGGGCTTCTCCGCTCACCCCCAGCTCCTCGAAGACCTGAATCCGAGGCCCGCGCCCAAGGCCTCTGGAACCTCTTCCTCGCCCGCTGCTTCTACCGAGAGCAGTGCCTTGAGTGTCCTCGAGTACGGCGTGATGGCCGAGTAGCTCGGCCGCAGCCATTTTGCCAGCGAGGTCATGAACTGCTCCTCCCCGGACACAGGCACTGGCAGTGCTTATAATGACGTTCCGTCTCTTGGTATTGACGTTTGAACGGTTTAAACTTTAGCGAGGGACCCCGCGTTAACCGTAGGTAAGCTCGCTACATAAGTAGCTTAACCACATGCGTGTCATCATGTGGAGCGGCCAGACTGCATGGGTCGATGGGCCCCTGTCAGAATACCGCCTTCATATACAAGAACTTCGCCCAATCTGACCATCACTCCATCATCTTCCCCATCAGCATCGGGGGTCGTAGCGACCAGCTTTATGCTCGCACAACGCACGCCACTATACCACTGACGCCGCCCATGAAGACCCCAGAGCTTGCGCCGGACAGCCTTTACAAGCCGCTGGAGGGAGATGACATTCGGCTCCTCCTCATCCTCCCCGGAACCTGGGACGACCGCCTCACCTGTGAGCTCCATCACTCAATCAGTCCCAGACACCCTCCTATTACGCCCTATCCTACGCATGCGGGCAAAACAGCAAGTTTGTCTCAATCACAGTCAACAACCAACGGATGAAAATCGGCTTGCCACTCTATTCCGCACTGAGACGCCTTCGTCAAATTCTGCGCACAGCTGCCGACAACCCCCCGGAGTCCCTTGTCGAAACACATGACAACTTCTGAGTCTGGTCCGATCAGTTAAGCCTCAACTGCTAAAAAGGTGGTGAACCAGTGGCTCGACGTTGCGTTTGCGGGGATAGATACGTATGACATGTCGCAGAGGTGGAATAATCACATGGCAGCGGCGGTCCTCCATGGCGAAAGATACCCTTGGGAGTCGGTTAGGTCAACCGGCGGCGTGGGGACCGCCGTTGGATGCTCGTTCTTGGCCACGGGCCTTAGTATTGTAGACCGAGTGACTCGGATTGACGTGTTGCCTGGCGTTGGGGATCTTGTCTGTGGTATCCAGGGTCTGGAGTGGCCGGCTCTCCTTCGACAGACATCGGGTGACCATGGCGATGGGGATGAGTTCCTGGGTACGTTGGTACGGATGGAGAAGGGGAAGCAGGTGGTATTCGGGGATGAGTACTGGAAGTGCAAGGACCTGCAAAGCTTCATCCTTGTCTAGGTCGGCACCAGGCAACATGACATGAGGCATCATCAGAATGTTGTGTAATGCCTATCGGCCAAGACTCAATTGAACTTTGGGGTATCACTGCTTCAACGCTCGCTCCGTGGCATCATGCTTGCACGGCCACCTGCGCCGCTGCCTCAACGGGCTCCTAAGTAATTGGTTCCGTCTTTTTGACCGACCTTTTTCTCTGCCACGCTTCGATAAACCCCCCTAGTAAGCCTCTTCTCGCCTGGCTATCTGTTGTCGCCCCAGACACGACGCTGGATCTGCGACTGAAAACGCTGCTGGGCCGCCTCCAAGATATCGTCGACTCGGCATCGGTGTCGGCATCGGTGTGACTTGGAGTATGATGCACCTTGGCTTCTTGGTATCTGCCTGGGGGAGGGTCAGAGGAGGTGCTTGGGGAGGCTGGGTGTCGGTGTTGCTTACGGATGTTTCCAGCACCGCCAATCCCGAAAGACTGGGGGCGGTTCTTCCGATAATTCCTCTCGTTCATTGTGAATGTGGTCGTGGCACTGATGAGACTTGGATGGAACTGCTCCAAATGAAATGCTTTTGTTTCTGAGACTATGGTTTTCCGCAAGCTCAATGAAGATCCTTGAACAAACCAATGCTGCAATGCCAGACAGGAAGACTCCCTCTATATAACATCCCTTCCCCATGCACCCGTTCCATCCCGGGCTGGCCAGCTCCGCCCCCGGGGTCGAGGCGTAAAATCTCTTTGTCCGGCACTGATGACATGACTGTCCGTTTTTGATAACACGCCGAGCCTCGATTGGCCTGGATTCAGCTGAACTCCCGACTTCGGCAACGCGGCTCTCGCCCTCCCCGCAAAGCTTGGCCGCCTAGCGCCAGGGATCTTCCAGAACAGATAAAGAGGCCCCTCGTGAGTGGCCATCAGGTCCTGGTTATGTGACTGCTGTACGTCATGTCTGAGACCTCACACACCTGCCCCCGGTCAAGACCCCCCCTCCTTTCCCCCTTTCTGCCCACAGCCTCCGGATTCGCGACGTCAGGGTGCGGGTTGGTCGGCGAGTCAGGGTCGTTCGCATGTGCCTGCGGACAGTGCGGTGCTCTCTCCGGCAGGGTAAGGTTGCTGCAGCCTGCGTGGCATTATCGGCCCCGGACAACCCTGACGCCCGACGCACTGGCGAAATGCTGCGAGTGCCGTTAGGGCTAGGGGACCAGAACCCTGACTTGACTCGATCCGGACATTCCCGGGTGCCGCGGGGAGATTTCTGTTCTCGGCCAGCCGCGCAAGCACTGGCAGTGGACTGGAACGAGGCGAAGTTCAGGACAGTGTTTCTGGGCATGTCATCAGTTTACAGCACCATTTCTCGAGTGGTGATCTCGAGACAGTGATCTTTTGTCTCTCCTGGCGTGTCGAGGATGCCGGGTGCCCGCGATCGCTGAAACAGACCCGACAGAACCATCATCACCTGGCTAGCTCCAGCGGCTACACTCATCTTCGGTCATTTCGCAGTGGAAACAACGTGGCGTTTGTCTTCAAAGTATACACATCCATTTCACCAATGCCAGATGATGCAGAGGCCGGGATGCCTAAATGTACAAGCTGACGGAGAAACGGAGAAAATATCAACTTGTCCTTGGCGGCAACATGGTCGGTCGGCAATTGCCCCAGTCCCAATAATGGTCCACGTCAGCCAGTGGCATTAGCGCCGGGGCAATCGTGGCATCGAACATTGAACTTGTTTTGAAGCGACGGAGATATATTGATCTGGGAAATACCAAAAAAAGTCCGAGTCAAGGACAGCCTGTCCTTGACAGGATGTGTACGCGGCTTGAGGTCCAGGAATATGAGTATATGTTTAGCGTCAATGAGCTCGCGTCTCGGCATTCATGTTCTTTGATCACTTGCAGCTCTATTGATGCAGCCGGCTGACACGATCCACGCTCGGAGCCGGTCAAACCCTGGCTTTCCTGACGTACCTGCCTGACTTTGTTCTCTACGCCAATGGCATGCATGGCCAGACGGAGATGATGCATCGTCCGGCCCGATTCATGTCCACACGTTGCCCCTGCGATGATGACGCGTTGAAAACACCAAGGTGCCCAGGGGATTCGATGTCTGCTCGGCACTCAGGATGAAGTATGCTTGGTTAGAGGTCGGCAACTCTGTTCTAGGCTTGGCCTGTTGTCGATAACCGCAGGAAGTAGCGAAAATCCCAAATAGTCAGTTCTTTTAATGTCATGCACGGTTCTTGTTTAGTTCAAATACCAGCACAACAAGTATGTCGCGATGGAAGATATATGCCAAGTGAGTGATTGTCAGAGCCCGTACTTACCGGGCCGTAGAATGCGGGGTGCAGGGCTAGTTATAGCGCCTGTGGCTATATAGTAGGGGCCTGGCCCGCCTCTATCTACTAGAGGGGGCTAGAGATTAGTCTATACCTTACCCCTTACCTATCTTTAACTACTAAAATATACTATTAAGACTCTATTACTTTACTAGAACTACGCGCCCTAATATACTAATCTCTCCTCCTAACGAGGGTAGTAGACCGGTAGAGCTCTAACTACGCGGATACTACGATTACTACTATACTAACTAACGGT
>JACAFV010000103.1:66277-118513 GCA_014635975.1 Plectosphaerella sp. P0831 | reverse complement strand
GGGGGACATTCAGGAAAGCATACTTACGGCCGAGGAGACACACCTTGACACCACAGTGACCACACCCCAGGTGGTCGTCTTGCATCGCTCGGTCTGCCTCGTTTCAAGTTGGCAGGCTGGCCGGCAGGCTCTCGGGGGAGGGGAGGGCGAAGGAGGGTGGCAGAGCCTGGGGACATGTCGGAGTTTCTCTGCCCACCCTCCACCGCTCAATTCCAGGGTTTCGGTTCCTGGGAATCCCAAGACCAGAAATCCCTCCTCCTCTGCAGGGCCGCCTGCACCGAGGGGTTGGGCAATGATCCGATATCTCCAACTGTCCTGGCCCAGTATCAACACCAACACAACGCCAGCCATTACCTACGGAAACAGCCTCACGTCCGTGCTTTTCCTCTTCCTTTTCCCGCTCCCAGGTGCCTCTGACAGCCGCCGTCATAATCTGCAACTGCAGCGAACAGACAGTCCTCTTTGCTTTTCCCGTCCTCCCCCTTGCCTTGCCTCTCTCCCCTTGCCCCGGACCGTTACCTCGTACGAATAAGCGATGGATGCGCCACCCCCCAGCTTGCCACGCGCTCCTGCGTTCCTGGGCAATGGCCACGGGCATGGGCAAGGGCGCGAAAACACGTTGTGCTGAAGATTTCCCCCTTGGTGAGACAAGCCCAAGGACTCGTCCCGCCCATGTTTCCGATGAACGCTTTCTTCTTCTCGGCCACCACACCACCACTCACACCAGTTCTGTCGCAAACTAGGTACTGCACTTCAGGTACCCGGGGCGCCGGCCGTCTCATTCGCCTGTGCCGTTGCACCCATCCACCTGGTTCAGGGGTTCGGGACTCGGGTTCACTTCCGGAGCTTTCTTCGACCTTTTCTTGCCCTGGGATCGCGCCGCTCCTACTGGCCGTCATCCTGTCCCTCTTCTCCTCTCTTCTACGTTACCAGGTGGGACGTCTGGACAACTGGCGGGTCGCGGGTGTGCACACTGACTTGTGGCACTTTATTGCGGGCACATTTAAATCGCCCGAGGGGCTGCCAAATGGGATGATTGCGGCCTTCCGGGGGCCGGACCTGAGCACAAGGCTATATCTTGGGACAGATATTGATCTGGGATCACCGCCAACGGTCGCTGTGCAGCGAACCCTTCGTGGCCTAGCCCTGCCAATGGTACGATCGGAGCGACCGAACGCATCTGAGCGGTGACTGACAGCTCCTGCGGGCAAGTGTGCTCTCTCTGGTCGGTTCGCCGTGTGCAAAGAGTTGGCCGTTGCAACGTGCCGGACACCCTGGCGACTCGTGCTGCTGGTGCAGATGCACACGCATGTGTGGGCGCACAATTGCACCGGAAACGAAACATTGCTGCATCTCAACAGCCGGGACAACCGCTAATCTGCTGATGATTAGTAGCAAGATCCATCGGTCCAATATTTGCAAGACAGCAATTCCGCTCTGCCCGTCGGGGGTATCGTGAGGGGGCACGGTGCCTCAACGGCGATGCCCGTGGCGGCCGGTTAGTTGCCCAAGTCCGACGAATGCCGTGCCACGTGGAGAGTCGCATCAAGCCTTTGAATTTCAACATCAATACCGAGACGTGTACTACTCTTCCTGAGTGGACTCATTTCGCGAGCCATGGTTAACCGGGCGGTCCGAGCCTATCTCCCTTGACATTGACAGCGGACGGCAGACTTGAACAAGTTGCTGGAGTAGTATTGGAGTCAAGGGACTCGACCCAAGGCGGGGACCACTTCGCTGCAGCAGTAGCATCAGTACCAAGGAAACACCTCCCTGCCATGGTGCGTGCTTCCCTGATAATCAATCACGTTTACTGCAGCTGCATGTGTTGCATTGCATCTCGACTCCGCTGGCCGGCATACGCAAGGATCGCGGCGAGGGATGTTCTCCCAGTTCAGTCCGAGTGTCCTGTGTGTGTGTGTGTGCATGTTGCCACCAACGTGGTACGCCAAAGGTCCCTCCACCCAGGGAGAGGGGGGGCTGGGGACAGGGGTCAGCTTTTTTTCTCCCGAACGAACGAAAGATGAACAAATTCGTCATGGCAGAAAAACGGGGGTTGTGGCCCGCTCCCTTGGCGGAAGCGGCCGGTCGTTGACATGCAGAACGAACGGAGCAGATGAGCCGGCAAAGGGTTGGCGGAATGGCGTAGCGAGGGAAAGTGATCTTCTGCCCACAGAGGCTACTCCCAACATCTGTCTTTTCCCCCCGATAAAACCAACATGCGAATCATCACGACTCGTAAAGGTGGCGCGGGACGCGTTGATCGGGAGTCCGGCCCACGGGCAAAGCCGTCGCCAGATCCAGGCAGGTCGAATTTCGAGCTTTGGAGCCCTTTTAGGGCCCCCAAGGCCCCAGTGATCCTTCCGTCGAACAGGGACTCGTCCGTACCATTGGTGTTGGGATCTGCCGCTAGCTGTTCATCTGTCTCGGCCGACCACGATCAACCCGGTTTGTGTCTAGCACAAATTTCCCAGTGTAAGAGTGCCTCTCGTATCAACGACTATGAGGAGCGCTGCGAGAGATGATGAGAATTGGTGAATAGTTTTGCGAAGCGCGCCTTCCGCCGTGGGCGGGTGAGTGAGAAGCGACTTGTGGCGGATGTGACCTGAATTCCCGTTTGAGCCAGTCACTGCCCTCGGCCGGGATGTCGTCGACGCTGTAGTGCCGGTAGTCCACGGCATATCCATCCGGTGGCGCTGGTCCCCTCCCTTCAAAGTTTCTGTCGGGGTACGACTGCGTGACGCCAGCGTTCTGGGGGCATCCTTTCTGGCTTAGGCGTATTACCCATTCGAGTCTTTTGCGATAGAGGCCCGTGGGGCATCGTCCTGCCTGCCAGGGACGACCGTTGCGCGTGATGATACGGGGGGGCATGGTGTACTTTGGCTAGTGCTTGCATATGCATGCGAGGCGAGACGGCAAACGAGTATTCGGACAGTAGGCAGAGTAGGGGTCGCCTGTAGCGCGGTGGTAGACTCCTCCCCATCGAACCCAGTCCGAGTGGATGTCGGATCGGGAAATTGACCAGAATGGGGTAGGCAATTTCGCTGGGCCGGGACGTGATGCATCGCATCGTCAGCCGGCATGTTTTGTGCGGGCGGGCAGGAAACATCTCGCTTCCCCAGCGGCGGTCACCACCATCATGGACCCCTGCTGTATATGTCGTCGGTGAAACATCATTCATCCAGCGCGGATGTCACCGCTTTCAGGTAGGCCCGCCCGTATTTGTGAGGAAGAGGTCGAAGAGCAGGTGGCTCGTGAAGGGTGCAACGGTGATGGGGTCCGAAAGCTGTGCTGTGCGCTGCCAAAAGAGCGTGGGGGGGCGGAATGCAGGGCGTCTGTCAGCGCTCAGGCCTGTCAGGCTGTCTCCCTAGTGTTGGCTATCCGGCCAGCTCCTCCATCTCCGCCATCTCCAAGCGTCGTCCTGCATGTTGTCCGGCCCCTGGGCCTGTCAGGGGCGGCCTCTTCTCGTTGGCACGTCAAAGGTGTCGGCCGATACCTAGGCCAGCAAGCCAGGAGAAGGTGGTCGTCTGAAGCCAAAGGGGTGCGCCTCCTTGGCCTTTTTGCGTTGGCGACATGGGCGAGTCCTGGTTCTGAGGTGATGATTCGGTGGCCCGGCCAGGTCGTTACCCCTGAAGCTGAGGGAGGCCAGTCATGTTTGGGCAATGATCGACGAGCAGAGGCTTCTGGACCACGTGTGGCCGCAGCGATCCGGAGTTCGAGTGTGTGTGGGATCGACGAACCGAGAGGGGGGCGGGACACTGACTCAACTGTTGTGGTTATACGAGGAAGTTTGACGACAGTGGAAAAGTCCTGCGGTTATGGGAGAGGGCATCAAGAACTTGGGTGTGTGTATTTTCAGGGGAAGTGAGGCGTATTTTGACGGGATGACGATCTGCATGCAGTGAAAACGCTTATTTTGATGGAAGGCGGAGAAGGAACATGAAAACGGCACCTGCAGCTGCAGCTGCAGAATGCAGGCCCCAGGGCAAAAGTGTCAGCGGTTCAGCGCTGTGGCTTCGGGGGGCGCAGGTGCCGGCCCGGCGGAAATCTCTCGAAAGGGCAAAGACAACAGCGCCAACAAGCGCCAAAACCCGAACAGGCTGAAGTCTGGAGTGGGGCAAGGCACTCTGCTCCTTCCTTCACCTGTCCAACACGGGGAGCAACTGCCTCCCGTGGCCTGGACAGCGCGGATATGACGACAAGGCGGACGGAAAAGGTACTTTGCCTTTCCCCAGAAGTACTTGCAGTGGTACATCTGCCATCTCCAGCCCAGCCTAAAGTAGCCCGCCGTGCAAGATTGATTACGGCTCCATTTACGCACGCAAGCACCCCCAGACGCTCGGGTCAGCCTGTCATCGATGCATTTATTTCGTCTTCCTCCCCTGAGGCCCCTTCATCCGAACAACTTGCACGCCGCGCACCCTCGTCGCCACAGCACTTTACGCGTCGTCCAATCCTCCAGACTCATCGGCGGAAGCCTACAGTGAGATCGACAGAAACAGATCGGGAAAATGAATTGCCATCTTCCTGGACGGACCTCAAGCTTCAATCCCAGCCTCCTTCAGCCTGTCCTGTCAGCCTACGAGTATCATTGATGCCCAAATCGCCGGCGCCCTCAGCCAGAGCAGCTCGCTAACCATTTCCACATTGGCATCTCTCATGCACACTTGCGACGGACACCACATAGCGCCGCTACTTCCTTACGCTTCTGGCTGGCACCCTTCTTTCTATCTTCAGTAACACCGTCGCGTGGCATCACCCCCAGCCCACATGCCCACATGGCCCCCCCCCTTCCCTTTAGCGGTGGCCTTGGCCCCCCCCATCGCCTCCAACTTCGTGTGGCGTCCCCTAAAACGCCAGCTCGTTCTGTCAAAAGTTCATCCTCCCCAGCTGTATGGCTGATCCAAACCGTCCCCCCCAACGCGCCGGAATGGGGTCGGGCTGAAAAAGGGGGACGAGGCCTTCTTCCGCCGCCGCCGCCGCCGCCTCCGCAGTGATGGATCATGTGGGCGGGCCAAATACTCACAAAGCTGGATGCCGGCCCAGCCTTCCCATGACTCGGTAGCTTCAGCTATCCATGGCCGGCGCCGTGTGCCCAAGACGCGAAGTCCTGCAGAAGAAGATCTCCGGGATCACCTCCGTCGCCCCCGAGCGGGCACGGCAGCTGGGAAGGCCCTGTTTTTGGTGCTTCGGGATGGCGCTCTCAAGCCGTGCAGCTCCGGTCTAACAGGATAGCGTAGCTGAGCCTCCCCGCGCCGCCGTCGACGTTTATGCACACGATCAAATCCGGCAACATTGCGAGTCAGGCTGCGGTGCCGCGGTGCCTAGCCACGAGGTGTCTGACCTGCCTTTTGGCACCCTTTCATGCGGGCTCAGCAGTTTTCAATCACCCTGCGTCCGCAGTGGCAAGACTTGGTTGCCTCCTCGGCACCGGTGCTCGACGGTTGCGGTCATCCCGAGCCAATCCAAGACAGAGCCAAAGCTCCTTGGGTTCTTTCATCTCCCAGTCAGGCCAACCAGGACATTGGGGCGGCTTGAACCTGGAGAGCCCCATAGCACCATCGTCCCCATCCACGTGTTGACGATGCAAGCCGTGCGGCCAAGTGGTCTAGCGGCAGCTTCATCAACTCCGGTGCCATCGATGGGCCCGATGGCAGCGTCGGCCGTCCCCTAGTAGGGCGTCGGGGTGGTGGAGTTGGCTCCGGCCTACTCATACATTGTCCGGCGCCGCGCCGTCTCATCGCCCTCGGGGCATCTAGGCAGAAATATAAGCTTGCCGCGTGTCGATCAACTTCATCTCCCTACGGCCCAATTACAGCTCATTCCGAGGCCCTCGTCCGACATCCCGCTCGCGGCTCTTTGCCACAAGTCCCAAGTCTCACAAGTCGACCGAGGTGACACCCATATGCCAATCGCTGTATAGGTGGCACAACTCCTTTGGGGAGATATCTCGGACAAACCCTAAACCTGTCCTGTCCCCTACATAGCATGTAGTCGGCGTGATCTGCGGCGCCAATAACCAGGCTCTTTTGCCCTGGCCTGCATATTGCCAGGAAGCGCAGATCCTCCACGGCGCATCCACCGGGGCCACGCGATCCCGTGTCCTCAATCCTAGGCATCGGCATCGCCTCCCCTGGAGGTCATCGCCGTCAGGCCTGCGCGATTACGAGATCGATGGCCTCCTAAGGATCCCTGCGCGCGGCTCCGCCCGCGGATGGCCCGAGGGTCTCAGAAAAAAAATAACATCCTAGGGCTGACGGGGAACCCGATGAAGAGGAGGGTCGCTGTCGGCCAACAAGAAAAATAAAAAATCCAAGGAAGCAAACAGCTTCCGCCTACGTGCATTGCCTCGGACCCTCCGGTGGTGCGTTGCGACTCGCGGGAGTAGTATTGTGGCGGGCGGGGTGTGCCGTATCGGAGACAGGTGGGCCGAAGGCCTGATATTGGGACAAGAGGGTATAACGTTGTCACGATGCAACGGGGTGGCATGGTGTATGCTCTGAATGATGCGTGCTTCAGTGTGAAACGACTGCCGAGCAAGGGTCCGAAAGGGCCGAGACTTGCGAGAGGTCAGGGTCTAGTTAAGGAGGGAAAGAATTGAGTATTATTTCGCGGATGTTAAATGTTTTGTCGTGACTGGATGTTGTACCGTCTGAACGTGGGCGGTGGAATAGATGCAGGTTCAAGGCGGCAATGTGAACTGGGATGTGGAGGAGACCATGATGCATGGTGAAATAATGACTTGTGGTCCAGACGTCCCACCAAGGGAATATACCAGGCAACAGTTATTTGATTCTTTAATCGTGATAACCTGATCATACGGGAGGACCAGAAACGTGGGCATCAACATCAGATTACACAGGCCGCTTCACTCATATGAATATGGCGACACTGACAAACCAGAGACTTCTCTACATTTAATACGTTAATATTACTGAAAATACAGCTATCGATATGATGTCTTGTAATGGCGCCGACTACCTGGAGCTCACTTCCGAGCAAATATTGATCAGGACGGGAAAACTTCACGAGATGTTATTGGCACCTGTCTAAACAACAAGTATTTTACAAATCACCGCTCTTGACTCTCCACAGATGAAAACATCTCGAACTGGTGACATTTAACCCACCCCTCCCTACAAGTCCTTCCTGACATGCAACCTGTCTATGTGCCACGGCCCATGCGGTTGCCGCAGACAACCATGGTGCTGCCCAACTTTGAAGGACGCAACACTTCGCAGATCGTTCTGCTGGAGGTTGACCTGAGCTCCTGACACTCTCTGGCACTCGAGATCAGTTAGAAGACATCTCGACCCTGCAACAGAGTCAGTCCATTTGTGCTGGTTTTCCCGGTCATTAGTCTGGGAGCGGATCCCCAGGCAGTCAACGTCATCGCAAGCCATGTCGTTGGCTAAGGGTCAGTTCATACATGCCGTGGAACGAAAGGAACACTACAATGCTCAATGACCCGACCTCGAGGGACAGCATCTCGTATATCAAACGATGGAAGCGCCTTGCAAGAACAGTAGCAGCTCCTGTCAGCATGTGTCGTTGTCTATAGGAAACACGACGACGACGACTCCATCAACTTCTCCTCTACAACCTCACAACACATGTCGCAAGTAGTTCATTGTTCCCGGTCATAAACAATTAGACACCACCTCCTTCAATGAGACTCGGACCGAGTCTTCTTCAAGGTCAGTATAACCGATCAGTGTCCTCACGCCACATCACAGGACAGCAGACTTCATCTTGACCAGTACATTCAGAGTGATCTGCCGAGTCTCTAAGAGGGATATCTAGACCAGACACTTTTATGTTCACCCCGAACCCGATGCACAACAGACGCCTCATCACATGCATTATCATCAGATCAGTCCTCATCCCAGTTCTACCACACAGGTTAGCACGTCTCCTCCTAGTCTCAGACCTCGATAAACTCACAGGGTTGGGCGCGGGCGGCTTGGGACCTCCGGCCTGGCGGGCGACGATAATCTGGTCAACCGACAGGATCGTCCTGGCAGCCTCGGTAGCGAGCTTGATGGCCCAGCTCTTGGCGACAAGAAGGTCCAGAATTCCCTCATCGTGGGCATCCAGGGTACCGGTGCCGTCGTTGTTCTAGAATGTGTCAGCTTCCGTGATCTCGTCCACATGTCTGGTGTCCTTACCTCAACGTCAACACCCGTCACCCACTCGTCCTTCTTGTGGTGGGCGCTGTACAGCCTGCTCAGAACCTCGGTGGCGTCGAGACCGGCGCTCTCGGCAATGGTCCGGGGCACGACCTCAAAGGCCTCGCCGTACTTCTTGATGGCGTACTGGGACAGGCCGGGGGTCTTCTCGCCCAGGGCGGTCAACCTCTCGACGAGCTGGGTCTCGGTGGCGCCAGCGCCGGGCACCAGCCTGGCGTCCCGGGAGATGGCCTTGACGACGTTGACACCGTCGTCGACGGCACGCTCGACGTCGTCGAGGTGGTTCTGGGTGGCGCCCCTCAGGACAATAGTGGCGGTCCTTGTGACCTCATCCTCTTGCCTGAAGACGGTGACGCGGTCGCCGCCAATCTCGAGGGTCTCGACAACGTCGATGGAGCCCGTCTCGTCCGGCATGGGGGCGCCGAGGCGAGCGAGGGGAGTGGCGCCGACGACGCGGCATATCCGCCTAAGCTCGAACTTGCTGAGGACCTTGATGACGAGAATGCCGTACTTGTTCAGGTAGTGCATGGCGAGGTCGCCGACGGTGGAGCCGGCAACGACGACGCGGAGGCCAACATCGTGGAGCTCCTTGATGGCAGTCTCAAGCTGACCCTCCTCTCCCTTGGTGAAGTCCATCATCTCCTTGGCATTGTGCAGCAGCACGGTGCCCTTGGTTTCGGTCTGTGTGACATCAATGGGGCAGGAGAAGACACCGACCTTGGCGCGCTTGGCCTTCTTGATGGCGCCGTTGGGCTCCTTGGGGAAAACCATGCCCTTGACGACCTTGCTCTGCTCCAAGCTTCCACCCATGATCTTGACCACCCGGACGTTGTCAACGTTGAAGTTGGCGGGGTTCTTGGGCAGGACGGCGAGGACGGCCTCGGCGACGAGGTCGGCCAGGAACTCCTCTGAACCGTTCTGCTTGCTGGCGATGACGGTGCGCATAGCCTTGCTGAGCTCACCCTCCGAGCGGATATCCTCGACCGTGTCGATAGCAAGCTCCTCGAGGGTGTCGAGAGCGAGCTTCTGTGCCTTTTCGTAACCAGAGACGATGTCGGAAGTCTTGAGGCCCATCCTGATCAGCTCCTCGGCCTTGCGCAGGAGCTCGCCGGCCAGGACGATGACCAGGTTCGTGGCATCACCCATCTCGGCCTCCTGCTGTTGACTGGCCATGACGACGAGCTTCGCGGCGGGGTGGACGACATCGAGTTCGCGGAGGATAGTGGCGGCGTCGGAGGTCAGGATCATCTTCTGGAGGTGGTTGATGACGATCTTGTTGCGTCCGTAGGGTCCGAGGGAGGTCTGGACAGTCGAGGCAATGGCCCTGCAGGCTTCGATGTTGCGGATGACGGCGCCATCTTCAGCATCGTAGCTGTAGCAAGGTTAGGACGGAGTGCGGGGGGTAGCTTCGCTTCAGGGGCGAGGCAGGAGGGCGGGGAGGGGGAGGGGAGGACTGACTTGTTGTAGCCACCCTTGAAGAGGCCCGCGTTCGGGGCGTTGGGGATATTGAGCGACATGATGCCGACGGGATAAATTCACGGGGCGTCGGCAAACTGATGGTGGCTTGGTGGTGGTGTTGCGACTGGGAGAAGTGAGGGTGGAAACTGGCAGTCGCTGACCGAATCGAGCTCCTTCCAGGCACAATCACAATCCACCGCCTGAAAAAAGTTCTGGACGTCGAGAGATGCCTGCCAAACAGCAAGCACAGTGTGGTGCCAGCTGGGAATGGGTCATCAGGGGTCCGACACAAGCCAATCAGGGCCACGACTGAGCCACTTCACGTTGCTGCTTACAGAGCGGTGGGGCGCTGTGGCCGAGGAGAGTGGGCACGGTGCGCCGCGACGGGCCAGCTTCCCCGGGGTCGGAATGCCTGCTTTCCACGGCATCGCAGGCGCTGGCGCCGAAGCGTGGCTGTCCTGTTGGCAAGGTAGGTACCATACCTGACCTGACCTGACCTTGGCCCTGCCTTGCTTTCTTGCGCGTTTCCGCGTCGGGCTTTTTTGTGCAGCTTCCCCTTCAACTCCTAGTCAGTGTTTTGGCCATCCTGCCGCCGCCCTTCCACCAGGTCGCGTTTTGTTTTTCCCGAGCCTCGTGTCTCAGCTTAGTCCCTCCTTGAACTCCGTCCCAACGCCAGGCTTTGCGGTCGTGCCTTCCATATTTCAAGCACAATGGCTCCGCAATCTTGTAAGTTCCACCCGCCCGCCGCCCTTCACTTCTTCCTCCCGCCAAAACCCAACACATCACCCATCCCCATCGCCTCGACTCTATTTTCATCGCCCCAAGGGATTCTATGCGACACGACCTTCAATCCCGCAGGCCCAATTCTACACCTACCGTCGCGAACTCTGCCCTACCGCTGCCGCAATGCCGCCCAAGAAAGCCACGAAACTGAAGGAGCGACTCCCCGCTGACCCGATCATCGACCCGACAGCCATCCCACCCGCGCTTCCTCCCTCGGTCGAAGAGGCCTATCGCCGGAAATGCGTTCAGCTGAAGCAGCGCACCAACGAGGTCGAGGAGGAGAATGACGCGACAAGGATCCGCCTGGCGCGCATCAGGCGACAAATTGAGAAGATGCGTGTTGAGCGTGCCTTTCTCCTCGAGCAGCTCACTCGCCGCACGAGCGCCAATGTCGAAGATTCCGAGGGCAGCCCCAGCCCGCCACCCACTGTATGCGCCCTACCCTAAGCTGCATCGCGCCCATGACCGGCGCATCCTGAACTTCAACTGACCGACCCAACACAGCCAAAGGACAAGCCACTGCGCACCAAACGCGGCCACCGTAAGCCAAGTATGATGGCCGATCTCGAAGCTTCGCTCAAGTCTAACACCTCTTTCGTCAACCCGAACCTCCCCACACTGTCTCCTAGCTCCGAGGCCTTCTCCCACTCCCAGGGAGGGCCCCACGGAACCAACGGCGTCTCGAAGCCTCCAAAGAAGCCGGCAGATGCTTTCGAGCTCTACCGAGAGGAGGCACGACCCGCTCTTCTCAAGAAGCGGGACGAGCAAGAGGCCGACGCCGAGGCTGAGGCTGAGGCCGAGGGTGAAGACGAGGCCAACGTAGAGGAAGAGCTCTCGCAGGGATGGAAGGACCTCCCGGATGCAGAGCGTGAAATCTTCCAGTCCAAGCACGACGATCTCGTAGCCGAGTACGAGAAGGACCTGGCTGCATACGACGCCGCCAAGCAGACCCAGGCTGCTTCGCCGGAAAAGGAGACCGAGAACGCCGAGGCACCTAGCAAGGATGACGGCAAGGACGACAAGGAGACCAAGGACACTACGGACGACAAGGACGAGAAGGATGATGAGAAAGAGTCAGACGAGAAGGCCAAGGACGAAGGCAAGACCGAGGCCGAGTCCAAGGACAAAGACCCCGCCAAGGAGGATGAGGAGATGAAGGACAGCGACAAGGTGGAAGAGAAAACCGAGAAGGCCGAGGCGGCTGCAGCGACGCAGGACGAGGACGTCGAGATGGGCGATACTGACGCCCCCGCGGCGGCCGAGGAGAAGAAGAGCAGCGAGGAGGCCGACTAAGTACCTCGTCGGCCCTCACGCGGCTGTCATGTCATGGATAGAAGGGTCCAGGTCCAGGTTCGGCGTTTAAGGATAGGCATATGGTTTCACGGAAAGGCTCGGGGCGCTGACGGCGCGAGGAGCCCATGTAAAATCATCCCGGGTTGACACGGGATGAACACTACTGTAGGATTTATCGTCACTGCAAAATGAGATTTGACGGTTGTTTCGAGTTGCAATGTTCTTCAAGTCCAGTAGTTGAGCCACAAGCGGCTGTGCTGTTGTTACCTTTGCATCCATCTAGTTCTACAGAGGGGGCGGCCTCGACTGAAGGCGCCGCCCAGAATGAAAAGAAATCAAGAAAATGCCCGGTTTCGAAAGGAGATTTGTGAAGCAAGTACAGGAACCTGTTGTTGTGCTTGAAGACGGAAAAGGAGACCCCGGACGCCGAGCGCCATAGCTGTGTGTGTGTACCCTAGACAGAGGAGCGTTTTCATCCACGGGAGATTCCTTTTAGTCGCCCGCGTAGAGGTCGACGACAATGTTGATGGCCGCGACGAGAATCTCTGCGGCGATGAGGACGATGACTGCTAAGGGTCAGCACTTGATATGATGGGTTGAGGGTGGAGTGGACCTACCAATCCACTCGAGCTTCTCGCCATGGCCGTGGCTGAGTTCGCCCTTGAGCACGGCGAGAAGATCGGCAATGACGTCGAGACGCTCGGTGAGGAGGCCGACGCGCTGGTCCATCTCGAGGTAGCTCCGGACGGCTTGGTAGACGGGCTCGAGCTGGGGCTCGACCCAAAAAAGCTCGGGAGTGTCGAGAACGGAGCCGTTGAGGTGGATGTTTATGCGGAGGATGAAGAGCTCGCCGATTTGCATGTTGATCTCGCTACGGCTGAGCGCGATTTTGCCCGTGAGGGCGATTTGGGTAGGGATGTCTTTGCAGGTTTCGACGGTTGAAGCAATCAGTTCTTCGAAGAGGGAGGTCTGGAGGTGTTAGTAGGTAGCCAAGGGTAAAGAGAAGGGCAGCACACACCTTTACGCTCTGAGCGAGGGCGTGGGAGATGGCCAGCTTGGTCATGTAGTTGTACCGGTCCCGGAGGGTGATAAAGTCGTTGTAGATGCGGGCCTGGTACTCGCGGGTATAGTAAAAGTTGAAAAATTCCGTCTCAACATCATCAGGGGCGAGCTTCTCGAGCTCAAACTTTGTGATTTCCTTGAGGAAGCGCGTCTCCTCGGCAATGGTCATGCCCCAGATGACGACGACGCCGTAGTCGAAGAGGAAGACCTCAGGCGTGTGAATCTCCGTGTCAAAGTCTGGCCCGTTCTCGAGAGGGGCAGAAATGTCGTTGCCGCCGTCATGCGGGAACCCTTCCTCGTAGCCCGAGTCCTGGCGTTCGGATCGTAGATCGATGAGGTCGTGCCGCGAAAATGAGTCGGAGAAATCGCCCGTCGAGTGGCGCCGCTCGTAGGCCTGAACGGGGTCGGGCTGGGCGCCGACGCGGCGGTCTTCACGGTTGGCGACGCTCTTGCCGTAGGTGTAGGGCGAGTAGATGCACTCGTCGATGAGCTTTGGGTTGGCGCCGCGGGACTTTGCGCGGCCCTTGAGGAAGCGCATCATGCTGTCCATCTCGTATTTGCTGGCGGTGCAGTAGGCCGTGACACGAGGCAGACGCTCGCGGTCTGACTTGCCCAGACGAGCAGCGTCGCGGCGTGCCGTCGGATCCTTGATGCGTGTGAACTGCGAGTATACATCTCGTCCGCTCTCCTGGTCGTCTTCCTCCTCGTCGACCTCGGGGTTGGGGAGGAGCTTGAGCTTCTGAGCGTTCTTGGTGCTTCTTTGCGGGCCAATCTTGGGCACAGGCTGTAGAGGCAGAGAGCCGATGACGGCGCCGTGGCTGTTTCTCCGCCGCAGCTTGCTGTTGAGTGTCGAGATGGCCGAATTTGTGCCAGGGGAATTTGGTAGGTGAAAGGAGTGCGTGTTCCTGGCTCTTTGAGGGTTTCGTGCTTCGGGCTCTATTGTTCGACTGACGGGGTTGGCATTGAAGGTGACGTTTCTCGAGATTCGGGTCCTCGTCGGCGAGGGTGTCGATCCCAGCAGCGGCGTGTTCTCGCCAACAGCCTCTGTCGACGAGGCCGCGCTGGCTGTCGTCTGATCTTCCATGGTGATTTTCCTTCTCTTAGCAGCCAGGTACTGGAGGGATGGACGACGACGCGCAGGTCGGCATCGGTGTCAATGGACGATCTTCCCAGTCGGAATGGGCTACTGCATGTCGTTGTCGCGGGAGGGGCAGCTTCAATGGCAGCGGGACGGGAGAACTGGAAGAACGGATGGGCTCTCTGGAAACGGTCCAGTGGCAGAACCGAGGGCAGGAAACCTTGTTGGAGAGGAACCTGTGAGCACGAACGTGAACCTTAGATTGGCCCGCCTGCATGGATGACGTCTGAAGGCTTTTCTGCATTGGGACTCGGCCCAAGCTTCCTGCAGTGGCGGCGTCCACCTCACTGCCACAGGGGTGCCACAGGTGCCACACACTGGTGCAGTGGCGTGGGACTTTGCGGGTCTGGGGGAACCGCCAGTGGCAGCATCATCTCCCGCCATACATTGAAGTACAGAAGCTCACTCATGGCACATCCCATCATTCGGTCCGCAGCAGCAACATGTCTCCGGGGTCTCACGCACCAGGCGGCCCTTGGCCCGCTTGCCTCAACCTCCCCGAGCCTCGAAAATGGATTGGGCATGCCCTCCTTCGCCTCAAGATCCACAGATATGCCGGTGTAGAGAGCATCTTCCCAACTCGATGTTCAACTCCAAGGGCAACGAATACCTCGGGATCGACGCAGACCTTTCTCCCTTATTTTTCAAGCCCGACAGTCCATGGGGACTGGCCGTGTATCGCATATGCTACGACGACGAGCCCGCCTGGCAGAAACTGATTGCTCAACTGAATCACTTCCGGCCAACATGCTGTTGGCCAGTCGACGGGCAATACATCCCCGGGCGCCACCAGCTCGTCATCAATAACGACAGAGCACTGTGGGACGGTGCCGATCGCGTTACAGTCCGCGAGCACTATGCGCAGTGGGCGAGGGAGGAGATGAAGCGAAACATGACAGAAGAAGAGGACGTTGACCTCAAAAGCCGCTCTTATCCCCCCAACCATCTGGAATACTATGGGCCGCGGTATAACGTCTTTGGGATAATCGACGACGTCTGCATCGAGTCCATATACCGAAATATGCCCTTAATCATGCTGGTCCGCAGAGACTGGAAACCGATGACGGAGGACGAGATGAGGGCCGCGTACAACGGCGAGGTTCACGAAGACTTCGAACAAGGCATAATGTATGACCACACCGAAGGTTCCGGTGGCTGGATCTACACCCAAATTTCCGACTATAAATCGCACTATGGTCGTTTGGAGGACATCAACGAATGGGACGACGATACCTTTTTCATGTACCCATCGTCGGTCTACTGCGGCATCATGGGCATGAACCTGGAGAGGTCGCCTGGGTTCTGGAGGGAGGAGATGGCCGCGAAGAAGAAGTCGCTCGAGTAGCCAGGAATGACTTGTCTCGTCGACGTTGGGTTGGTATCACCAGCTCACGTGTCCATGGACCGACACATGGTGTCACACAGAGTTACACGACCAACGGCCAGAAACTAGAGGAGAGGCAACCAGACCGGCGCAGCGACACATCAACAAAGAAGTCAGACTTGCCTATACTGATGGATGCCTGGAGTATCCACCTCAATCAGTAAGGCGTCCGCCCTTCTCACACTCGATCTTCGGCGGCAGGTCGAGATAACCTTGGGTTGAGGAGGCTTAAGACGTACACGCTAGGTATGTAGTCAGGTTACACAAAGCTGCCAAGCTTCAAGTGCCACACCTTTTCCTCCATTCCAGAGTTCCGCGAACGAACATCTGAACAGGGCTTGGCAGCAGAGCTGAACCTCGGTGAGACTCAACATCACCTCGCCAAGGCACCATGGCGCTATAGCGCTCAGCTACCTCGCTCCAAACATGCCCTCACTCACGAGTCGCGTTCTTGTTGCCTTTCCTCCCCAGTTGCGCACTTGTTGTTTCCCCCCCTCCCCCCAGAAGATACAGCATGTGATCCGAGTACTCGGTGCCAGCCAGCACCTATAAAATGCATGGTCACCCCTGGGTCTAGTTCTGCTATCATGCACACATCTTTTGATATTCATATCACCAGTGTCGACTTCAGACTTCTACTCCTTATTTCCCCTCCTTATTTCAAGTCACCCCCTGTGGCATGACCCCTATCAACGCCAATACGACATGACCACCCAGATCTACACCGGAGCATGGACTGACTGGTCTCGCGGTCGTGTCCTTGGCGCAACTCTTACCCTTTCTTCCCGCGATGGCAAAGCCCTGATATCTTTCCTCGCCTTCTTCGTTACAATCGTGGGTACACGTACCTGGAGGATCGTCAGCTTCGCTGCCCATCAGATCCTGGCAAAGGAGAGTCCCCACGATGGCCTTCATTATCAGCGCCAGCACATCCTTCGCAACATTGGCACCCCGGCAGAGTCGGCGTGGCTATTTCTACAGCAAAGCTGGTACTGGCGCAAACCCATACCAAAAGCTTGGCTGAGGACTCTGCCCTGGGCGGTCGGTGCGGCGCTGTTTATGGGCCTCTTCGCAGCAGCTTCCATCCTGTCATCATCCATCTCGGATGACGCCAGCCAGTATCGCCTCCTCAAGCCTGACGACTGTGGTCTCTTCGAACCGAGAGACTCTGAAGCTATGCATGTAGTTCAGAGAGCTTTCGAAAATCAGCAAGCAGCCACCTATAACAGGCAGTGCTACGATGACGATACCCCGTCCGATGCTTGTAACTATCTCCCGGTTCGATCCATCCAGTGGACAAATGGATCAAGGGTATGCCCGTTCAACTCAACGATCTGCCTTCCGGAAGTACGCCCTTTCTACATGGAGACGAAAGTACTGGACTCGCACCTTCATTTCGGTATCAACGAACCACCTGAGAACCGCGTCGGTTACCGCCGAGAAACGCTGTGTACGCCACTCGTCACAAACGACCCAGAAACAAACATGTCGTTCGTTGATGTAGCAACCGCCACAAAGAACGGCCGGACTTATGACGCTACGCTCAGATACCGGTACGGACCGCGATTTAATCAACTTGGTCTGATGTCGGAGTATACTCACGTCTACAACACGGATAACTTTGACGGCAACATGGCGTATTCAGTCTGGGCTCTTCGACACTATCCATCTGCTGGATCTTGGGTTCCGATCAATGCCCTCATGCCAACCCGATCGGCGGATACCACCATTATGTTTATCATACCCAATTCCATGAAGCATCTCGACCAAAACGACGACCCCATCTTCGGAGCCCATTCTGAATGGAGAGGAGAAGAAGGTCAGACAACTCGGAAGTTCCTCCCCGACCGAGTAGTGTCACCCATTGCCTGCATAGATCGCCATCAAATCTGCAATCTGGACCCGAAGAAGTACAAGTGCACTCGGTCACAATCAAGTCGCACAGTGGGCAACAGAACAGAGTTGGCCAGTCTCGACCTCAACAGTGCGCAGAATGCCGCCGCCATCCGGATCTCTTTTCTGTCGAGATTCCAGAGCTTCTACGACCTCGTCAATACACGGGCAAACAACTTCCTCCGCGCACAGGACCGGGTAATCCAGCTCACGCAGTACAGCCTTCCAGACGACCAGTGGGAAATAGAGATGGGCGCTCTATTCTCAGACAGCTTGTCACTGATGCAGCATCAGGTCATGAGGTACCCCACAGGACCTCCAAGGCCCGGCAACATCACCGTGCTCAAACTATGGGTACCAGATGACAATATCGAGCGATCCATTGATGACCCTGGGCTCAGCCAAGCCGATATTGATCTCAACACGGCATTCGAGACAATGTGCCACACCCAAAAAGTCCGGATCACCGACGGAACGCTCAACTTTTCCGTTCTCGGACTCGGTCTCCTGCTCGGGATTGGATTACTGCTGATCATCCTCTCATACATCGTGCAGCCGATCGTTGCAAGTCGTCAGAAAAAGACACCCACTGGCGCCGTGAAGGCGGGACATTGGGACAGAGATGACGCATTGCAATTGTTGAGAAGGCTGTTGGAAGCCATGGGAGCAGGGGATTGGGAAGGGGTTATGGCGGAATTTCCTCGTACCAAGACTGCTTGTACGTTCGAGTATGACCCTGTTCCTCGGGAGCAGGAGACTATTCCTACGCAGACTACTCATACACAGACTACTACTCCTATGCAGGATTCGGGAGAGGAAACGAGCCAGGTGGCCCTAGCTAGCCCTGGGATTAGGCGTAAGCCGGTGGCAGTGGTAACAGAAGCGGGAGTCTAGACAGCTAGGGTCGTGTATCACCGTCAGGGTAGAAATTGATATCATTTAGTGCTTTCCTTGAGGGCCTGTTGCTTGGCTTTGCATATTCGCCAGGTATCCAATGATACTTCCGTCTCTGGCCTCATAGGCCACTGTCCTTAAGACCTCTTCAGCTCCGTCTCCAGCGTGAATCCCGCCTTGCCAATCCTGTCAATGAACGGTTGGCCAAGGCAGGATGGTGTGAAGATGCCTCCAGGCAGCTTGACGTCTTCCTCAAGCAGTGTCAGAGCACCTTGCGACGGCAGCATGCCACTCACTATTACATGTTAGCTTGCCATTCAGACACTCCCGGTGCGCCAACTTACGGAAGTACATGCTGCCCTGGTAGAAGGCCCGCCCAAATGCGATCTGGCCGGTGGCAGTCTCCGAGTCAGGAGTAGCAGTGCCCCGATACTCGATGTAATCCTTCTTCGCAACCTCCTTCTCCGGACCCTGACCAGGCTGGTAGACAAACTTCCTCACGATAGCCCTCAGGGGTGTGGTAATGATGATGACACCAACCAGCAAGCCGAGATGGATGATGAGACCGTGCAGCCAGTTGCGTGCGCGGAAAAACTCCTTGAAGGTGAAGTTGGGGCCATAGGCTTCCTTGGCTTTGCCCGGGAGGGAGGAGTGCAGGCCCCAGGACCTGTGCACAATGGCGGAGTCGGTGGTGCCCGCGATCGAGGTAGTCAATGTGCCCAGCTCCGAGACAGTGCGGACACCGAGGAGTCGATGCAAGAAGGGCTCTGCAGGCACCTTTTTGGTGTTGGGAACCGGAGACAGCGCGTAGGGCTTGTAGGAGGCGTCGATCTCTCGGAGTGGATAAGCTCCAAGCAGACCCAGGGCAGTTGCCAGTGTGCCTCCTGAAGGCGCAGAGCTGTGAACCACGGATTAGATGGGCACTCTTAGCCATGAGGATGAGCGACATACTCCAGTTTGTGGATGGACACGGTGACATCACCAGTCTTCGCGGAGAGCTTCTCCCTCAAAGTCTTCGCGAGCGACCAGGTGAGGAGATCTGGCGGCGCAGACTCGATGCCAATCTCGGGAAACATCATGGCACCCGACTCTTGGGCCGACTTCTCATACCGCTCAATCATCCGCTTGACCCAGGGCACCTCTCCAGTCACGTCAAAGTAGTGAGTGCCATTCTCAGCGCAAGCCTTGAACGCAAACTCGCCGTACTGGAAGTAGGGGCCCACGGTACTGATGAGGATGAAGGTTTTCTTGGCCAGGGCATCGAGGTCCTGATGGTCGAGGTTGCAGATTTCCACGGCTGGGCTTTCAGTCAGTCCATTTAGTCCCGAGGGATGGCGATCGGATTGGTGGGTACGACGCAGATGTCAGCACCTTAACCACCGCGCTGACTGACCTGGTTGGACCCTGTCGGGGTTGATCTTCTTGCACTCAGCGACAATGGCCTCGAGTTTCGACTGTGAGCGGCCTGCGATGGCCCATTTCAGGTCCGTCGGCAGGGTAGCCGCCACATGTTCGGCTGCGAGACTGCCCGTATAGCCTTGGGAGGAGATGTCAATGACGACATCCATGGAGGAGACGTGTCGGCCAGGGTGACCTACCTGTCGCGCCAAAGACGACCAGGTCGTACTGACGTCCGTGGTTCTTGAATGGCATTTTCAATCGGTCAAGCAAAGTCACAAAAAACAAATGCAAGGTTCGAATGTGAAGAAGAGACGTTGCTACGAATATGTGGCGAGTCGGGTGGCATGTATTCAGAATCATCCGTCTTTTACGACACCAGCCCAGGAACCCGGGCGCCACGATCCAGGGGCCCGCTCCACTGCAAGTCACACTTGCCCGACAACAGACGACGGAACTCCAGGGGGACGCCCGACCGATGCCGCCGACTGGAGGTAGGCAGACCGACATGGTGAGGGGTCGTTGACGACATGAGGCAGGCCGCAGAAATTAGGTTGGCAGCCAGGGGCTTGTGATTTTGAGCCTCGGCTGGACTCCTTGCTTCTGTGTTGGCCGCGTTGGGAGTTCGAATCGCAGTGCGCTAGAATGCTTCGAGTTCCCACGGGACGATTGAGTGGCCGATCGCCGCTAGCGAGAAAGTTGGGGTGGGCAACAGAAACCGGTCGAAATGAAAACACTCCACGTGATATATGTCGTGACCTTGTCCGATAAGATAAGCCGATCTCCCACCTTTGTCAGCACATCACTCCAGCCCTAGGTCGCGAGCCCACGAAATTGTCGAAATTTCTTTGAGTATCACGGCAGTTCCGATCCCTCTCGCAACCAACGTCAACCCAACCTCAACTCCCCCGACCCCCTTCACACCAGACAAAATGGCCAAGCGCACTAAGGTTCGTGGCTTCTGATCGCACTGAACATGCAGGAATTCGTCTTCTGGCCGTCGCTCTGCTCAAACCAACGCTGTACCCCGCGAAACGACATTTCGAAATTGGCCGTGTCTGCCGATATTCACCACAACGGCAGTCCAACCCCACGATCGCTCGACCGGCATGGCGACAACTGCTGCGAACTCATTGCGACCGAGAACTCGCCATCGATCACGGTCGGGCGGGCTCGCATCTGGCTTGCATGATACAATCCCTGCTTGAGTGCAAGGCCAGCAGCACAACACCCTCGACTGCGGGCAAGCTTCTGCCGAGGGAGCTTTCGACTTTCCGACCAGTCCTGCCAACTGTAACATGTCGACACCGCCCCACTACCACAGCTGTGATGCGAGCAGACACGCCAGAAGACGAACCTGCGCCTCCCAGGCGAGCAGATGACTGACAACCCTATAGAAGGTCGGAGTTACCGGCAAGTACGGTACCAGGTACGGTGCTTCCCTGCGTAAGCAGGTCAAGAAGATGGAGGTCAGCCAGCACGCCAAGTACACCTGCACTTTCTGCGGCAAGCCTACCGTCACCCGCCACTCCACCGGTATCTGGAACTGCCGGGGCTGCAACAAGACTGTGTATGTTGTCGCTCAGATCCCTCGGTCAAGAAATGTCAGATTGCTAACATTCTCACAGTGCCGGCGGTGCCTACATCGTTGCGTATGTCACCTTCTCGATCAACTCGCCACCACGCAAGACTCTCGTACTGACCCTTTTCTCACAGCACCCCCGCCGCCGCGGCCATGCGCTCCACGCTGCGCCGCCTGAGGGAGATTGCCGAGGTGTAAAGAAAACAACCAACGTTTGGTGGACGGTTTATGCTTTGCATTTTCGGGGCGGTGTATGGGAAAACCCGGGTATTGCAGCGTACATCTTTGATGAGGACGGAAAATCACACATCCAGGACCATCATCCCTTTTTCGGTCTTCGGTCAGCTGCCCATAGAGAGGACCAACGCGCGGTCAGCAAATGGAACAAAAGGGAAAACAACTTCGACGAAATACCTGGCCCAGCCAGCCAAGCCAGTGCGGCTGGAGTACCAACATGAACGCTTCACGAAAACAAACTTTCTGGTTCCCTGTTTGAGTGTAACCGCCGATGTGAGGACGTCATGGAGGAGGGGGGAAGCAAAGGCAAGGCTCGGGGCTGCGATGCGACTTTGCCAATGACGGTTGTGTCATGTTGGTGTTCCGATAGCACCTTAGGCAGTCGTGAAGAATTGGAGGCCCATCTCGCCCATGATGAAGTTCCATGTGATTCTGCGACCCAAGGATGTGGCCTAGGCAGCCTTGCGTTATGGCATGGCAAATAATAAAAAGTTGACTCACGCGAGGGACGGTCGGTGTGCGACCAGGTGGATTCGTTGGGCACCGGGCTCACAGCACAGCACGTCACTTATGAAGCCAACCTACGGTGTGAGCAGCAGCACGCGCCGTCCGCGCGTAATCCCGCGGCGTCATCGTCGATTGCCTTGTGACGTGTTCACCCTGGCTCCCGAAGTTGTGCCCGAAATGGGCATCGAGAGCTGACAGCTCCGCGAGGATGATCGGGGTGAGCTGTTCCGACCGCAGACCGTGGTCAACTTGAACTCCCTAGGTCGGTCTGCCACCGTGCGCAAACCGCCCGACAGCCTCATCACGCCGCCTGTTCTCACCTGTCCCGTCATCGCGTCTACTAGTAGAGAGCGGGCCCAAGGGGCAGGCAGCTCAAACGCAGCAGAGGGAGAAGAAAGGACCTGAAGTCGGACGACGAGAAGCCGACTCCTGCTGACTCGTCATGCCAGGGGCTGGACCCCAAGGCCAGGAGAGAGAGACAGGTCACACACAAAAGTGAAAGCAAGCAAGCCTTCAGCAGGGCTGCGTGGCGTCGCGCGCCCTCGAAGGACCTCACGTTTGCGGGATGGTTCGGGTGTTCGGCGTCTGTCGTTCGCGAGGAGGGGAGGGCGGGGGGACGACGACGACGACGAGGTTCATCGGCCGCCCGGCTCACCGTGCGCCCCAGTAGCACCCTCGACGAGGCACTCAAGGGACGACGACGACAAACAGGACTCGTCTTTGCCATTGAGGACGGGGATGTTCGGTTTCCTGTGAGATGGCCCACAGTGGCTCCCCCAAGCCCAGCCCAGCCCACTCCTTCTTCGGCTGCAGCGCCTTATCAGAGAAAGGGACCAACCAAGGGTCTCGTACCCAGACACGGCCTTGGGGGCAAGCGGCGAGGTCTGGTCTCGTCCTGAGTTGTATCAGCCTCGGGCCTGCTGGCTGACGACAGGCACGGATACGACTCGAGTGCACAAGTGTGTTTGGCCACCTGGGCAGTTAAGTTGTCAGCTCGTCTTCACGACAGTGGCAATCAGCGGGCGGGGCCTCGCCTCGCCAAGGGCAGGCAGGCAGACAGACCGCCAAGACTCCAGGTACGAGTCCTCGCCTCGAGCAGAGTGCGTGCTTCCCGTGCAGGTCATCAGTCCCCTCATCCTTCCTCCCGCAGCGCGTATACTTTCCAGCACCTGCCTCACCTTGCTGCTGGTGCAGTGTGCCAGTGTCCCGCGTGCAGGCTCGTGACCCACACACCCGGGCTACTACCTATCGATAGCGCGCTCTGCGGTGCCATTCCCTCCCACTTTCTCGCCCAGCGCCCATTTTGTCCCGTTCCCTCTCCCAAGCTCCCGTCCCGTGGACCATTTCTGGGTCCCTTTCCTGCCTGCACGGCGGCTGCCTTCAGTTCGCTTTACCTCTCTGCCAGGGCCGCCACCTCATGCATTTTCCTTCCCGCTAGATAACTTGGGAGCCACCTCATTCTACACACTTCAAGTTTCGCCATCAAGGAAAGGAAGCATTATATCTCTCTCAAGCTTTCCCCGATCTCAAGTTTCTCGTCGTCGGCAGCTTCAAGTTGGTATCGCGTCTTCTCGAACCTTGCACCTGGAATCACAATCGATCGACCTCCCGCCCTGAAGCAGCACGGGGTTTGGACCTCCATTTTACCACTACCTACTCAGCGCCATCAGCGCCCCCCCTCTCACCCGCCCCATTCCATCACTCAACCTTGCACTTCCGTTGCATCACACACCCGCCCAGTTGTGTCGCCTGGCTCAAACCAGACCCCACCTCGACGACCTCGTGCTGGAGTCGGATTTCCACACCCATCTTCCTTTCCCCTGCAAGCAAGCACAGCACCTACCTTTTTGGCTGGCCTCTGTCCACCTCATCCAACCTGACCCTCCCCACCCACATTTTCCCTCCCGTACCAGCCCCCGGCACCTGCTAGCAACCACGGGCCTGTTGCAGGCCTTGGGTGACCTCCACTGCGCCGCACCAACCCGAACCAGGTCCCAACGCCGACTGACGCTGGCGCTTCCGTCTCTCTCCTGTACCTGCCTGCCCCCGTCCTCGGTTTCCCGACTACAGGCACCTTGAGCATCAGCACAGCACCGCCGATCAACCACCGCGACAGATTGATTCACTCAGCCTTTTTGCTCGCAACACCGCATCAGTTTGCAGTCTGTCGTTCATTCAATCGCCGCTCGTTGGCCTCCTCTTCGACCGCCGCTTTTTATGAATTATCAGGGATTGCATCGACATTTCGACATTTGCCACAATGACTGAGCCCGACCAGTGCATCATATGCCTGGAGACGCTACAAGCCCCGCCGAACATCGACGCACCCGCCGCCGCGTCTCCAGACACCTCGAGCTCGTCCAAATCACCAACAATCATCGACCTTACCTCAGCCAACGTCAAGCCCGATCCAGATGAGAACAATAATGTTGCCACCCTCGTCGGTTGCAACCATGTTGTGCACGACAGGTGCATCCGGGCATGGGCCAAGAACTCCAACACCTGCCCCATCTGCAGGGCGCCCTTTAACGAAGTCAGCGTGGCCGCGACGCTGAACGGCAAGTCCACGCCCTGCCCTTCCACGCAACCACATTTACTGACTGTTTCTACACAGGCCCTCCGATCGACAGCTACGGCGTTCAAGACAAGAAACAGACCCAAGATTTCGACCTCCGACAGTGGCTGCAGGAGAACCCCGAGGACGAGGTTGAAGAGCAAGAAACACCATGCCCCATATGCAGTAGCTCCGACCGCCCCGAGGTTCTGCTTCTCTGCGACGCGTGTGACGCCGCGTACCACACCGACTGTGTGGGCTTGGATCATGTCCCGAGCGGTTCCTGGTATTGCATGGAATGCTCCGACTTCTTCCTCCCCACGTCTACCAGCACCTCAGATTCGGACGTGCAGGAGATATCTGCGCCCACAGTCCAGTCATCCCGCCCCTTCCCTAGGACCCGCGAGCGACAGCGACGTGCCAGGCGCCAGGCACGCTCCCTCGAGTGGCAGGGCGCATGGGGCCAGATTGCCGGCCGCATCTTCGAAGTCCTCAACCTCGACCTTGATAACCACGAGGATGACGATGCTCTCGAAACGTTCCGGAGGTCGGAGCAGCAGAGAGAGCGCGAGGCCCGGGAGTACCGCGCCTGGGAGCTGCGCCTCCAAATCGCCAGTCGCCAAGGCGCCCGAGATGCGTTTGCTCGGAACATGCCTCGCGAGATCGGCGAGCGGCTCGATGTTGCGCCTGTGCCTCAGGAGACGCCAGAGGAACGCAGGGCGTGGGGTGCTCTGGACAGAGCCCGCGAGACCGAGGCCGGCACCACACCCAACAACAGGCGGAAGAGAAAGTCTCGATCCACCACCGCCTCCCCGCGGGAGCCTGTGTCTGAAGAGCCCGAGAGGAAGCTCAAGCGTCCTCGAACGCGACGTCTCCCTGTTCAGGGCGAGCCATCCACCGTTGCCAGCTCCGCAGCTGGCCCTTCGGGGTCGGGTGTTGCCGCCGCAGCTGCGTCATCATCGCGCGACGCATCGCCACCACCAACACTGACACCGCTGGTCACGTCGCCGCGGCCGCTTCGTGTCAATGGAGCTCCTTCGCCGCCAGCAGTCCCAAGCACAGAGGCGCCGTCGTTCCTCTCCAACCTGCTCAAGGAGGTGCAAATGAGCACGCCTTCGGACGACGAGAACGTCCGCAACTTCTTCAACCCTCGGAACGGCGTCGATCCATCGTCGCCGGTAACATCACCTTCACCATCATCACACACCACCCCGCGGGCCCTCTCGCTGACACCGCCGCCATACCCAAGGCCTTCCTCCCCCTCGACACTTAGCTCGTACGTCGAGCCCGTCTATCCCAAGGCCAACTATTCGCCGACTCGGGGTTCCGGGGAGACAAGCGATTCAGAGAGTCGATCTCGCAGCGGTGCCTTTGAGATACGTCAGCCTCGACCGCGGAGACCGGGCCTCGGTCAGCGTAGCCCAACGCAACCACGATCCCAAAACACCTCGCCCACCCGAGCCGAGGCACCTGCGAAGCAAGAAGCCCCGACGAGACCAGAGATACCCTTGGAGGAGAAGCAGAAGATCACGGGTATCGTGCGGGCGGCCCTCAAGCCGCACTGGCGGGCCCAGGAGCTCACCAAAGAGCAGTATGAGGTGATCAACCGCGACGTCTCTCGAAAGCTTTATGAAGGCATTCGACACCCTTCGTCGCTCGATGACTCGGCCAAGAAGTCGTGGGAGAAGCTCGCCACGCAAGAGGTGGCGCGGGCCGTCGCAGACCTCAAGGTCTGATGCGGCCACACGACTTTGTTTGGCGATTTGGGACTTCTGGCGTTCTCTGGCAGGCTAACGGACGGAGTGGGATCGATACCCAGGACGACATCATGTATGAGAGCAACTCGGCGGTCTGGCGCGACAGACGGGCATGTTATGGCAAGGCGTAGATGGTCTTCGCAATTTTGCTTCATTTTCTTCATTTCGTCCAGCATTGTGGAACGGCACTGGTTTTAGCGACAGCCCCGGTGGGCATCTCGGGAGTTGAGGAGCTTGAAGCGAGGTAGACAGAATCGGATGACCGTCGACGAGACGAATGAGACATGTTCAAATCGCAGTTGACCAAGTGCTCGAGGCTGTGATCAGATTCATCGTGCTGCTGGGAGTAGATATTGATTGTATTCAGGTTTACGGGCGTGCCGCGATATCCGGGAGGCAGCAGCGAAGTGAGCATGGGCCGTCGTCGAATATTCGGAGAGCCTCAGATTGGCCTCGAGCCACCTGACGGGCCGCGCACCACTTGGAAACTGCACAAGGACGGATGGAATGTCAGCAGGATCTATCTAACAGCAACCCGGTAGACGAATAAATCGGCAGGTACCGCTAGCGAAAAAAGACTGCGTAGCTCGCTCTGGGCACTCGATAAATGATCAGGACGTTTTGGGTAAACGGGTCTTGACGATAAGGTACTGGTGCCATAATGAAGAAGAAGAGAAGAAGAATTGGAAGGGCGGCTCGCGGGCGGGAGAATAAATTGGTTGAACATGCTGTGGGGCTCCCGAATTGGTGCCTCAGCTCCCAGGCGGCCGGTGTGTTTATGTAAGCCGTCCGGCCAACGGTACGTACCGTTGCAGAACCACGCGAGAGCTGCGACGCCAAAAAAGTTCGTCCATCCAGACCACCGAGCGACGATACCCTGCACTGTGAGATATCCACCATCTCGCGGTCTACCAACATATACAATGGCGGCATCAAGTAGGGGGGTCAGCGCCGCTCGCGGCCTCTGGCAAAGTAAGGAGGAGAAACCTGCATTGAACCGTCAGGGGAGCCTGCTAACCGCCCTGGAACAGCTTCGAGACTATGCACACGATGCGCGACGACAGGAGCCACGATCCGAGCTCCCACCTTTTCGGCAGCGCCCATCTTCAGATCCTACTCTGGCGCCGCCGCCGCCGCCGTCACCTCGGGCACGCCCTCCGACCTGCCTCCTCCCAACATGACCATCCCCGCCGAGCCCCAGTCGCAGCAGCACCCCAAGTCGCACTACAAGATCAAGAGCGGCATCATCCTGACGCGGGCGCCCCTCCTGACGGCCCTGCCGACCAAGTTTGAGGAGTCCTTCTACTTTTACCAGAAGCGTCTCAACGAGCGCCTCACCATGCCCTTTGTCACAAAGGTCTACTTCAAGCCCGACACGCCCAGCCTCATGGACTGGAACATCAAGGTCGGCGAGCGCGAGGGCACGCCTGGAAAGGAGGTGGGCGTGTACCAGGGCAAGTCTGGGTCGGCGTGGCAGGACGAGCTCATGGTTGGTGATGAGCTGAGCTCGCACGAGACGCTGTACAAGACGCTGCTCAAGGATGCCGAGGCCCGTGTCAGCGATGATGCGGAGATTATCCCCGCGGAGGATATTGTGCCGATTGAGGCGCTGCCTTCGAGGACGAGCGAGGCGGATGTCAAGGGCGATGCTACGAGGCTGGATCGCGCTATGGATCGGACGCTATACTTTGTCGTCAAGGGCGAGGATGGAAAGTGGCAGTTCCCCTCCACGGCGCTTGACACGGAGCACAACCTGCACCAGGTGAGTTTGCACTCTTCAGTGGCACTCTTCAATATCTACAAGTCGATACTGACATTATTCAGGCCGCTCGCTATGTCATGAACCGCACCGCGGGCGTCAACATGAACACGTGGCTCGTGGGCCGGGTGCCCGTCGCACACCGTGTCCTCCCCCCGACTCTTGCCGAGGATGGCTCGGTCAAGGAGCGCGGCGAGAAGACGTTCTTCATTAAGGGGCGCATCATGGCTGGCCAGGCGGATCTCGAGGGTAACCCGTACGGACACACCGAGTTCAAGTGGCTGACGAGGGAGGAGCTGCAGAAGAACCTGGAGCCGGAGTACTTCCACGCTGTGAGGAACATGATGGCCGACCGGTAAGGTTCGGGGTCGTGGAAGGGGTGGTGTAAAGTAAACTGTAAGCTGTATCATATCAAGTGTACAACATGCCGGGTTTTGGCACGAGTTGCATGTGATGGCGGTGGTCTGGGCGGTCTGTGTTCGTGATGCTTGATGTGATTGCACAGGGTGCTAAAGATGGGTTACGATCCAATTCTGGGGATGATCGGCCCAGGGGCGGCAGAGTTCGTGGGAGGGTAGACACGTGCCGGCGACACCGAAGGCAATGTCAAAAAAGGGGTTTCTGGGCAGCCGAGTCGTGCATCACGAGGTGCGGGGCGGCTCGGAGGTGTGTCTCCCTCCCTGGCCTAGCAGCGGGCATCTGCATGAACCCCGTCTGCCCGCGAGTCTCCGCAAAGAACGAATATGGGATTGGTCTTCGACGTCGAGGTTTTTGGATTTATCATTTACTTGCCAGTGTTGGAGAGGCCGCCTTTTTGGGCTAGTGGTCCGTCTTGCTGTCGCTACTTCGGCTCAGGGGGAGCTCAACTACATTCGGCTAACATGGCGAGGAGAGACCAATTGCACGTACAAGTATCGGGACACGGAGACAGTATATTCGGATGATGGCCAGACTTGCTCTTCACCGTTCGGGGACTCGCTTTGGCCACTGGCTGCTGAGTTGCCCGAGTGCTTGCTCCCCTGGTCTTGCGGCGACCTCTCTCAACTCCTAGTATTATCTATCTTTCTAGACCTGGATTTTGTTGGTCGCTTTTTGGCCGAAGAAGCCAGGGCAACAGTGGAGGCAGATTATTAAGTGCAAGGTTGTTCTATATGTGTATATAATTGTGAATATGGACGTGATGTCGAGCTACAACCCATTGGTGACGTGGTCTCGTGAAGTCTTCTAGAATAACCAGGTAGTTTCTGTCTGAGGCGACCTCAAGATCGAGAGGAATGCCAAAGACATGGGCTGGAAACGGTCCATTTCGTCGAAGCCCCAGAGGCCGTTGCAGATGCCCGTGCCTGCTTTGCCTGCCATGTCTGTCGCACCTGCCTTCGCGCCTGCCGCCGCACCTGCCTTTCATACCTGCCGCCGCACCTACCACAGCACCTGCCCCGCGCCCAGATCCATAAGGATTCTTTCTCAGGTCCCTTCCAGCTAACGGCGGGGATGGCGCAACTTGCAGGCCGGGCGATTTGGTGATACTCGCCTGACGCAGGTAGACTCACCGAGTCGCCTTGGCTGTCGAGCAGGGTGGTTCGATTCCACCACCCGCCTTAGTTTTTTCCTCTTCTTATCCCGGCCATGCTTATGCATTGCTGGCCTTGGGTAAAGTGCAGGGCTCATTATTTATCTTGCGAGGGAGTAATGCTTACCGCGATGCACGACTCGACGACCGAGAACTGACGCCCCTTTTGGCCATGACTTTTGCTTTCGTGTCGCTAGTACGTGTCTGCCCTTAGATAAACTCTGCTGCCCCTGCGCCGATTATCCACTACGGTCCCTTCAGTAGGAGTCGTAATGTTGGCTGATCCTACTGATACTGTAAATCCTCGTGGACATGTAGTGGCAGCACGCATGGTTTTTATAGAAGAATAATGAAGGCGACGAGGGCCGAAGCATGTTCATCAATCACATCGAGGTCGATGCAAAGAACGGCACCACGTGTCGCCACATGCCCAGTCCTCAAGCACTTCCACGGCCTGCCCGGACAGGCATCAAGACATCAACGGCCTTTTCAAACGGTATAATAACGCTCGGCTGGGGCAGTACCAGACTGGACGAGCACTTCCGAATAAGGGGCACATTTGTCGGACCAAAACCCTCTTCCATGTAGGCAACCCTCAAAGCAGATATATCCAGACGAAGCATGCCCAGGGGAACCTAGGACGAAATTGCATCGGCCTCCGCATGAACCGATCTGCCCACGAGAGGGTTGGGTGATCTCCGGGAAGGGTGCTGTGGAACACGAAGACATTCGACAAGGAGGTTCCACCTTCATTTCATGCCCTGCAAAACGCGGAGGATAAGACGGTACGCAATGAGTGGCATAACAAGGGTGTGGGAGTAGGTACCTGGCTAACATGGATTCGTCAGCGCTGCCAGATGGATGTTTCCCCACTGGCATATGACTCGCTGCTTTACTAGAAGAGTGCCGATGCCGAATTGAAGATGCCGCTCAGACTCGGACGCCATGGCACAGACAGCCGTCAGCCATTGTTGCATCTAGACGTACTTCAAAGACTGGAAGAACTAGAATAATGTATCTACAGCTTCAAATTCTGCTTCAATTGAATCAATCAACAGCTCAGAGAGCCAATGCCACAGCCGCCAGCTCACCGCTACCCATCACAACATCGATCCCACCTAGACACGCCCTAAAGCAGCGCCTCCTACAACCGGCGTCTCCGCACAACGCTGCCGTGCAGGAGCCGAGGCAACACCGCCCGCGGAATGTTGTCTGGCTCTGGCCCGAAATCCCAACCTCACATGTCGGCACCGGCCGCCTCCACACAGCCCATGACCACCACGCGTGTCTCGACGATGGATCTGGCCCCCGCCAGCCCAGGCACATAATACGTCCCCCCCGGTTTAATCCTGTCTGAGCCGCCTCGTCCATTCCTCGCCCGTTCGTCCGCACGTTCGATCGTTTATTCATTAATGCCCGCTACCTCTCCGAACGCCGAACCACCCCTTCTCCGCCCATCATGTCGCGCCCCAGCTCTTACACCGCGACTCTGAGCCCGTCCACCGCCGCCGCCGAAGCCTTCCCTCCGCACATGCTCTCCGGCTCCATATCGTCACTGTCTTCCGCCAGGCAGTCGTCACAAATCTCAAAGACCTACAAGCAAGCCTCGACCTTGTTTCTGACCCGCCGCCTGCCCGAAGCCTTGTCGACTGTACTTCCCGTCATTGAGCCGCCGCCGGGGGATGCTGCCGAGCCTGCGCCGATAGCAAGGGCCTCGCGCTCCACGCGGATCAAGGTCTGGACGCTGTACCTAACGATCCTCAACGCCATCCTCGAGCTGGATCCAGACGAGGGCAAGGACGCCTTTGGTGGCCAGGAATGGAGGGCGCTGTGCAACAAGGTCCGTGACGGCGATGTGTGGGAGGAGGTTGTCCGCGATGGATACCACGGTGTCGAGGGTGACGTCGACTCGGACGTTGTGATCAATCTGTAAGTGCCTGCTCTACTCTGGCTTTGTTGACAATCGCTCACACCGACTTTGTAGTGCCACCCTGCTCCTCGCCCACGCCAGGACACAAGCCCTCAACCAGAAGAGGCTAGAGACCTTCCTCGCCTCTTCAAACTCGCCCAACTTTGACCTCACAAACCGCTTCATGGACTCGCCCAACCCCTCGTCCCGGTTCAACTCCCGCCACAGATCGCCAGCCAAGAGGACAGGAGGCACAGATACCCCGCGGGACCTGAACGCACGGGTCAAAATACTCGAGCTCTACACACTCCACGTGCTCATCCGCAACAACGAGTGGGATTACGCTAGAGAGTTCATCAGCGTCAGCTCCGTGCTGGACGAGGAACGGCGGGACGCCTTCCTGCAAGCCCTGGAAAGCCTGCAAGAAGAGCAGCAAGAGGCCGAGCGGATCGAGGCAGAGGCACGGCAACAGGATGAAGACCGTCTGCGGCGTGATCTCGAAGAGGCTCGTCGTCTACGGGCCGAGAATGAGGAACACGAGCGGCGACGGCTTGAGGAGGAACGAGCACGGAGGGAAGGCAGTGAGATCGACTATGGCATCGAAAACACGCCAAGCGTGGCGGGATCAAGTCGCAGCACCGCTCCCAAACGCACCAGGGCACCGTCCAGCACTTCGGGGCCCTCCACTCCCAAGTCCTCCCGGGCGAAACCAAAGGGCAAGCCCAGCCAGGCTCTCACAATCAGCCAGCGCGCAAGCATGATGGTCAGCTCGGTGGCCAAGCTCGTCGAACAGC
Organism: Plectosphaerella sp. P0831; assembly: GCA_014635975.1. Taxonomy (NCBI): domain Eukaryota; kingdom Fungi; phylum Ascomycota; class Sordariomycetes; order Glomerellales; family Plectosphaerellaceae; genus Plectosphaerella; species Plectosphaerella sp. P0831. The sequence continues at coordinate 86,352 of JACAFV010000103.1, read as the reverse complement.
TAGGCGCATCATTCCGGTCCAACCCCATGCTGCTCATGCGACTGGTCGCTTTCATCGTCGGCCTGCTCCTGACGCTGGGCAAGAAGAGCATCCGTGAGCGACTGCAGCGGCTGTTGGGCAACGGGTACAACAAGGTCATGGCCACAGCGGGCATGGCTACTAAAGTTAGTTATATATGAGGGAAGCGCGGCGGTTGGGTCGGAGACATTTGTACTATATCTCTTGGCGTTTTTCTGGGTAGGAGTCGGGTTCATGGGCTAGGTCGGCATCCATGAAGTAATGATATTGCACGTTGGGCGCCTTTTCACATGTCATAATGGAGTTCAGATGCTGTAGTTTGATCTGTCTAATCACGGGTTGTCTGCGTGATATCGTGCATGAATACCGGCGCAGCTTCCTCGAGCTTGCGCTCTAATTTTCCAGTAATGCCCTCCCATGCCCCCAAACGCCAAAAACTCCAATACAGGCCTCTCGCGATGGCATCTCCCACCCTTCCTAGAGCACCTTCAAACACCACTCAAGGCCCAGTCCCGAGCCTCCCCCATCTTAATAATTAGCCGTCCGATTCGTTTTCTTCTGATAGAACAGATCCGTCCGTGAAGATCCCAGATTGATAATCTTCGGACACCCATCCCTATCCTTCTCCAGACGCGTGCACTCAAAGCAGTAGAATGCGTCCGAGATGCCCTCGCCGCCGCAGACGACGCACTTGTTCTGGTAGTTGCCGAAGGAGCACTCGTCGCAGATGCGGACGAGGGTGGTGGGGCGGACGTAGGAGTCGCAGACGGGGCATTTGCCGTCGCATTTGTCGCAGAGGCGGCCGATGGAGATGCCGGCTTGTTTGCGGCACATTACGAGGTCGCTGGAGGGCGGGCAAAGGTTAGTTGATGGTTTTAGGGAGGGGGGGAGGAGCGGGACGTACGGGTGGTGGCGAGACATTGTGGGCGATGAGGAGGAGAAGGTTGGGTTGAGGTTTGTTGGGAGGTTGCGACGAGGTTCAGTCGCGTTTGTGGGAGGTGTTTCAAGGGGGCGGTGGTGATATGGGCGAGGCCGAGGTTGATGTGCAGAAGCCTAGAAGGTCCAAGATTCCCATTGCTCAGCCTTGCCACTTTCTTCTCGACGCTTCCGGGGCATGTGATTGGTCGGGGGAGCTTGATGAGCCCACAAATGAACTACCGACGACATCCTTCAACGAACATGTGCTCCCTCTGCGCTGACAGTATGAGAATGCCTCTTGCAGTTCAAGACGCGCACGAACATTTCGAGCTGCATATGACGAGGGATCTAGTAGCTAAACCTTGAAAAACCGAGCAAGCAGCCATCCTACGAGACTCCCGCCAGCCACTCGTGATGATCACCATTAGGAGGTAGTGCATTGTACACATCCCAGCGTTCTTATGTTCAGTCGTGCCAAATCCCATTTCAAAAAATCCATACATTGAAGAACCTCATGTCCTCCTTCCCCATAGAAAACACTCTGCTAAACAAGGCCGCGAACCACCTATCACGGGGTCTGGTCACGCGCCGTCATGAGGTCCTTCCGGCGTCCATAACCCGTCGCCGGTCCTGCGCCCGTCCCGTCCCGATTTCTTCATGTCGGTTATTCTCACAGTTCTTCCCCCTATACAACACGTCCCTTCCTCAGAAAGCAACGTGTGGCTGCGCCGCTTGCGGCCGCGAGCTCGCCATCTCACCATATTGACCACGGTGCTGCGTCGTGTCATACGCCTGCAGGATGCGCGTCTGACTCTCGTCTGCCTGCGAAAAGGCATATCCGCGCTGCTTGCGCATGCGCTGCACCTGGCGCACCTTGCGGATCGCCTTTTGGAATTGCTCCATCCTGTGAAGTGTTAGTCTCCTGCTCGTTGCTGCTTCCAGGGGTGACATACCGAGGTCTATAGTCTTGAATGTTGTACTTCTGAATCTCCTGAATGTGGTGGTACGGCTCGGGCCAGTACATGCGCTTGGCGTACTTCCAGGCAACGTCGCGGATCAGGCACAGAACAGCCAGGCCAAAGGTCTGCAGCCAGAACACGGGGCTCTCAAACAGGCGCGGCACGATGCCATGGAACTCGGGCGAGATGGGAATCATGGGCCCAACCCAGCCGTAGAGAGCGACGAAGATCCACCAGAGGGCCATGGATCCGGGAATAGCGATGATGTGGTACTTTGTCCAGTTGCTGGTGACGAGGGCGGCCTTGCCCAGGACAGTCATCAGCACGGGCGCGTACAGGGCCGTTCCCCAGACCCAGTGACCGGCCATCCTGCCGTCCGCCTGGATCAGGTCGCCGTGCCAGATGAGCTCGCCAAACAGGTAGAGGATGATGGAGTGGTAGATGGCGTTGAGGAGCCACTCGATGAAGATCTTCTTCCGGAAGAACTGGTTGCGCTGACCCATGCTGTATAGCTGCGGGTAGCGATCGAGCAGGCGCGCCGAGATGAACTGGTCCAGGATACCCATGGCCAGGGGCGGCAGGAAGGTGAAGAAGACGTTGAAGAGCGTCAGGGTCCAGGACTCGTAAATGATGGTTCCGGAGAAAACGTTGCGGAAGGTGTACCAGAACTGCGTCATGTACAGGGTGATGTTCTTGTAGAAGGAGAAGAGAATGGTCTTGGCCACGCGTTGATAACTCCAGGCACCGTGCACCAGCAACAGCTTCTTCAGGAACCGGAACTGAGCAATCGACACGTCGGCGCTGCGGGCGGCCTGAAGACCCTCCTCACCGCTGATGCCGACGCCAATGTGGGCGGCTTGGATCATGGACACGTCGTTGGCACCGTCGCCAATGGCCAACAGGATCGAGTCCTTTTGGTACTTCTTTACCAGCTTGACGACGAGGGCCTTTTGCAGCGGCGACACGCGGCAGCAAATGACGGCCTTGCAGATGATGGCAAGGTCCAGGAACAGCTTCTCCAGGTCCTTCTCCAGCGCAAATGTGAGCGACTTGCCGTCAATGATGAGCGCCAGAGTCTCCATTTCGATGGTCCGGTCGCCCTGGTTGCGGATAGCGTCAAGCTTCTTTTGCAGGTTGTCGCGCGTTGCGGCAGCCGTCTCTTCATTGACGATAAGTAACATCATGTCCTCGCTGAGCAGCTTGCAGCTCATGCCGATGTTGATCGCCGTTTCTTGACGATCGCCCGTCAGAACCCACACCTTGATGTTGGCCTGCTGCAGCGTGTGAATCGTCTCGGGAACTCCATCCTGCAGGCGATCCTCAATAGCGGTCGCCCCCAGGAGGTAAAAGTCCCGCTCAATGATCTCGGCGGCCTTGTCCAGCTCGTCGGCGCGGTTGCCACCAACGCTCATAGCGGCGGTCTCGTAGATCTTCTTCCACTCTTGGAACTCCTGTTCCGGAACCTCGCGCACAGCGAGACAGAGCGTTCGGAGACCCTCGGAAGCGTACTCCTCAAGGTGACGCAGGGTCTCCTCGACATGCGGGTTGTTGTCGCCCAGGCGCTCCAGAATGACCGTGTCGGCACCCTTGCAGTAGACGCGAATCTTGCCATCGGGGCATCGGTAGATGGTCGACATGCGCTTCCTGGTCGAGTTGAATTCACAGACAGCGAGAAGCTCGAACTCGCGCACGTCGTGACCGTCGACCTCGATGAAGACGGCACGGGGCTTGCGATCGGTGAACTTGTACTTGAGGTCGGCGGCACCCTCGACGAGGGCGCCCTCGTCAGGAGATGCTGCCTGGTACTTGATCTTGCCGCTCTTCTCGTCGCTGCGCTCGGGGATGACGGTGTGGCAGATGGCGAGCAGGGTCAGGAAGTGGTCAATGGTCTGTCGGCTTTCGTGCTTCTTGCGATTCTCCTCCAGTCGCCTGAAGTTGTGGATGCCGATTTCGACGCCGTCTTGGATGGTGGCAACACGGTCCTCGGGAACCTCGTCCGCGTATTGGATGCCTGCAATGGTCGCTTGCTTGAACTCCATCATGTTGCAGGTCAGGGTACCGGTCTTGTCGGAAAAGACAAACTCGACCATGCCCAGCTCCTCCACCAAACTAGATGTGCGGCAGTTGGCAGGAGTGTCCGTCTTGTCGTGGTAGATGTCGAGATCGTCGTTGATGAGGGTGCCGTGCCAGTACTTGACGAGTTCGACAGTGACGAAGAGCGAGATGGGCACCAGCGATGAGAACAGAACCCAGTACGTGACCATGTCCCTGGCAATCGTGTCGGCAACCCTGCCGGCGGTGTTGATGCTGGAGAGCTGCAGGTAAGAGAGGGCGTCGCCCTCCACGCTACGAATGACGAGGTCACCGACGGTACTGATAATGGAGAGGACGAGAAGTACGCCGACAAGAAGCAGCACGAGGGTGTTGAGCTTCTTCTCGACCTTGGTGCGCTTAATGGGCGCGGCGGTGGCGTTGCGCATCAGCTTGGTTTCGTGGCCGGTGAAGACGACGACGCCGTGGATCCAGCCCGTGTTGCGAAGGGTGGCTCCTCGCAGGAGGAGCTGCTCGGGGTTCACAGGCAGCTCTTTCTCGCCGCCACCGGTTTGCATCGTCAGGGTGGCCTCGTAGGTGTACAGGCTGCTGTTGGGCTGTTCCGACTTGATCTTGCCGCCAAACCTGCTGAGTTCGCTCGAGCTGACCATCGGGCACGTCTCGGGAAGCGCCTGCTTGATCTTCAAGTTGGTCTCACCATCCAGGTTTGCTGTTTCGATATAACAGAGACCCTCGGGCTCGGAACTTGCGAGCAGAACCAGATCCGTAGGAAAAGGCTCCTCCGACTCGACACGGACAATATCGCCGACCGCCACGTTGATCCATTTTGTATCTTGGAAGCTCGAGCCGCGAAGGACCCTTGCTTTTGAGGTGTTCAATGCGTTGTCGGCCTGTTTTCGGCGGTGGTCCTCTATCAGCTCCTTGCCCGCCGAGACCATGAGCACCATGACGAGAGGGATGATGGTCGTGTACTGATTCGTCGGGGATAGTCCAGGAATTTGCTGAAGTGCGGCTGTAAACAAGAAGAAGACGTTGGCAATCTTGGAGAACTGCTCGATGAGGAACTTTGGCAGGAACGAGGCAAAGTTGTACTTTGCTGTCGAGACGTGGTTGTCGACATATTTGTTGGCAGCATTGGCAGGCGGGTTGTTGAGATGGATGATCCTGGGGCCAAGGGTGGAAGGATCGGGCTTGCTGCGGCCGAAACCAAACTTGAAGTTGCCGAGATCGAACTTCTTTCCGTCCTTGGGCTGCTCCGAGCTCGCCGTGTCAGTTCTGCGGTGGCCACCTCCTCCACCACCGCCGCCGGGTTCCGTGAGCGGTAGGTCCATCTCTGAATAGCCCTGGCCCATACCCAGTCTATTCTTCAGCTTGCCGAAGAAGCCGCCGCCGAGGCTGAGGACACTATTCCTGTTCCTGGCATTGTTTCTTGCGGCAGCGCCGGAGTTGTCGGGGCCGCCTGAGCCGCCGCGGTAGTATGATTCGCCGTCGGCGGGATAGTCGTCAAAGTCGTCGGCATACCGCTGGTAGTTACCCAGGTCGGATGTTTGGCTGTACTGGCGATTCGCGGTCAGGTAAGGGCCTTGGTCGTCGGCTCGAGATGGGCCTCCTGGCGGCGGGCGGGCGGCACGAGTTTGTGATGCGCCGACAAAGTCGTCGTACGAGGTGGATGTCCGGCCTGGGCCTGAGGGAGACTGTTGGTCGAGGGTATAGGTGCGCATCAATTCGTCATCGTTGAGGGTGGACCGCTGGCCGCCGGAGTAGACGGGCTGGTCGTTGTCGAGGTCGAGGAGCAGGTCATTATTGGGAGGCCCGCCATGGGAACCCCCCGTCGGTCGTCCAGCCATGCCAGAGGGCTGGAGGGGATGTGGGTGAAGGTGGGTTAGTGTGTTGGAGATTGAGACGGCGACATTCGGTCGGGGTAGTTGGTGGTGAGGTCGTCGCGACGGCAATGGGGTCGGGTCTGCTGGGTCGGGGGAGCGACAGTTGGGTGTGTTGTAGGTCAGACGAGGTGCGTCTGAAGATGATGGATGGCGCGGAAGGATCAGTGCTGACCAGTGCTGGTCTGTGTCGTGTCGGGCGGGATGGAAACGCTATCCGAGAGTCGTTGTCGTCGCAAGCAAGCAAGCACAGCCTCCTTTTTTCTTTGGGTGCCGTGTGGATTCGTAGGCTGTCGTGTCTTCAAGGGTCGTCGTACGTAACCCAGCCGCTTGAGGCGAAGGTGGCCCCCCAATTCGATCGAGCGATGCGTCGGGTGCTGCGGTCTGGATTGTGCGGTTGGGTGATTGGAAGGGTGCAGTGCTTTCTGGTGATGGAGTGGGTGTGGTAGTAGGTAAGGGAGCTGAGGTGCTGGCCGTTGCAATGCAATCAATGCCTTGGCTTCCAGGTTGCTGCTGCGATGTTTCGGTCGTGCTTTCCCTGCCCCCCAAACACGAGAGAAACAGGCTGCTGACGGGCAGTGGATGGGGCTGCTAGCGGAGGACCCCAAGCCTCACCTCACACTGCAGGCGCTGGCGCGGCGGACTGGGAACGTTGGCCTCCCCACCAACGCGCTGAATGTTCCCGGTGCTGGTGGGCTGGAGCGCTAAAGGCAGGCAGGTACAGCGCCAGAGCCCACCTGCAGAGGGAGAAAAGGGGGCTGGGGCATGTTGCTATTCGTGTCTGCACTACACGACCCCTGGTCGAGCATGCAGGATCCTCAAAGGCGAGGGTGTTAGTGAAATATTTCTTTCCAACGCAAAGACTGTGAGTGAACCTGCCATGATCCTAACAGTCCGGCCTCCCCTTGACATTGGCCGTTGCCTGTTTCATCTCCGTCCTGGATGGGACCTGGGACGCTAAGAAGAATGACCAGGGGTCGTTGCACGCAAGCCACATCACCTGGGTCCACCTGTCAAGGCTGATCGCTGATGTTCATCGGACGAGACTCAACCCGACGGGAACCTGGAAGCTCGTATCCCAGCCACGCCGTCGCGAGGGCGAGGCATTGACGATGCAGATGACAGCACCTGGTGAGTGCAGTGGAGAGCCTGACGTCGTTCCATTGAAGCAAGCACTGCGAGGCGAGGCGAGGGCTCAGTCAGCGCCACGGAGAGCCGCCGAGGTTTCCGGACTCGATACGACCTTTGCGCTAGCTTTGCAGAGGATCGGAGACATAAATCCACGGCACCGCCTGAGATCAGCCTCAAGTTGCCAAGAAGGCAGACTGAATACAGCGAGCTACGATGAACATTCGGGGCGCATTGCCCGCCAACTTGAAGTGCCAGCAGCAGATAGGCCATCCAGTGAGCTTGCCAATGTATCAGAAAGACATTGGAATGAGGTGTGCCCACGGGGTTGGTTATCGAGCTGTCAGTGGCTGCATTCCAACATGAGCCTGCAACAATGTGTATCAGCCATTCCTTGCAGTTGCCACGGCTGCCAAGCACTTTGGGGTAGCAACGTCAGTGCGGGCTGGACCCACGAGATTTGACATCTTCATTCCAGTCTTGGCGACTCGAATTGAGTCATGCATGTGAGAGAAGCACGACCGTGGGTTATCACTCGCAATTTTCTTGTTGCAGTTGATTGTCTACCTCAGGTCAACGTCTTGTTTTCTGATTCTCGCTGTCAAGAAGACCCCTGCGACTCTGGCATTGCTACCAGTCCGGGGAGGCAAGGGAGAAGACTGGCAGTGACAAAAGTTTGGTGGCTTCGCAAACAATGAGCCTTGGAGCATCCCAGACACGAGATACGAGGTTTTTGAAGAGCGTCAACCTACCATCATTTTGGGCTTACAGAGAGGCCTTAAGTGGAATCCGTCTGAAGTCTGGTCAAAAATGCAGCTGAATCTACTTTTATATGATTGCGCAGGTCCGGGAGCCGCGCCTTTTGGTGATACTCTGCGCCCTAGGCGCGTGTCGATTTCGCCTTTCGATGTCTCTAGCAGGGCGTCTGACTCTACATGTCGACATGATGGCCCTCCCTACGCCTGGCCTACAAGTCCACACACAGACATACCTCCAGTCCCCTGACGATCTGGGCAACATGGACTACCCCAGATATCCCCGGCCCGTATGAAGCATCCCATGGACAACACCGGGCCTTTTGCCCCTGATCTTCGGACGCGGGGGTGCGGAGTTGATCCCCAGATACCCCCGTCTCCCCTGGTTATCCATCATCGGAAGGGGTTTCCGACTACTATCAGAACAACTTTTCCAAGCAGCCGGACAAGTCTCCCGCGCCGTATTTTCAGCTAATTCCTAGCGTCTGCCCTGGCGGCATGTCACCGACCGGACAAACTCGGAGCGCCCGAACGAACCCCGGGTTGCACCCCCCACCACCAGAGCCTGGGGCCGCTTATCGCTTATCGCAGGCCGAAATCGCGGGGCAGCTCGAAAAGTTTCACCCCGCCATGTGACCACGACCCTTTGCTGCGAACTCACGGAGCATTGCACGCAAGAACCAAGGCCAATTGACCCGTAAGCTTGGCCTCCAACCCTCTTTCATGGGATTCCGCTCTGACATGCCCCCCAGAACCACACAATGAAGGACCAGTACCTCATCCCCGCGGGCTATGATGCGTACGCCCCCTGCCATCCCACCTTGCCGTCCCCCATCTGACATCACCAGTCACGTCCACCTCCGCGATGGCGACGTTGCCAAGGTCGTGACCCCTACGATCCGCTCCGGAGGCTGCGATAGCGTCATGTGCATGCCCAACCTCGTGCCTCCCATCACCACTGTCGACGCCGCCCTGGCCTACCGCGAGCGCCTGCAGGCTATTGACCCGGGCATCGAGTACCTCGTGACGCTCTTCCTCGACGAGTCCATTACGCCCGATGTCATCCGTGCGGCTAAGAAGGCCGGCATCACGGGTGTCAAGTCGTACCCTAAGGGCACCACGACCAACTCGGCTGGCGGCGTCATTTCCTACGACCCTTTCTTCCCCACCTTTGCCGCCATGGAGGAGGTGAGTTTGCTCTGTGCTTAGGTACTGATGAAGCTAATGCGGGTAGGTCGACATGGTCCTCAACATCCACGGCGAAGTCCCCTCGGACCCCTCCAAGGACGTCAGCGTGCTCAATGCCGAGAGCAAGTTCCTCCCGACGCTGCTCGACATCCACCGCCGCTTCCCGAAGCTGCGTATTGTTCTTGAGCACTGCACCACGGCTGATGCCGTCAAGGCCGTTCGGGCATGCGGCGCCACGGTGGCCGGCACCATCACGGCCCACCACCTGAGCCTCGTCATTGACCACGCCGTCAGCGACGTCTTCTGCTTCTGCAAGCCCGTAGCCAAGTCTCCCGAAGACCGCAGGGCCCTGCTTCAAGCCCTCGTCTCCAGCGAGGGCAAGTTCTTCCTCGGCACCGACAGCGCCCGTGAGTATATTTGCCGACACATATCAGAGGTGAAACTGACAATGTGCAGCTCATGACATTAGCGCCAAGAAGGGCAAGGGTGCCACGGCGGCGGGTGTCTTTACGCAGCCGTTTGCGTGCCAGTACATCCTCACGGCGCTGGAGGAGGGTATTGAGCGGGGTGATATCAAGGACGAGGAGGTGACTGAGGACCTGCTCCGTGGGTTCCTGAGCGAGTGGGGACGCAGCTTTTACAAGATTGAGCAGAGCAAGGCCAAGATTCTGCTCACGCGGGGCGAGCAGGTTATTCCCGAGTCGACCAAGGGGTTGGGCGTTGAGATTGTCAACTACCGCGCGGGTAGGCAGACGTGGAGCCTGGAGTGGCAGTCCTGAGCTCGTGTTATTGGATAAATAATTGGGTTGGGTGATGTTTATGCCTATTATGAGTGTGAAGCCTGTATACCCTCTTCCGCTAATTGCCCCAGACTGAGCTGGAAGAGCAGTGAAATTTGAGCGAGCGCTAACGACGCCACCAGAAGAGATCTTCCCGCAGTGCATTAGCGGTGGGACAAGTCGAACCATCATTGTCGCGACGCGGATTTCAAGACTCGACGGACCGGGATGCAACATGTAATGAGAGCGTCGTACGCCCTTGAGCCGAGGTAGCCGTCAGGTCCCATCCGTTGCCGCAATATCCAGACGTTGGTCCAACTCGAACGAGGTGTTCCAGACCCTTGTGGGGTGCTGGGCCCGGGGTAATTCCCGCAGGCCTGGCGTGTTTCTAGAAGCTTTCGTTTCCCTCGGCTCGGAAAGAAAAAAAAATCACGTAGCGCGAGACACCACGAAGAAGCAACACTTGTCTTATCAACGCGGCTTCCGGCGTTCTTGCCGTCCATCGTCTGATGTCTGGGGCTAGATCATGAGATGGCTGAGATCGGCCCCTCCGCAATCATGATGTCCAAGCTTCCATATTTACCTCCGATGTCGTGAGTCGCAACCGGAAGGGGTCTCCGACGAGCTGATCACCCCTTCATCCCCCATTAGTCGAAACAATGTGTGTGCTGAGTGCTATCAGTGGAGAGAAAGAGGGTCATCATGATGACCCACGGACCGTGACCGACGGGTTGACCGACGGGGACAGAGATAAACTTGCATGCTCGAGGCCCCCTTGCGCCTGGAACTCCCCCGGTCGAAGCACCATCCCCGGTGATACTTGTATCCATCAACCAAAGGATCTCGCCCGCATACCATCGGTCCAGTCTTGGCCCGGCCCCGCCAAGATAAGCCATCGGAAGGGGGCTGTGCTTGCGCATGTGCGTGCACCTCTGCAGCTGTTCCCTTGGGGGTGTCATATTTTTTTCCTATTTCGAAAAAAAGTCCATTACACATGGCGACCATCTCCAACGACTCGACCACCATGGTGCCCGCCGAGCTTCTTGTTCCAGCCTAGCGGACCGCCCTGCAAACAAGGGCGCGCTCGACCAGGGGACACCCCCGGGAAACGCCAACGGGGAAATCTCAGTGGTTCGCGTGAGCTAGGACAGGGCTCGGGACGTCACCCCGCAGACACTAGACCCTGCTCGGTGGCCGTGCCGGCACTTCTGCGGCCTCTCACGGCACAGGGGGGCGAGGCCGGGGTGGAGGAGGATAAGCTTCTCCAAGACCGCCACCACGCAGGTGTGCCGTCTTGGTAGGGACGCACCCCCCTCCCCCAAGGTAGGGGTAGGAAGAAGATCTTTGCCCGGAAGCTTAGCCCGGGGTAACGGAGAAGGTGTTTGAGTAATGTCAGTATCGTCGGGCGTGGTGACGGGGTGATCTCTCCGTGCGACCAGGTACCTTGATAAGCCGAGGACCCCCCCCCTCGCCGTTCTGTCCCCAAGCCCACCACGCCCTCTGCGCCTCTTCTTGACAGACTGGTCGAAGAAAACGCCCCCGTCGCAACAAATCTTCCTCCTCCACCCATTCACTCGCGACAATGATGGAGAAGCGCGGCTCCGACAGCCCCCCGGCGGCTGATGTTGAGCACAAGGCCATGGGCGAGGCGGCCCACGATGTCAACTTCCGAAACCTCACCGAAGGATCGTCGGACCTCGTCTACCAGAACGATCAGCTCCAGCGCGGTCTGAAGAGTAGACATATTCAATTCCTTGCCCTGGGCGGCGCGTAAGTTCTGGCACCAGCCTGAATAGTCTCACCACTGGCAGCTCGCTGACAACCCCTTGCTCACAGCATCGGTACTGGTCTGTTCGTCGGCTCTGGCGCCATTCTGTCCCTCGTCGGCCCCGCGCCGCTCTTCATGGGCTATCTCTCCATGATGGCTGTCGTCTGGTGCATCATGAACAACCTAGCCGAGATGGTCGTCCTTTTGCCCCTCAAGGGTATCTCGATTCCCTACCTCGTGGAGCGGTATGCCACCCCCGAACCCCATCTCCAGTCCATTGTCTGACCCCAGCAGATTCGTCGAACCCAGTCTCGGCTTCGCAGCAGGCTGGAACTACTGGTACGCCTATGCCATGCTCGTCGGCGCCGAAGCCTCAGCCGGCGCAATCCTCCTCGACTACTGGAACACACCCGTCCCCCCCGCTGTCTGGATCACAATCATCCTCATCGTTACCTTGGCCCTCAACATCTTTGCCGTCGCAATCTTCGGAGAAGCCGAGTTCTGGTTCGCCAGTATCAAGCTCATCACCATCATGGGTCTCATCCTCACAGCTCTCGTTATTATGCTCGGCGGCGCTCCCAACGGTGAGCGCATTGGGTTCTTGTACTGGTATGACCCCGGTGCTATCACGCCCTACCTCGTCGAAGGCGATACCGGCAAATTCCTCGCCTACTGGACCGCCTTTTCCCGCGCTGGCTTCGCCTTCATCACATCTCCCGAGCTCATCGCCCTCGCTGCCGGCGAGACCGTGGCCCCCCGCCGCAACATCCCCAAGGCCGCGGGCCGCTTCGTCTGGCGTCTGGCCGTCTTCTACGGTTTGGGCTCCCTCATGATCGGCGTCATCACCCCCTCGTCCGACCCGAACCTGCTGAACCCCAACTCAAATGCCAACGCTTCGCCCTGGGTTATTGGCATCCAGCGCGCCGGAATCCCCGTGCTTAACCACATCATCAACGCCGCCATCTTGACATCCGCTTGGTCCGCCGGAAACGCCTTCCTGTACTCTGGCAGTCGTGTCATGTACAGTCTCGCCCTCAACGGCCAGGCGCCCGCCATTTGCGCCAGGACCACAAAGTCAGGTGTCCCCTACGTTGCCGTCCTTGCCACCTGGTCCATCGGTCTGCTCGCCTACCTCAACGTCAACAACAACGGCGCCAAAGTCTTCACCTGGTTCATGAACATCAGCACCATCAGCGGCTACATTGCCTGGATCGTCGTCATGATCACCTACCTCCGCTTCCGCAAGGCCATGACCTTCCGCGGCCTGATGCACACACTCCCCTACAAGACGCGCTTCCAGCCCTACGCCACATACTTCTTCCTCTTCATCCTCGTCATCCTCACCCTTACCAATGCCTTCCAGCTCTTCTTCCCGGGTAACTGGGATGTTCAGAACTTCCTGGCTGCGTACATCACCTTGCCTATCTTCCTTGTGCTGTATCTCGGCCACAAGATCTGGTTCCGCACGCCGCTGGTGCGCAAGGCGGAGGATGTTGATGTGACGACGGGTGTCAAGGAGATGGACGAGCTGGCAGCTATGGACCAGGCGCCTATTCCGAAGAACTGGCTGCAGAAGGTGTGGTTCTGGATTGCCTAAGGGGATGGGACGTAGAGGGAGATGGTTCATTGGAAACTTCCGATGGTGCCATGGACGGCTTGAGAGCATCTTGGCACTGTCGTGGGCTTCTAGATCTAGGCGTAGCGAAATTGATCATTGTTCGACATGTGTGTTGAAGTTGGGGAGTCGGAGCAACATGCCGACCAAGAAAGATATGGATGAGTTGAATGTTGATCATCTTGGGCAGGTTACTTGAAGAAACGTCAAATAATCGAGACGTTTAACTTTTACTGCCAAGAGTTGAAGTCGAATGGTTATCGAGCCAAGAATTAGCTCGAGTTGTCTGGGAAGACGGAAATCTGTCTCACTGATCCAAATGAAACCCCCTGGATGACAATCAATTTGCACCCCTTCCCTGTCGCAGCATCAGCTGGAAGTCGCGGTCGCAACACCAATCCCGTCGAGCGCATCTTCCATCCTACAAACTTGCGACCACTTCGACACCTCCGCGCATCTATCCACCGACCCTCCCATCCGATATCCAACATGGTCTGCACGAAATGCCAAAAGCTCGGTCGCGGCGGCACAACCCTCGCCACCCCTTCCGTAAAAAAGAAGTCCGAAATCTACCACGGCTCGCCCGCCTCCGGCAGTGGAGGCATCAAGACCGCGACAACAGGCGCCACGAAATCCGCGACGCTTGGGCAGACGGGCATCGGGAAGAGCAAGCTCCTCTCAAAAGCGGCCAAGAACCCTTACGCGGCATATGCAAGCGCCTGCGGCAAGTGCAAGAAGAGCGTTGCGCAGGGCCATGCGTTTTGCCACGCGTGCGCATACAGGGACAATGTGTGCGCTGCGTGCGGGAAGAAGGAGAAGAAGGCCAAGGGGGCGTCGGTTATTGAAGTGCAGAAGTTTTCGATGAAGTGAGCAGTACGGCAGGATACTACAAGGACGATACTACGACCAGACGGATTGCAACATTGCGACTGTCCAGCGCCACTCGATCATTCGACCCGATCGCTCGACCCAGAAGAGCAAGAATACATGGCCCTCCAAAGAGGAAGCAAAGCTATAGATGTCCGTCCATCTTGCAAGACGAGGAATACATGCCCGAGGGCAAGAGTTGGCGTCGCTGTCGAGGACAGCAGCAAGAAGGAGGGAGCCTAGGAATTGAATCTAGAAGGGAACCTGGAAGCTCCCCTCAGAGGTCCAGGCCAGTCCGAAGCATGACCACTGCAGGTGCCCATGTCAACAGAGACCCCGAGGCAGACATCACAAACACCCATAGTTATGATAGTCGCCCAAGAGGGTCATAGCCATAACCTTCATTATTCGTCAAGTCCTGTCAACCCTCACAGAGACGATCCAAACTTCTCCGCCAGCCAGTCCCTCACATACCCATTGACCTTGTCCGGCGCCTCCCACAACGCCCAGTGCGACGCCTCGACCGTCTTGGACGTCAAGTCCACAAAGTGCTCTCCCATGCCCGCAGCCATGGCCGGCGGGAGCGCAGTATCCCGCGACGCCTGCACGAACAGCGACGGGACCTGAACCTTTGCGCCCACCAGCGGCCTCTCCTCCTCAAACGTCTGCTTGCGCATACGGTACCACCGCAGCGGGCCAACAATACCACTGCCCTCCTCGGAATAGATGCGCACATGCTCGGCCAACTCCTCCTCGCTGACGAGCGGCGACTTGCCTGCCAGACGCTTCAGCTTCTCAAAATCGTAGCCCTTTTCGGCGGTAAAGGCAGGCTCGCGGGTGTCCTCGGTGCGAGCGCCCCAGATGGCGAGCAGCAAGCGACGAATCTCGTCGGGGGTCTTGACATTCTCCTCCACCTCGCCGCGGATAAACTGCAGCTGGTACGCAAAGTTGGGCAGCTTTCCGGACTTGACGAGGACTTCGAGGTCGAGGTAAACAGGCGCAGGGGCCCAGTAGGGCGTGCAGATGCTGAAGACACCGAGGAGAAGCTCAGGGCGCCAGAGAGCGACGCGCCAGACAAGGGCACCGCCCCAATCGTGGCCGCCGAGGATGATGCGTGTGTTAGCTGACCACACGGCTGCAGTCAGCGCAGCGAGGTCGTCTGACATGGACTTGAAAGACCAGGCGGCGTCGTCAGCGTCGGGGGTCGTGGTACCGCCGTAGCCGAGCATGTTGGGCGTCAGGACCTCGTAGCCGAGGGAGACGAGGAAGGGGATCTGGTAGCGCCAGCCAAAGGCAATGTCGGGGAAGCCGTGGACGAGGACGACGTGGCCCTTGGGCGTGCCCTCGGGTTTGGCGAGGAGGTAGGTGTAGGTCCGGCCATTGACCTGAGCCTCCTTGCGCTCGGCGCGCGGGTCGTTGGGAACGAGCTTGTCGACGGTCATTGCGATGTGGTGAGGTGAGGGGTGATGTTGGAGGGGGAAAGGTCGTTGGAGGCGAGATGAGGGGCAGCTTCGATATAAGTCCTTGTCGGTGAGTCTCGGTCCACGGAGTGTCAGCTGAGCTTACAACGCCGACTTGTTCAATAATCGGTGAGGAATATTTGCCGCCTTCCGAGGCATGAGGTCATGTCGATGGGGCGGCGAGAGGACTGGAGCTTCTTCAAGCTGTGTTTCCCCGTCAGGATATGCATCTTCCTGACTCGAATGGTAGAGCTGGGCGCTAAAGTGGAGTGCTTGAGCTGTGCCTCGGTCCCCTCATCGACGGACACGACACTGAATGGGTGTTGGTGGCCGAGACCGTCGCCTGGTTGGATGTGTTTGCTGTTGGATCCACGTCACTTATGCAGGGTGCCGTGTTCCTGCAAGGAGTCCACTCGGGCCATTGAACCACCAGGCATCCGAGTCCAGTTGGTGCAGCCCTTAAATTGTCTGCCTAGTACGGTACACCCCTCAATCCGTCGCCATATCTCGAATGGCTCGGCCTTCGCACTACATACCTACTCAGTTCTAGGAATACTTACAGATTTCATACCAGTGCTCGATGCGCAGGCACCAAGGTAGCCACGAGTCAATATGTCTGCCCTAACCGATCAACAATTCAAGGAACATGTCGAAGGCGGGAAACTTGCCGTCGACAGTCACTACCTAATGCTTCGAATCGCCAACATATACCTGACCCCGGGCACGGTGTTCAGCGCCGTCGAGAAGCTCCATTCACGCGGATGGTCATTTGGAACAGGAATCCTACGGTTCAACCGGTATGCTGCCCCCGAAAGCCGCACGATCCGGTGGCGGAATGAGCGTCTGTACTAATGACCAAGTTGAATTGAAAGCTCCCTGGACATCTTCTACGTAGCACAGCTAGGAACCGGCCTTTCCCGCGCGAACGACTACTGGGGTGATGAGGAAATAGAGGACATTTACGTCGACAAATTTGACGCCTTCTATACCGAATACCACGACTTTTAACATGAAGACGTATGGAAGGAGTTCTACACGCCATCGTTCCTCGCGCAGCCATCGACGGCTCGATTCTGGCGCCTCCCCAACCTCCGGGACCGTACAGATACGAGCGACCCGTGGGGTGTGCGGCGAAAGGGCACCGGCCAGTTCACCAAGCTACCACGCTGGGCGGTTCTTGTCACGCAAACCCACCAGAGACAGCCGACGCTGTCGAAGGCGATGATAAAACAGCTTGCTCTCTCCACGCTTCAGGAAACTACATCTCGCCAACGCAAGGACTGTCCCGGTGACAAACCCCAGCCATACTCGGAGACACAGGCCCATTTCTGGCTGAACAGGATGGGGATGGAGAGATCTCCGTTGAAGCTCTATAAGGGCTTGTGGGATCTCAGATTGTTGTTCGGTAGTCGCATCACGCAGGGATATTATGATGTCCGAAAGTGGGAGGCGTACTACTCCAAAGAGAGATGGGAGTCGACACAGGCGCAGACTCAAGTCATGGAGCCGGACCTGGACGGCACGCGGAAGAGTGAGATAAAGTATAGCGGTTTGGTGGAGGACGCCGGTATGATGGGGATGGCGTGTGAGCTTGGCTGGGAGGAAGAGCTGGGTAGCGAGGAGGAGGTCATGTTCCTCGCGGCTGTTGCGGCGAAAGAGGTCGAGACTCTCGTCAAGGACAAAGGGACTGACGTTGTCGACGATATTATCCTGACTGGCCTGAACTATGCCCTACGTTCGCATATAATCCTCGGGGTCTTGCACGCTGCGTTTGAGACGGACCAGACGGGCCGGGCACGGCACATCGCTGACCTGAAGCGACAGGTTTTGTCTGCTGGCAGGCTTCAAGACAAGGCCGTCAGGCCGTTCCCGGACGTCGACTCGTGGGTCAAGCTAGTGCTAGAGACTGTGGAGCCGTACGCGGACAGGACTCGCCCTGCTGATGTATTGGGCTGGAGCGAGCTACTCCGTCTGGCTCTGGAGGAGAACGGGCAGCTCTTTGGGAGGTGGATGTACATGGGTGAGGATAAGAATCCCTTTTTGCTGGGGCCCAGGATGGACTTGGTGTCTTTAGTGGAAACTGAATGATCAAGGCCAACGACTGAGCCATCATGATGCTGTCATGTCCGAAGGTCAAATGCATCTGCCCGAGGAGTTACTGCACTGTCAAGGTGGCTAACAGTCAAATCTCGATGTGTTGAGGTGGAATCTCGGACGAGGTGTGCCAAGAAAGCCTGCGCAAACATATGCTGTGCTTTCGTATTACTAGGCTGTCGAAGACCAAGGGCTCCAAAGAGAAAGCAAAGGAAAACGCAGGCCGAGGCCACACTAGCAAGCAGTATTAGTACATTACCATATCCTCCTCGTTGTCGACGACAACATCTCCCTGCTCCTCAGGCTGCTCCTTTTCAACAACAGCAGCAGGAGGAGAGGCAGCCTTATCGCCGTGCTCTGAAGAGCCGTTAGTAGCTTCGGTAGGGGGCGCTTCTGCCTCCGCCTGCACCTGTGGCGGCGCCTCGGGCTCGGCATCAGGCGCTGGCTCGGGCTCCCGGGGAGGCGCTGAACTTTCAGTCTCTGCTGACCAGCGGGGCAGCCGTTCGCCTCGTGGCGTGCTTGCCCTTCTGCGTCCGCGGCCATGGTCGCGATCACGGTGATGACCGCGCTCGTCTCTCCGACGGGCGTGTTGTGCAACTTCCCTTTCTGCCGTCTCTTTTGCGTCGGCAATCTGGTCGTCGATGATGTCTTCTTGGGCGGCCGTGAGTTTCCACGGTTTGTAGTACTGGTGCTCGTTAGCCATGAATCCCGCCTTGGACAAGTACAAGTGCTCGACATACGATGCGCGGCTCGGCTTTCGTGTGGAGCGAGTGAGCCCTTGCTAGGAGGTTGGCGTGTCGTATCTTCATCTGCTCTGTTGTCAGTCCCCAGCCCCCTGGGAGATTCTTCTGCCGTGACGCACCACTTTCTCGTCGAATTCAATCTGGTCGTGTCGCCGCGATTTGTTTAACCTGGCTAATCTCTCAGCCAGGCGCTTGTCATCTTCGACCTTTTGCTTCTGGGCCTTCTCTTGTTGGCGCTGCTCAATCTCCCGTCGCTTCCTAAGCTGTGTGGAAGGCGTCTTCTGGTTCAGGGTGTTCAGAAGACCGCCGAACAGCCGCTTGCCGCGCTTCTTCTCTTCCTCCTTGGACACTGCCGGCCGTCGGTTCTCGTGGTGGTCGTCCTCTGTGGTCGATGTGCGCCGGTCGGGGTGAGTCGGGCTGTGGTCGGTGTCGCGGTTCGGGGACTGTGTTTCTTCGACTTTGACTCGCTTCTTGGGGTCTTCTTCGGCTTCGGGCGAGTTCGAGGCTCTGCGCTTGGTGCCTGCGTGCTCTTCGGGGAGGGTCGTCTCTGGGCCCTTGGCAGGGACAGCTCTGGAAGACGTCAGTTTGGTCTCTGAGGGAGATGGAACGTCGCACATACTCTTCGATGTCCTCCATGGTGATCACCTCAAGGTCCGTACTGGGGAGCGATTGAATGTGGCGCGATTTGGGAGACCTTGAGGAAGCAAAGTCCGAGGCTGAAGCTAGGCATGCAAAGTTCCGCGATTTCGACCTCAAAGCTCCCGAGTTGCGCCAGAGGTCCACTGCCGCGTGCTGCACGTGCCCCACTTTACTCACTGCTGCACTACCTAGGTAAGACGTAAGTAAGGCAAGGCACCTTACAGTGACGCTGGTTGCTCGACTCGATCCTTCCGACAGCTTCCAAAGCAAGATCTTTTTTGTTCCCCCGTATCGACCTCTCACTTGCTTGCACCTAAACTGCCACCGAACCACAGTATTGGACAGTACCCGGCGGACTCTCATCAAGGCATTAGCATTATCTTCTTCTGTTCATCCTTTCGTTGACCTTCGGATGATTTTGTCATGACATTCCGAGCGCTCTATCAGAAATGAATCTCCCGTATCCTCGCCACAAGAGCTAGTCGGATCAAATATTCACAACAAGAGCTGTTTATCTTGGAGCGACACATGTGGGAGAGCATATCCCAGGTGCTTGACCGCCCACGCATCGGCACCTACCCGGAGAGCCGAGATGTTTGTGGAAGCCAGTAAGGGGCCCAGAGCAACACACGTGCTTGGCGTCCTCATCATTCCTACCATCTCTCGCTTGCAGGGCTGGTTTGCTCCGGCTCGGATGCACCTCAGCACGCGACATTCGTGTTGCACCATGTCGGACCGGAGCTGCTCCCGGCTGGGCTATTCAAAGGGCGGTGACCTCCTAGCTCCAGGTAGAGTATTGTTACACAATGCTGGCATATCAAAGCGGTATTTCTGATCCTTTCTGCCATCACGAGGGTACGACAGCGATAGCATCAGAGGACAGTCTTGCGCCAGGGAATGGCGGGGTAGACAAGTCACGAGCAGATAGAATAACTTACCAGCTTGGAACGACCTGGAGAGGCTCCTGTTCATGCCGAGGCCTCAGGCCTGCTCTGACGGGAGCAATGGCAGGAACTCCAAACCAAACGTCAGGTGGGACATTGCCCTTGGCGCCTTCCAGTCCAGGTGGTCTCTCGACATCGCCATCCCCACCGCAACTGCCACAAGCTTGACGGGAAGGAGCAATCCGATGCCAAGGCCATATAGGAAAGAACGATATGGCGGGCAGTCCACCCCGAATGAGTCTGCCCATGCTGGAAAACACGGCCCTGT
>JACAFV010000103.1:48689-66194 GCA_014635975.1 Plectosphaerella sp. P0831 | reverse complement strand
AGCACCAACCAGACATCCCGTCTTCTACATTCTTTGCGAACCGTATCATTCTTTCAGCTCAGCATCAACGATGCATGGTCTACCTCTCCTTCTCGCAGGCCTCGGCCTCGCCACGCACTCTGTAGCCCAGTGCCCTTACGCTGGTGTCATGCATGGCAGCAACATCGTCTCCGATGATTCTCACTCTGACCAACACTCGACATGCCCCCGGAACCACATTGCCCGGTACGAGATTGACGACTCGAACGTGTACATGACCTCGGACGTCGGCGGTCCCATCGAAGACCAAAACAGCCTCAAGGCAGGCGAACGTGGCTCCTCCCTCCTCGAGGACTTCATCCTCCGTCAGAAGATCACCCGCTTTGATCACGAGAGAGTAAGTGGCTGTCCGAGACTTTCCCTCGCCCAGATGCTGACAAGTATGCAGGTCCCTGAGCGAGCCGTCCATGCCCGCGGAGCCGGAGCATAGTGGGTTGCTGTCTTCAGATTCTTCCAATTTGACGCTGACCTTGTTCCAGTGGCACGTTCGTCAGCAATGGCAACTGGAGTAATATCACAGCTGCTTCTTTCCTCGCCGAGGAGGGCAAGACGACGCCCGTCTTTGTCCGCTTCTCGACTGTCGCCGGGTCCCGTGGCAGCGCAGACACAGTCAGAGACGTTCGAGGATTTGGTACGCAACTCCCATCCAAATGACATGATCCTATGCTGACCACAATTCCAGCTGTGCGCTTGTAAGCGTCGCTCCTGAGGCATCACCTGTACTTGCTGACCCTTCCAGTTGGACCGACGAGGGCATCCATGATGTCGTCGGCAACAACATCCCAGTCTTCTTCATCCAGGACGCGGCTCAGTTCGTAAGTTAACCTTGTTCCAGCTGTTCGGCCAGCAGCTGATCTCCCCAGCCCGACCTCATCCACGCCGTCAAGCCTAGCCCCGACAACGAGATCCCACAAGCTGCCACCGCTCACGACAGCGCATGGGACTTCTTCAGCCAAGAAACCACCTCCCTGCACACGCTCCTCTGGGCCATGAGCAACCACGGCCTCCCGCGAAGCTACCGTCACATGGTACGATTTCCCTCCCTTGCACATTGACAGATGCTGACAACCCCAGAACGGCTTCGGCGTCAACACGTACCGCTTCGTGACCAACAACGGCGATTCCAAGCTCATCAAGTGGCACTTCAAGTCCAGGCAGGGAGTGGCCAGCTTGCTGTGGGAAGAGGCCCAGATCTTGGCCGGCAGGAACCCCGATTACCACCGTCAGGATCTCTGGGATGCCATTGAGGCCGGAAACGGTCCCGAGTGGGACGTCGCTGTCCAGATCATCGACGAAAAGGATGCCCGGGCCTTTGGATTTGACCTCCTGGACGCGACCAAGCTTCTCCCCGAGGAGCTGGTCCCCCTGCAGATCCTCGGACGTCTCAAGCTCGACGCCAACCCAACGAACTACTTTGCCGAGACCGAGCAGATCATGGTGAGTTTCTTCCATCCATCCACGAGCCTAGCTGACTTCAATCCAGTTCCAACCCGGGCACATTGTCCGGGGCATCGACTTCAGCGAGGATCCTCTTCTGCAGGGCCGCACCTTTTCCTACCTAGACACGCAGTTGAACCGCAACCTAGGAAGCCCCAACTTTGAGCAAATACCTATCAACCGACCCATCAACAGTGTGCACAACAACAACCGCGACGGCGCAGGACAGCAGTTCATCCATCGCAACACCAAGCCCTACTCTCCCAACTCCCTGAACAACGGCTCGCCGAAGCAGGCCAACCAAACCCAGGGAAGGGGCTTCTTCACGGCCCCGGATCGCGGCGCCTGGGGTCCGCTTACACGAGAGAGATCCGCCTCCTTCGCAGACCACTGGACCCAGCCCCGACTTTTCTACAACTCCCTTACCTCAATTGAGAAACAGTTTGTGATCGATGCAATCCGCTTCGAGACGGTCAACTTGAAGTCCGACCAAGTCAAGGCCAACGTTCTGAAGGAGCTCAACCGGGTTGACAACGATCTGTCAAACCATGTAGCCTCCTTCTTGGGCATGAGGCGCCTTAGGCCCGACTTTACCTACTACCACAACAACATGACCAGAGGGTGCTCCACCATGAACAAGTGGCTCAAGAGCATCGTGGGCCTGAAGGTCGGCATCCTAGCAAGCACCACTTCTCACAATTCGCTCGGACAAGCAGAGCATCTTGCAGAGGTCCTGGAAGCTGAAGGCGTCGTCGCCATCGTTGTCGGCGAGATCCTCGCAGAAGGTGTTGAGATGACCTACGCCCAGGCGCACGCGGCCGATTTTGATGGGATTCTTGTAACGAACGCGGCCGACAAGGCTTTCATCAGGCCCAGGACGACCCTCTACCCGAAAGATCGCCCTTCAACCATCATTCAAGACGCCTACCGCTGGGGCAAGCCCATTGGCCTTATCGGCTCCGCCCGCAAACATCTGCCCAAGGTGCAGCTGGCCCCGAGCCTGTACCGCCGAGACTACAACGGCACGGACAGTGAAGAGGAATGGGAGGAAGTGGAGGAGGTGGAGTGGATGAGGGAGGTGAAGGAAACAGACGAAGATGTGGCGACTTACGAAGAGATGGACGAAAAGACGGACGAATGGACGGGCGAAGAGGAGAAGGAGACGAACGAAGACGCGGACGAGGAGACCGACGAGGAGACCGACGAAGAGACCGACGACGATACCGACGACGAGTCGGATGATGAGTCGGACGAAGACACGAACGAAGAGGAGGTGGAGGAGGATAACGAATTCGCCATATTGGTGGAATACGGCGTCTTCCCCACCGAGGACGTCAACACCGATTTCATCACGGCCTTCAAGCGCGGGCTGTCCATCTTCAAGTTCCGGGATCGCTTCGCGGCGGAGTCGGAGTAAGTAGGGCTCGGTAGCTGCACTGTCTACCTTCATTAGTATGCTTTAGAGTAGAATACAAGTATCCTTCTTGCGCACGGCTTTGCACAACACAAGCGGTACAGTCCATCGACCGATACAGTCCATCGACCGATACAGTCCATCGACCGATATAGTCCATCGACCGATACAGTCCATCGACCGATATAGTCCATCGACCGATACAGTCGATCGACCGGTCAACAGGCAGGTCAACAGGCAGGTCAACAGGCAGGTCAACAGGCAGGTCAACAGGCAGGTCACTAGGTAGGCAGGAAGTCCATCACCAACATCGGAATCACCAGGAGGATATCACAACAAATAATGCCAGTAGTCGACAAGATGACATGCAGTAAATGAAGGTATCTCTCGCTCGCTACAAAGTCCTAAAACAGGTATACCACTCTGACTACAGCTTGCTCGCCCGTTCGTCTTCGACTATCGCGCCGCTCATGAGGGGGGCCAGCTGGGGTCCGCCCGCGACGACGAGCTCTCTGCCACCAGAGGTCCCCCACCAGGCCACGCCGATGGCGGCGCGCTCAACGTCCATCTCGCCGCTGACGAGGACGTCAAGGAAGCGGTCCTTGACAGGTTGGCGCATGTCGGGGTCGGTGATGGCGTTCATGGTCTGGGCGGTGACGGTCATCCACTCTTGGACTAGGGGCAGGGGTAGGTATGGCAGGGCGTCGATGAGGGTGAGGACGAGGGAGCTCTGTTCCGAGACGACGTATTGAGGGGCTGGAGCGGCATCTGAAGACGCGGCATCGGGGGTCTCTGGTAGAGGGGCAGTGGCGGCACCCAGAGCTCGGAAGCGGACCATCTCGAGGAGGGTCTCGGAGAGGTAGGGGTGTGAGGCGGCGATGGGGAAGGGGGGCGAGACGATTTGCATGATGGTCTTGAAGGCGACGCGGAACTGCCGGGTGGAGATGTATGAGGGGAAGGAGGCGAAGAGGGTGTCGATGTAGAAGGGGACGAGCTTGACTGTTAGGGCGCTGTTGTGAGGACATGACAGGGTGGAGAGGACGGCGCTGTGGGCGGCCTCGAAGAGCTCTACTGTCAGGTGGGAGGGGGGCCCGGACTGGGTTAGGTAGGCTGTGGCGGGCTGGACGATGAGGTCCTCGCAGGCGGGGGAGGGAATGATGAGGGGGAGGTGTTCGGCGACGTTGAGGTAGAAGAGGTCGAGGGTGCGGTTGAGGGGGTGGTAGCGTGGGTGACCGGGGGCGGCGCCGGGGTCTCTTGGTTTTGTGGAGGAGAGGAAGGTGACGGAGGCGTCGGGGAAGCGGGCGAGAATGTCGAGGGAGGTGAGGTAGGTGAAAGAGTAGACTTGGAATTGGGAGTTGGAGTTGCGGGAGGAGATGAAGTAGAGGTTGCGGAGGGCGCGGAGGACGTTGGAGGCGACTTTGGGGGCGATGATATCGTTGCGGAGACTGGGGTCGAGGAGGCTGCGGGCTACGATGGCTTGGAGGATGGTAACATTCGAGTAGAGGGTCTTGCGGAGAGTTTCCCAGAGAGCGGGTGTTGTTTGTAGGGCGTCTGGGGTTAGGCACACGGCTTCCTCGGACTGGTCGATGGCGGAGAGGCGGTTGGTTTGCCAGCGACCGAGAAGCTCGCCGCTGAATGCGAGAAGGTTTTCGAGGGCGGCCATAACGGCGCCAGCGTCAATGGCCCGTTCGATGGCAAAGGCGGCCAGCTTGGATAGGGGGCCGATGCCGCCCATCATGGGTTTTGTTTCGAGATCCTGAAGGCGGGCGAAGGACGCGGCTTCAAGACCCCAGTGTAGTTGGGGGCCGACTTCCTTCAGATCGGCGTCGATAGCACTGAGGAAAGCGGCGTGCTCGAAGCCATCTGGACCAATGAGGGCGTCGACTGCGAGGGGCAGCAAGGCATCGGCGTTGATTTCGCCGCGGTTGTACTCGGAGAGCAGCGGAAAGGCGTAGTTGAGTGCCAGAACAATAGCCGACGGAACGGCAGGATCTGCGCGGGCGTCTGCAGCTGCCGTCGCGAGAGCGAGATTCGCAGCGGTGACGACGGCACGCTCGAGGGTAGCGCGAAGACCGTAGGAGAGCGAGCCATTCTGGGAATCACCACCCCCGCCTTCCATGCCGGTCAACAACCCAGCGAGAACAAGAAGATGTCTCCATCGAGGAGAACGGTCGTCCGCGCCGCGGGCGACGGCAGCAGCCCAGTCATCGGAGCGGATGCCGCCGCCTTGTCTTGGGCCACGATGGCGGGCATTTGCTCTCTCGTCGGCGCGGACGCGGGCTGCGGCTGCGTTGTAGGCGCCAAGGACGCGGAGGGGGGCGCGCAGACGGTTATGGTTGTCGCGGCGGCGATGCCAGAGGGCGGGGGCGACGAGGAGCTGGGAGGTGAGGACGCCGATGTTGAGGGGGTTGGAGAGGGTTGTGAGGAGGTTTGTGGTTGTGCCGAGGATTTGGTCTGTTTTTCGGTCGTCGTGGATGGATTGGTAGAGGTGGAGGACTGCGTTGAGCATGCGGTCGGCTGGCATTTTGGTGGTGGCGAGGGGCCTCGGGAGGCAGGTGATGTGATGTGTTCGGGAGGTCGAGGCGACGAGGGGGCTGGTTGTGATTTGTGGTGTCGGTGGTTGTACAAAGTGATGGTGTTTTCGGCATGTTCACGACTCGGACTCGAAGTCGCTGGGCCGAGGCAGCATCTGCCGCGGGCACGCACGCACTGCACCAGGGTAAGGGTGCTAATCGCACCCCCTGAGCTTCGAGCCGGGGGTCCTCCAATTACACCCCCAGACATCCACTCGGAAAAGAACCACTCGTCGCTCTCTGCATGACATGACATCCTCCCAACTTCCTATCCCCTACAATTCAACAACAACCTTCCGCCCACCTCAACTTTCGCCATGCCCTCCGACACCGACTCCCCGACAATACCTTGAGCGAGAAGAACCCTCCCGAATTGACGCACACTCCCAACAATGGCGGGCCCGCGAGGCGAACAGGCCTATCCGCCCGTCGGCTACGTGACACCGCCGTTCCCGTCCCTCACCTTCCAGTTCCCCGACATTTCCTCGACGACGGTCCCGCGCCTCAGTCTCTACTACGTGAGAGATATCTGGCGCTTCACCGTATTATGGACAATCATCATATTTGGCGTCGTGCACGCTGCGTCGGCTGCTGCCGCCATCTTGATGCAGGGCGGAAAGAAGAGGTCGTGGATGTACCTGTGGCTCGCGCCATTTGTGTACTTTGCTGTGTCCATGGTGCAGGGTATCTTTGTGGGGAGTATTGTGGGATTGATGTGAGTTTTATTGCTTGATGCAAACACCAGCTTCCCAGGCTAATGTGTTTTGGACAGCCTTGCGGCAGTCTATAACGCAGGCTATTGCTACATGTCGACATGGGTGCCCATGCTCTGGGGCCTGATCAGCGTTCTTGTCCTCATCATCTCCTCCTTCACAATCCAAGGTGGCCTATGACACCGGCGCATAGTTGACATTCGTCGACGTCTGCGGGATGGTCTCGGATGGCTTGGATGGCTCGAGCTGTCGCAGTACGCGCGCTGGGTTGCCAGCGACAACAACATAATCCGGCACATCCTTTGTCACGACGCTCCCTGCGCCGACAGTTACACCACGCCCGATGGTGACGCCAGGAAGCACGATGCAGCTGCCGCCGAACCAGCAGTCCTCGCCAATGGTGACAGGCTTGCCGTACTCCGGGCCGCGGGTGCCGTTGCGCAGCGTCGGGTCGGTTGGGTGGCTGCCGCTGAAGAAGGAGCAGTTTGGGCCGATGAGGGTGCGGGCTCCTACAGTTATGGTGCACGTGTCGATCCAGGTGCTGTTGACGTTGACATAGACGTTTGCTCCGAGTCTGGGGCCATCAGCCGAGGAACGGCACTGTGACGGGGGAAGGACAACTTACTTTACGTTGTATCCATAGTCGAGACGGATGGGCGTGTCGATCCACGGCCAGTCCTGGAGGAGGGTCTCGTCGACATCTTCAGTGGCTGCTTCGGCGGGGAGGGGCTCCGTGTCGCCGACGACGCTGGGCGGGTCAGAGCTTGGAGCAAGGGAGGGGACATGGGGAAGGGGACGGACTCCTTCCATAGCTCGACGAGCTGCCGACGGTTAAGGTCTTCGGCATTGTTGAGCCGATCATAGGCCTTGCGGCACCGGCGACGGTCGGCAATCAGATCAGGCGTGAAGGCGTAGTAGAGCTCGCCGTTTGCCATGCGCCTCCTGTTCTCCGCGTTGTCGACGGACCTGATATCGAGAGCCATGGCTGGGAGGGGAGGGGAGGGGGGAGAAGTGGTCTTGGCGTGTGAGGCTGATTAGATATTGAATGGCCTCACTGAAGCAAATATCACCGTCGGATGAGAGTTTGCGTCGCCTTGAGTGTGTGTGTGTGGTTGCCGTTTGCCTGCTGTGAAAGTCTTGGGGCCAAGTCGAGTGGGGAACTTCGATATCAGCACGGTTGAGCGGTTGCGTCATTGCACTGACCCACGACATCTGAACCCCCACGGGGAATTCGCTCACCTCGGTGAACCCATTCAGTGACCCCCTGCACGCGCCGCGCCGACCGTGGCTCATCCGTCTAATTCCAGCCTCAGTTTCAACTCACCTCAAGCTCGAGTCCATCTCCCATCAACAACCTTTCCTCCCACGGCGCATCACGCCCACAGTCACTCATTTTCCTCTCTCTCTTTCCGTTTCATCCCTTGCATCCCCTCTACTAATCCTTCTCCGTTCTCGCCCTCTGTCCATGTGCCGCCTAAACTTTGCCTAATCCAAGGGAGCTGCGCTCCGATTTTTCCATCACACCCATTGTACCCCCCTTGGTATTGTTCTCCCGCAGAACAATCGGCGGCAAAACCACATAGGCCTAGCTAGGCCTCGCCGCAGCCATGGCGAGCTTTGAGATGCAGTGAGTTCGATCCCCCCCGCCCGCCTGTCTCCCGTGTCTTAAAGATTGCTTCCTCCTCCTGCTTCGATCTCATGAGACATCACCACTCACTTCCCCCTGCCTGCCCCCTTCCCTCCTCCCACCATGTCTCCCCACGCCGTCACAACCGGCGCAGAACCCCCCTCCAAGGGCGTCAGCTCCATCACCTTCCTCGGCCTCAAGCACAGCGCCCAATTCGACAACACCTCCGACTCGGAAGACGCTCCAGATCTCATCCCAATCGACGAGGAAGAAACTAACACAACTCCTCCACCCAGCGAGGCCCGCCCCCTCTCCCCCTTCCACGGCATCGACCACCTCGATTACGTCCTCGCAAGCGACTACTACCCCCGCGAGTCAAAGTCCCTCTCCGGCATCGCTCTCCGCGCCTTCCTCCTTGGCGCATCCCTCGTCTTCGCCCTCATCTCGGCCACCGCAACCCTCTTCCTGACATCCTCCCCCCTCTGGCGTCTCCCCTTCTTCCTCGGCGCCCTCTCCCTCTTCCACTTTCTCGAGTTCTGGACCACCGCCGCATTCAACACCCCCGCCGCGGATGTAAACGCCTTCCTACTCACCGCAAACTGGCCCGCCTACGCCATCGCCCACGCCGTTGCAACCGCAGAGTGCGCACTCACATCCTACCTCCTCCCGGAACCCTACGCCCCTTTTGGCGCTCACCGCCTCCTCCTCGGCGCCGGCCTGGTTCTTGTTGTTGTCGGACAGATTGTCCGCTCTGTGGCCATGGTCACAGCCGGCCGGAGCTTCAACCATACCGTCCAGCACCGCCGTGCCGACTCGCATGACCTTGTCACCACGGGCATCTACGCCTGGCTGCGCCACCCGAGTTACTTTGGCTTCTTCTACTGGGCTATTGGCACCCAGCTCGTCCTCGGCAACGTCGTCTCCTTCTTTGGGTATGGCCTCGTGCTGTGGAAGTTCTTCTCCGGTCGTGTTGCGCACGAGGAGGAGCTACTTATCAAGTTCTTTGGTCAGGATTATGTCGAGTATAGGCAGAGGGTGGGCACCAAGATTCCTTTTTGCGGGTAAAGGGCACGAGGATGATGGGACTACGCGACGATGATTGAAAATGAACAGGTTATTGTATCATGTCATGTCGTAGCTGGCCCGCCTTATTATATACGACAAGCTGGGAAAATAGAACCAACTCCCCTAGCCCGAAGCCCCATGGCCGTCTATAAATCTCCAAGGGGGACCGTTTTCCCCTGTAAACAAAGAAGATGTTTCGAAATATGTACGCCACCCCTAGTTCTGCGCTGTCATCTGCTTGCTTACGCTGCCGTACTTTGCCTGCCAGGCGTAAAAGTACATGAGCGCCGCAAATGGCTGTCCGAGGATGGTGAAGGAGACCCAGAATATGCAGTTGCCCAGCATGCGGCCGGTAGGAGACTGCATCTTTTCGAGCGGTGCCGTCAGCGTAACGAGGGGGAGTTGCAAGAACATTCCGAGGAAGGCGACACCTGGGTATGTTAGCATATTTCCACTGACAACTTCCTCCGAGAGGCCTACCGATGATGTTGTGCGTGGGCACGCCGACCAGGACCTCATGCAGCACGGCCGAGATGACAAAGACGAGAACGCTGGCGTGGAAGGGCTTCCAGCCGCGGCCGACCATGGGCATGTAGACATGACGCTTGAAGTATTGGTTGACGGGCTTGTTCCATGTGCGCCAGTACATGCCGAGGCTCGCGCTGTTCCACCACTCATCGTAGAAGGAGCGGTCGCCGAAGCGCATAATCTCGGCCAGGGCGTTGAGGAAGGACTGGAAGAGGGCGAAGAAGCCGGCGAGCCAGATGACGAGCGAGATGGTGGACAGCTTGAGGAGACGCTCGAGGATGTTGGGGAAGTCGAGGGAGGCGATCTTGTCGAGAGAGTTGATGAGCACGGGGGCGGCGTACTGAGCGCTGGCGAACCAGATGAAGACGCTCAGAGCGAAGACCTCGGAGATGCGCTTGGCTACGAAGACCCAGCGGATGCGGTCGGTGCGCGGGTAGGCGGGCTGGTAGACGAGGGTGGGCGCCCACCAGAAGTAGTTGAGGTTGCCGACGGTGATGTTGCTGGGGTAAGGGCACTGCTTGTAGATTTCCGGCATGGCGTCGAGCTCGCCCTTGACGGGGTGGAGGTAAGCATGGCGCAGGTCACGGTTGGTGAAGGCGTAGGAGGAGGTCTTTAACCAGACGATGACGGCGTGCACCTCTGTGAGGGTGCCGATGAGGGGGTGGTGGATGTAAAAGTAGACAACGATAGTGGTGATGGCGAGAGCGAGGGTGACGTTGATGGCGTGGGCCCAGGCGACGACTTTCCAGACAGCGTTGAACTGGTCGTGCTGGGCTTTTGTCGGGCTCGCGGAGCCGTCTTTGGAGCGACGGCGCGAGCCGCGGGCTTGCTGGGCGGCGGCGAGTTCGATGAGGTAGGCGGCAAAGAGGTGGCAGGGGATGAGGAAGTAGAGGCCAAGACCGAGGAGGACGTCTTGCCGGCGGAAGTCGTGGCAGTGGAGGCAGATGAGGACGCCGTACTGGGGTGTTTTAGCAAAGGCACCTGGATGGGAGGTTCGGAGGGCACACCTTTTGCATGTTCTCAATCATGAGCCGTAGGTTTCCGACGACCAGCACGATGACCATGAGGTTCCTGAAGCCGAGGAAGCTGGGCGAAGCGGGCGAGTCGTGGCTCAGGGCTGAGGGCCGGACCTGCGAGTGGACGGCGGCGACGTGTCTGTACTTGCGTTGCAGAGCTTGCCGCAGCTCGGTGATGGTGGCCTGTGATGGTGCCGCAGGGGCAGGTTCGGTGGTGCCACCATTCTGGACATTCCGGTGCGTTGTGGTCGTCTCGGCCGAGCTCTCGAGGCTCGTGACCGTGGCCGTGTTCATGACGTACGAAGGGGGGGGGGGGGGGGGGGGGGGNGGGGGCGTCAGAGACGTCCGGTGGTGGGTGAGGTTTGAGGGGTCAATTGGGAGCCTGTCGTCGAATGGAGGGTGGAGGAGTAAGCTCCGAGTGCGACTCGACGAGAACAATGGACGAGATGCAAGCTTGAATGGGAAGAAGAAAGGAAAGAATAGGCAGATAGATAGGACAGAGATGTGTGTAAACAAGCAAAGGGGACGAGAGGGATGGAATTGGCTGGCCTGGCCCTTGAGACCAGCTATGTTTCCTTGGGTTGGGTTTGGATCGGTCCCTTCAAAGTCAGTGGCGTGGCACCCGTGGCGAGGGGTGCGCGATAAGATATCGGGACGGCGGATTTTCGAGAATGCGACGCAAAACGTGCAAGAGGGAGAGGGTGTGTGACTGTGTCCAGTCGGTCGGTCGGGGTGTCGGGGAGGCGTTTTCTCCAAGAGGGACCGCGGCCGAGGCACCGGACACGAGTTTGACGTCCGGAGCGGCTTGGCTTGATGCAGGCCAAACTAAAAAAAAAACGCAGCCGGGCGGGACGATTCGGCGGACGGGATTTGCAGCTGATATGGCGAGACAGCAGACAAGGTAGGAGAATCAGGCCAGGGAGGGAGGGAGGGAGGGAGGGAGATGGAGCTCTGATTTGAGGCTGCAGCACAGCACTGCGGGCCAGGGGGCGGCCCGGGAGAGGACCCTGGAGTGTCGATTACGGGAGACCAGGAAGGTGCCTGATGGGCTATAGGTCGACCGGTATGTTGCTGACGCGAGGACAATATGACCGAGAATTGAGTGGAATGCTAGTCCGATACGGCCGTCTGCAGTCTGCTCTGCAAGAAGTTTGTTGAACGCGAAAAGCTCCAGTCTTTTCTTGCTTGCTTGCTTGCTTCCCCTCTTTCCTCTCCTCCTGGAGCTAGGACCTGATGGAGGGTGGTTGGGACGATGTTTGGATGCGCGATTGTCCGGGAGCTGCACCGTCGGATGCACGGCGATGGAAATGGCAAACCCGACAAGAATGCTGTCCTGCGACCGTCACTTCATCCTTACCTCATCGACCACCTACCACCTCATCCATGCAAATGCTATGCGGCGGGGCAGACAGACCACCGGCGAGTCCGGCCTCGAGGTCTGTGGGCCTGTGGCTGAACTCTATCACATGTAAATTGCGCACTAACTCTGCTGCCCCTAGCGGATTACATAATGGGGGAAGTTTCGTTATCGGAGAGAGCTCTATCTTCACGTGACTTGAGAGGTCCCTGCTGTGATGGGGCCGACGCGCTTGAGCTGGCGTCTCAAAGACCCAATCATTGGCGTCGCGAGCTGTCTCGTCTGAAAGGGCTGCCAATACGACACCTCAGAAAGCATCGTCACTTGAACACCGATTCACTCATCACCCCGACCGGCGACTTCCATCAGAGAATCACCACTCTACTTAACCCCCCACCAAAACTCAACCCATGAGAGCATAGTCATGGCTTTCGAACCCAGGGGGGACTTCTCCGACAGGAGAGGAGGAGGAGGTGGTGGAGGACCAGATGGAGACTTTCAACCCAGAGCAAGGGGCCGACGTACGCACTCCTATCTCACAGACGTTCCCCCAAACTCATCGACTAACTTCCCTCCCAGGCCCCGTCACAGACTATGGCTCAACCATGGCCCATTGGATGCGGAATCGCGCTGCTGGTGTCACCAGAATCCCCTTAGGCGAAGGCGAAAGACCCAGTGCCAGCCATATCGCAGATGTAAGTCTCCAAAGACCTACCTCCCCTCAAAACCTACCCTAACACATCCAG
Source organism: Plectosphaerella sp. P0831 (assembly GCA_014635975.1). Taxonomy (NCBI): domain Eukaryota; kingdom Fungi; phylum Ascomycota; class Sordariomycetes; order Glomerellales; family Plectosphaerellaceae; genus Plectosphaerella; species Plectosphaerella sp. P0831. Next base: position 53,679 of record JACAFV010000103.1, on the reverse strand, counting down.
TTCATCCCACCTATCGCAAGGGTAGCCGACGCCGAGGACACCATCCCCGTCAAGCACCTCCACTCGTCACTCAACAAGATTAAGCACCCCGTCAACGTCGTCAAGTGGACGCCAGAGGGCCGTCGCCTCCTCACCGCATCCTCCAGCGGCGAATTCACCCTATGGAACGGCACAGGCTTCAACTTTGAAACCATCATGCAGGCCCACGACTCGGCCATCCGCACCCTCGCCTACTCCCACAACAACGACTGGCTCCTCTCCGCCGACCACGACGGCATCGTAAAGTACTGGCAGCCAAACTTCAACAACCTTCAGTCCATCACCGCCCACAACGACCCCATCCGCGACCTCTCCTTCGCCCCCAACGACTCCAAATTCGTCACCGCCTGCGACGACTCGTCCCTCAAAATCTTTGACTTTGCCGGCGGCGTCGAGGAGACGTCCCTCAAGGGCCATGGCTGGGACGCAAAGAGCTGCGACTGGCATCCCACAAAGGGCCTCATCGTCTCTGGTTCAAAAGACCATCTCGTCAAGCTCTGGGACCCCCGTACAGGCCGCTGCCTGACCACCCTCCACGGCCACAAGAACACAATCACGAAAACACTTTTCGAAAAAGTCCAGGGCGAATGTCTCGCCACCTCGGCCCGCGACCAGACCGCCCGCGTCTTCGACCTCCGCATGATGCGCGACGTCTGTCTCCTCAAGGGCCACGAAAAGGACATTTCAACCCTCACCTGGCACCCCATCCACGCCAACCTCCTCAGCACCGGTGGCCACGACGGCTCCCTGCACCACTACCTCATCGACCAGCCCAACACCCCCGCCGGCCATGCTGTCTCCATCGGCGCCTACGACACAGCCGACCCTAACGCCGCATCAGCCCAGACAATCTTCCCCGCCCACAAGGTCCCCTACGCCCATGACTTTGCCATCTGGTCCCTCGACTGGCACCCTCTCGGCCACATCCTGGCCTCGGGCTCCAACGACCGCATCACCCGCTTCTGGTCACGCCTCCGCCCCGGCGATCCAGATATCACCCAAGATCGCTACCACATTGGCGAGGCGGCCGCAGAGGCCCAGGGCACATGGGACCGTCGCGGCAACCGCCGTCAGCGCCAGGAGGAAGAAGAACAAGAGATGGAAGACGAGGCGGAGGGCCTCGTCGATCAAAAGGTGCCCCAGAAGATCCCCATCGTCCCTGGCTTCCCCGGTCTTCCCGGCCTGCCCGGCCTCTCCATTCCTCAGCCTGGCGGCGTACCACCCATTCCCTTCCCCGGCATGATCCCACCCGGCGGCGTGCCCCCTCCGCCCCTGCCCTTCCCTCTCCCCGGCCTCCACGGCCAGCCGCCGCCACCCATGCTCCCAGGCCTGCCCGGCATCGACCCAAACAACCCACCCGACCTCGCCAAGCTCGCCGAGATGATCCAAAAGGCCGGCGGTCAGCTACCACCCCCTCCCCCAGGCGGCGTCGGCTTCCCGCCGCCTCCTCCTGGCGCCATGATCCCGCCCAACTTTGTGCCCCCGCCGGGCGCTCTACCCCCAGGCTTCCCGCCGCCACCGATGCTCGGTCTGGGCGTTATGCCGCCATTTTCTACAGCTGCGCAGGAGGCCGAAGATGCGAGGAGGCGCGCGCCGCTGCCAAGTCAAGAGGATAGCCTCAAGGCTGAGCAGCGTCGGGGGCACTACACCCGGTCTCACTAGGGCAGGCTGGGTTTCTTTTCTATTGTACTATAGGACGAAGGACGTAGGACGGGAGAGAGGGGGTTGTCTGATACCCTGGCGTTGGCAATGAATCGCTGTCTTGTCCATATGCACACAGTTCACTTGAGAAAAAGTGACACCTAACTACAAGAAGTGAGAGGGGAAGAGAACAAACATGTGAGTGAGTGAGATGTCAACTTGGCGTCCACAAGGAGCAAAAGCAAAAGGAAATGCGCTGCGTGAACAGGGAATCGAACCCTGGGCTCCCCGATGGCAACGGAGAATTTTACCACTAAACCATTCACGCTTACTGCGACTGTGGACAAGCGGGTGCTCGTCGGTTCGTGTCAGACGAGGCGGGAAATGAGTACATAGGGCATGTCGTTGTGGGCACGATGCTGGTGTGGTGGGTCGAACTGTCACGGTCTGCTCCCAGCTGCCAATGTCATGTGCTCGCGGGACCACCAACGGGTAAGGTCAGCTCGACGAGATGCATGATGACTAGGACTCATGGCTTCTGCCTTCTGGGTAAAGTATTGTATGACGGGCCTTGAGCCCTGCTATCTAGTGCGGTGCGAAGACCGCAATGCAACCGATCTAGCTATGCCATGGTGGTACAGAAGCAGCCTTGTTCTCCCTGATGCTGCGAAACCCTCCTAAAGATAAATGCAATGAGATCCGTCCTCCACTCTGATACATTAATTGTACAAATCTCCACCACGCTCAAGGACTCGGGCTCCGCGAACCAGTCTTCTGACGCTCGGCATACTCCTTCACAATGATGGAGCAGTTGGCATCCTGACACAGACGACGGCGACGCTGAGCAGGAAGCTTGGTCGCAAACTCAAGACCAGTCGCGCGCTCAACAGCCTCAAGAGGAACCTCAAAGTCCTTCAGGGGCTTGGTGTTGGGAATCACCGCGTTGGGCATGACGAAAGCGCCAATAGCGACGTTTCCCCCCATCTTGCCGTCCTCGGCAAAGATGACCTTGTAAAAGTGCGTAGGCACCGCAATGTTGGGCGGGTTGCCAATGACCTCGTAGCGGGTATACCACTTTCCATCCGCCTCGCGTTTCGGCAAGTACAGCGGTCCCGTGACGATACGGACGGAAGGGTACGTCTGCGTCAGACGGCGACAGAAATCCTCAAAATGCGCCCAGTAGTCGCGGTTGAAGCCGTCGCCAACCTGGGGACACATGTTTGACAGGAAAAAGGTGTCGTTCATGGCGTTTTGGGACCATTTCGCGTCGGCGGCGGGGACTTGGTGGCCGCGGTCGTAGCCGGAGCGGAAGTAGTCTTTGAGCTTTGCCTGGAACTTTTCGGGGATGGCGGGGTCTTCGAGGAAAGGGGAGTTTTTGCGATCGCCTTCGCGCTGGGCGAGGGAGGCCGGGGTGATGTGTTCGGCGACCCAGTGGGGGTTACGGGTGCGACGGTCGTAGGAGGAGACGAGGGAGGGGCGGGTGGCCAGGTCGGCGTGAGGGCCGGGGAAGCCGTATTGGAAGAGGCCGGCCGGGTCGACGGGGGGTCTGCCGGCGGGAGGGAGGGGAGGAGCGCTGCCGGAGCCGCCGTAGGTGCGGACGTCGGTTGGGGCGAGGGTTGGGATCATTTGGCTCGCGGGGATGGGGACGGACGAGGCGGCGTTGAGGGCTGCTATTGTTGGGTTTGTAGAGGTGCTGGGCGCGGGTTGGGCGTCGATGGTCTTGGAGGAGCGGAGGGAGTACATTGCTGCGGTGAGAGCGGCGCCACCACCAGCACCGAGTGCTGCGACGACGGCGATGGAGGATTTGGACATTTTGAGGGAGTGTCGGGGGGAGGAGGGAGGCGGGTTGGTTTTGTCGGTGCTCGAAGCAGGAGGAGAGAGCGGGTGTGCGAGGCGCGTGGGTGATGGTTTATGACACGGAAGAGGCCACGGGGTGGAGGGTGGGCATGTGGTGGGCGCGGTGTCTCTCTCTCGCCTGGCAGGTGACGATGTGGTTGTGACGGGAAGCAGCTGGACGAATTGGTGTTTTCAGAGGGTCCAAATTTTTGGAGGGTCTGGGTCGGCGTTCGGGCAGTTGGGGCCCGTGTGTTCGGGGTCTTGGCCGTGTTGCCCCGGATGTGGACGGGCCTTCCGGGTAACTGCCGGCGGGCAGGCAGTCAGGGCGAGCGGATGGGCTTCAGGAGTCGGAACAAATGGTCGAGGACATATCTAGCAACTGTATTTTTGAGAGCTGATCTTGCTAATCAAGCTTTCAAAGTGCAGTGAGCTTTGAGCTGCTGGATCAGGCAGGTCGTATTCCGAGTATTTGTCAAGAGGCTGGAAGTACCTGTACCTCGTGATGCCTCTGCTCTGCTCACGTAACCCGCCCAACCAAGCGTCGAGATCGAAGCTGCTCAGTATGTCCTCTAACTTCCTCTTTCTTAGTATCATGCCAACATTCCCATTATCCAGACATCACATGACGGGACAAGGCCAAGACACGTTGCAAGTATGGCCGGGGCTGGCCTGTGTCCATATCTAACGGGGCCATGCAGCGGTGAGCCCCCACGAGTGAGGCTCACCAGCTGCATCACCAGCATTCTGACTCGACAGCCCCAGCTTCATCACAAAAATACTGAGCATTAAGCCCACAGCAGACCCAATCTGCTCTGCACTCTCTGTTTCATCCTCCTCTGACTTGAAGTCTGCAGCTAGATCATGTGTATAAACCATAAATCACCTCGAGTCCAAGTCCAAGTCCAATCCTCTCCTCCCCCCGCCGGCAGGCAAGCAGCCGCCCGATGCGCGGTGATTCACTAGCATCTGCAGCAGGGCTTAGCTGCGGCAGGCTCCCAGATGATTCAGGGATGGGCATTCGCTGATTTGCCTCAAAATGCCTTTGTGATGCATCCTCTTTGGCCCTGGCAATGAGGACCCTGATGGCTTAGGCGGCCCCCCCTCCAAGGCGAAAAGGGTACGTACCTTGCTGGCCTATCGCCCCTGCCAGCGCCAAAGCCAAGAGCTTAAAGACGGCGTGCCTTCCCACCCCCCACCAAGCACCCCAGCACCCAGGCGATGACGGTGGACCACTACGTCGACGTCGACGCCGCTACCAGCTTCAACGCCCTTTTCCAACGCTTCACGACTCTCTCCCGTCCTCGAGGCGATCCCGCCACAACACCGAGTGACCTCCTTTCTCCTCTCCTCTCCTCGAATTACCTCTCTATTACCCTCTGAAGAAAGCATAGCGAGCGATCCGACTTCCCTACCCGAATCAGGCCAGGGCGCCGATACCCAGCCTCCATCCTCATTTCTCGATTGGCGCTCCTTC
>JACAFV010000103.1:17408-43816 GCA_014635975.1 Plectosphaerella sp. P0831 | reverse complement strand
GCAGAGGAGCGGGTTCGCGGTGAGAGGAATCGCCGGTGTCAAACGAATCCTGGGTCTGGGCGAGGCCGACAACAGCAGCTTCGTAGGGCTGAAGGTGGGCCGTATGCGCGCGCACGTGGGCGTCGAGGTCAATCTGGCGGGCAAAGTGCTCGGTGCAGCCAGGGACAGTGCAGGCAAGGTGACGGTTGACTCCAGTCAGGGTGTTCATGAGGTTGGAGTTGGCGACCTGGCGACGCAAGCCCGCGTTGGGGTTAACTTGACGCGGGCGAGTGTGGCCGAGGTGAACATGACGGATGTGCGTCTCGAGGTTGGCCTTTGTGGTGAAGTCTTGACCGCAGCCTTGGTCGTTTGACCATCCAGCCATGTTTGGGGTGGAGGAGTGGTCGACTTCGCCGCAGGTGAACCGGTGGCCCTGATGAACGTTGCGAACGTGTTGAGACATGTTACTGCGCTTCGAAAACGTCTTGGGGCATCCGGGGTATTCGCAGTGCCAGATCTTCTTGGGAGTGGGAGCAGCGGGGCTGTCGGAGTGAAATTTCTCAATGTGCTGCTCGAGTTCGGCCTGTCCCTTGCACTTTTGGTCACAGAAGGCGCACTTGAGATGCTCGGCGCGAATGTGTGCTTGCAGCTGGGCAAGGGTGAGGAATCCGAGTTGTGAGGAGTGGCCGTTGCGGTCGACTTCCGGAGGGCACTCGTCGCAAAAGAACTCGGGGGTGGTGTGCTCACGCTTAGTGTGGTTGCGCAGTGCGCCTTGGGAGTCGAATCCGGCGTCGCAGCCCGGTGCTTCGCAAAGGTAAGCTTTACCTCCACGGTGTTCGGTGCGGATGTGGCGCTCAAGAGTGTTGCGTTTGCGAAAGGTTTGGTCGCAGGGCGGATAGTCTTTGCACCTGAACTGCTCCTTGTCTGTGTGGGTTCCAATGTGGCGGCGGAGACGCGACGAGTTCGCGAAGGCCTGGGCGCATTTGCCCTTATCGTCAACGTAGTCGCACTTGAATCTGCGTTCGTTCTTGTGCACCAGGATGTGTGCCCGAAGGTGTTTTTCCTCGCGGTAGTCCTTGTCGCAGTTGTCCCAGGTGCACTTGAATGGTCTCTCGTTCGTGTGGGATCGCCTATGAGCGGCGAGGCGGGCAGGCCGATTGAATTTACGATCGCAGCCTGGCCAGTCGCACTCGATGGTCTTGTAATCGGAGGGAAACTTGCGGCGAGGTTCGATGCTAACTGATGTGCCAGGTGAGTTTGCTCCGGTATTGGGGTCGGCAGAATTTGGGCTGTCAGCTGCAATTGACCCGTCTTCCTCGTGGGTTTCCTCGTCGCTTATGTCGTCGTCCTCTTCCTCATAGTCTAAATTCGCCGAGTCAGCAATTGAAGTCGGAGCATTGACCGCCTTGGGGAAACAAACCAGAGTCGAGGTCCTCCTCGACCATTAGCTTCTTGGAGGTCAAACCACGAGCATCGAGACCCTTGTCTTCGTCATCCTCGACGGATCGCTCCGCCTTTCTCTTTGGCGGCATCTTTGCTTTTTCTCCCGTTACATCTCAATCGAGACAGAATGAAGAACGAATGTGTCGTTGCAAGCGGCCACAACTCGCGGGTTAGAACACGGTGATGGTGAGGAGCAGCTGCAAGGAAGAGAGGTCGTTGCGAATTGACGGTCAACCAGGTTTGGCAGGAGGCCAAGGAACTTCCCCCAAACTTTTTTTGTGGGCGACAAGCCGATAAGAGCGATTAGAACGCACGGACTACGATATCGGCTGAACCTCGGCTGTGAAGCTGCTGGCCCGGGCGCTAGCGTGAATGCAGGTTCATCCAGTGTGGAGGCTCCAGCAAGTCGCCTGGCGCATCCCGTCGCAGCCTTGCATTGACATTTTTTTCAGGGCCCTCACCTTTGTCCAGCCGCATCAAGAGAGTTGCTCGCAACAAGGCCACAACCCGTCACCTCCAGCCTTGTCCTCCCGCTACCAGAACCTCACACATCCTTCATCATGTCTGACTTTGGCGACAATGACAACGACATGGGCATGTACGTCGTCCCTTCGGCCCCAGCTCCAGCGCATTCCCCTCGAGTCTTCGACGCGATTCGTCACACGTGCTGACCAACCGAAATAGTGGCGAGCCCATGTTCGAGGATGACCAGCCCGACTACTACGACCCCGAGGTCCTCGACGACGACCAGGTCGGTCGCGACCAGGAGGGCGAGGAGGCCGACAATGTCGTCACCTCTGGCGACCCCTCTGCTGCGGCCAACGCCGGCAAGGGCAGCGAAAAGTCCCACAGAGACAAGAAGATCCCCGACGACCAGAGGACTACAACTCCCTACATGACCAAGTACGAGAAGGCTCGTATTCTGGGCACGCGCGCTCTGCAGATCAGGTTGGTTTTCCTGGCGGAGGCAGCAGGGGAAGGCGGTTTGGGAACACGAGCTGACGTGCCGCGACTAGCATGAACGCGCCTGTCCTGGTTGACCTGGAGGGCGAGACCGATCCCCTCCAGATCGCGATTAAGGAGCTTAGGGAGAAGAAGATCCCTCTGATCGTTCGCCGGTACATGCCGGATGGCTTGTGAGTGGTGCTGCGCCATGTGTCTCGCGCGACAATAATGCTGACTTTTTGTGAAGCTACGAGGACTGGACCTGCGAGGAACTGATGCAGTAAATGCATAGCGCCACCAAGCGCGTCGCAGAGACGGTGTATTTCGGTTCGGGGATTGTTAAAGGCGCTCGCAAGCTTGCTGCTTGCTGCTTCGAGACCACATCTCGCCCACGCACCCCTCAGCTGGCGCCCTGGGCGTGTTGCCATGGTCTCCCCAGACTGTTGTGATTTAAGACATTAGCGAGGCGTTCTAGGTTAAAAAAAAAAGACCTTATTTCTGGACACGAAGTGCCAAAAGCGTGGGCAATGTCTGGAGCAGCTCGCTGTCCCGTCGCGTCGAGAGATCTTGCGGGCGCGCCGCGAGGTATCTCAATGTCTCAATTGCAGTCGATGTAACGACACATCGCGCCCCCGGCCCCTGGTGCGAGTGTCGCGAGGCTGCGCGAGTCGACGTTTCAAGTGTTTGGGGGTTGGACAAAGACGGGGGGGACCGGACCGGGCCCTCGCACAAAGAGCAAACGGCCTTTGTCTGGATGACGTCGGGAGCCACGTTCTGCACCAACGCCTCGTGTAGATTCTCGGGCCGCGAAGCGTGCTGCTAAGATTAGTCCTTGGGGCAGGAGTAGCTGTGGCTTCAACTTCAGGGTGTTGCTTCCTCCATGGCATGCCCAAGATGGGCAGGTCCTGCTGTATAAGACCAGAGGCTTTTCTGCCAGTTTGACAGGAAAATAAACCATCAGACATCACATCAACTCTTCAACCCAGACTCTCTGCCAACACACTCGCTTCCAATCGCGCTCCAGCACTCAAAACATCCAGCAAAATGAAGACCACTTCCTTCTTCTCTACCATCGTGGCCGCCATGGCCGTCTCGGCCTCTCCCGTCGCCAAGCGCGAACTCGGCGGCGTACGTGCTCTCCCATTCTTCTCGTCGCTCCACCTCTAACACACTTCAGATCCTCATGTGCGTCGGCGCCAATGCCACCGGAGTCTGCGACTACAGCGTCTGGTCGATGGAGGAGTGCCACCGGCTCCCCGCCCCCTTCCACGGCAACATCAACACCTTCGCCCCCGACGGCGAGGGCTTCGCCTGCTTCCCCCGGACCTACGACTGTGGGGAGATTTGCACCAGCCCGACCGGCTGCACCTTTGGAGAGGTCGACTTCCAGTACCAGCACAAGTACAACATGAGCGCCATCACCTGGGAGTCCATCTTCAAGAGCTTCGACTGCCACATCAAGAAGAACTAAGAACGGATGGTGTTGAGGGCGAGACTTTGCTTGGATGGCATGGGACTTGGTTTTAGATTGTTTATGTTTGAACTCGGGAATTAATTAATAAGACGGTTTTCAGTAACCCTCGGGTCGCCCAGGTCTTGCCCCGTGCTGCGCGAGTAACTTTCTGACATCGTCACGCTCCATACTAAACTGTGCACGGTCAAAGGGCGTCTCTCCATCATTATCCCTCTCGTTGACTCGTGGGTTCTTCGCCAGCAATTTCGCAACAATATTTGTTGTCGTCGTTGCGGCTATATGCAGCGGAGTCTGTCCAAATGAGTTTTTGAGGTCCACGTCGGCGTTGAGAGACAAGAGGAGTGATAGAAGAAGATCAATCATCCCAAAGTCGCTCATCGTTTTCCACCTCCGACTGGATAGAGCCATATGGAGGGCATACTTGTGTGAAGTCGGCGAGGGTTCGTTGACGTCGAAGCCCATGTCCACGATGTACTTTAGGCTTATTGGGGCATCATACCCGATGGCTGCCATGAGGATGGTTGATCCGGGCACGAACGGCGTTTTCTCTCGGAGCCAAGAGAGAAATCGCAAGAGCCGACAAGATTTGTTGCTGAGTCGGTGGATCAGCGTGCGTAGCAAGCCGTCAGGCGCTCCCTGCTGGATGGCGGCCTCTACATGGTCAAATATGTGAATGGATATGTAGTCTAGCAAGACAAAGTCTGGGCCGGACGCTGCCTTTTCAGAGTTTTGCCCTCTCGCTAGACTTTCGCACTCTCTAGTGGCCAGGTAGTTGATGCAGCATTGGGCGAGCATGAGGTGGCCGCTTCCGGCCACGTTGTCGGGAGAGAACCCAAGTAGTCGAAAGCCCTCTCCGGAAAGGAAAAACTCCCGAACAGTCTCGTGAATGAACTGATATGTTGGCTCGCCCTCACCTTTGTTGGAGGCATTGCCATTGGGCTGGGCATCGTCGATGCTGCTGGGGCTCTCTTCGAGAAGGCCTCTAGAGAGGTCGAGAACAAGCTCTTTTCTCTGAGCCACCACTTCAAGATACTCGACTGAGTCTTTCCAGGTCTGCAAAGAGTCGTAGGCATTTCTCCCAAATGCAATTGCCGTGTGGATTTGACTTAACGTCATGGGCTCCCTTGCGAACAAGACTATCTGCATGAGACAGACGGTCTGGCGGCGTCCGCTCTCCTCATCATCGGCTTCGTTTTGATGAAACAGAGTTCTGAAGAGTCTGCCTAGCTCCGGAGGGATCTCCCGAAGCTTTTGTCGAAGCCACTTTGACGACTTGCCGCGCCCATGTTTCTGCAATATGGCAATAACGAGGACCACCCAGAGAAAGACTCCGGACGATTTGTCAAAAATCTCATTCTTGAGATCTGCTATTGGTCGATTGTCCTCGGCTTCCGTCTCAATGTAGCGCAGAATGTCCGCGCCATTGTTGTCTTCGACCACCAACTCGGGGCACTGTTCGATGGAGATGTAGGGATAGTGGCGACTGGAAAAGCAAATATTGAGATGGGCTCCTGCCGAAAAGGCCTTCTTCGCAAGGGCCTTGAAGAACCGAACTAGACCTCTGACTTCGTCGTCGTTGCATTCGTCCATGGCATCGATGAACAACACGGCGGCGCGGGACTCTGACGTGGCAAAGACCCGACAGAATATGTCTTGCAACTCCTCCTCGGTCCACTGGCCATCGGGATGAAGCTCTGTCTTCAGTTGGTATATGGGGGTTAGATGATAGACTGCGAGCATGTCCTGCTGCAGGACTTGATGAAGCAACGACCGGTAGAGCCCCAGTGGCGTTTTCTCGAGCTGTTGGGTGCCTCTCGCGTTGAAGAAGAAGCCCGCAGTCGTGATTTGAGATTGGGAGAATTGATCCTTGGCGTGGGCTAGAGCGTCCTTCATCAATGTCGATTTGCCGGATCCTGGCTTTCCTTTGATCCACAAGAGGCCGTGGTTCTCTGACAAGTCCTGTCGCTTATGCCAGGTGGAATACTCTGCCGTCGAGTACAGCCACTGACAGGTGTTGTCAAGGGCCCTCTGTATGTTTTCTCGGCGATTGTTCATCTCCTCAAAAGCAAGGGAGCGCAGAAACTCTGAGCAGTCATTTTAGTGAAATGGTCATGCTGTAGGATGCTTGCCAGTTGGCTGGACGCCGGCTGTACCTTTCCCATGTCTGTCGATTTCAGGGTCTTGAAGCCAACATGTTAGCGACAGTGTTGTGGATCAAGAAGGGAAAACGGGCAGCAACATGCCTTTTTTCGCAGCGAGAACAGCTTTCCTGATTTCGGCCGTGAGGTTTTGGTAGTCCTTGTCCAATCGGTACTGAAATCTGCACATGTTCATGTGATTCGCCGAGATGGTCTCGGCATGTTCTCTCGGGTCGTCAAGCGTGGATGATGCATCCGGCACAACCTACAGCTCGCAGTTAGCGGTCAAGCCCACCGTCAATGGATGTAATTACCGCCCTACTTTCTGGTTGAGGGGCCCGATGTTGACGCCGCTGAGGCCCCATGCTTCCTGGAATGTCTTGACGCGAAAGTTGTACTTGCGCCAAACCGTGACAAACGACTCTCGTCCCAGCTCCAACTCGGGACTGTCCGTCCCAAGTGAGCGCAAAATGACGCTGTTGGTATCCAGCCTGAGAATCAGGCTTGCTGTGGCTCGAACAGACTCTCCCAGGTTTGCCATCCCGGGACTCCCTCGGTGGGGAGTTCCTAGGAAAATGACACCTTTGGTGCACCTGACAATATCCTTGATTTCGTCCTCTTCAGATGCCTCGGAGCGGCGCAGTACCTGTAAGATGAGGAGGTCAGTCAGTGGATCTCAGCCAAGCATGGAGGAGGAAAGGGGAGCGCACCTCCTTCACAAGCAGACCGCCGAGTGAATGTGCCACGAAAATGACGGGACGCCTTGACGGCTTGTCTCTAGCCAGAGCGTACATGAGGTTCTTCGCATGCGCGAACAGATTGTTGTGATTCACATTCGCATAGCCCTTGGTAACTTTCGAGTCGTAGCCATACACGAGGATGCGCGCTTTCTCGAATTCCTTTTCTGCAGCCAAGAAATCCTTGATCCAGTATATGCCATCGACTTGGTCCTGGACGTTCTTCTGTGCCACTGGTGGAGGGTCGCGACTCGGTGTTCTTTCCCTTTTGCCATTGTCACTATCGGGCGTGCTTCCGCGGCCGCGTCGGCGAAATCTGTCCCAGAATCTCGGGCTTCTCCTCCCAGTGCTCGAAGGAGGGGAGTCCAGGTCGGACCTGGGAGGGCTAAGTTGAAGGCTCGATCGCTCGATTGGTAGTGCAGGCTTCGTCGACTGATGTGCCCATGTGTCGTACGGATGGCCACCCAGACCGTGGACGAAGACGATGCTGTGATGCACAAGTTGCGTCAGTCAATGCCAAAACGTCATTCGCAGGTGGCTGAACCCACTCAACCTCTGGTCTTTCAGGCGAATGAATGGTTGTGAAGCCCTCGTCCCTGACCTGATCGCGGCTAAAGCATCCCATGGCCTCGTCTGATGTCGTCGACTCGTTGCAGGACGTAAGGAAGGTAGAACAAGGTTTGACCTCTGCTCAATCGAGCGTCGCGATCGAGACCTCTCCAGGTTGATGATGATGAGGGGAATCCGGCGGGCCGACTTCAGCTGCGACGAGGACCAATCCGAGCCCCATCATGTCATGCGGTCGGGTTCAGCTTCCTTCGAGACCAGGCTCTGGGGCGCAGCGACAATTTGCAGCGAAACAGTGCTGCGGTCATATTGGTTGTCGGCGCCTAGTACTGCAGCCGCATTGAACCCCTGTCTTCTGTCGGCAAGCGGCAACTGTGAGGACCAGCCTGACCTCGGCGGCTGTCATGATGTCCTCATGCATACAGACATGTACTTATGGACAAAAACTCCAATGGGATGTAAGGTTAGCGAATATTTGGAAACCTCAAGAATAGAAGCGAAGATACCTTACTGCCCGTACGCAGACCGGCGCTATCGTGTGTAGTAGGGTTAGGACATGGATCAAAACGCGTTCAGTACCGACCGGCCGATTCTTCAGGCGCGTGATAAGCTGATACCTAGCACCGTCATGTGCGTGAAGCCTGAAAAGGATGGACAACTGGTAATGGGCAAAGGCTGATTGATGTCTTCGGATGGTTTCAGGCTCCCAGTCTCAAATGGCAAGACGGGATAAGTGCCGGCAGTTGCCGGGCCATCTTCATCAGGTGGCACCTGCCACAGGCCCAAACGCCTCGCAACACAACTGCCAACATCTCCCTTAGTCCCCAGCCAGAAAATATCCTCGGATGTGCCGTCAAACTCCATCGCTGAGGTCCAAACATCTCAATGACGCAAGTTAGTTGAAAAATCACGAAGACACCCGGCCCCATTCTCCAGCTACGCGACCCCCGTGGGGGTAAACGGCAGCAAGGTCTCCTCCGAAATCCCGAGGGCATCATGATAGCCCGTGGCGATCATGGAGCGGAGCGTCGCTGCGTGTACCACCACGACAAGATCGCAACTGAACTGGACTCCAGAGACTTCTCTCTCAGAAACGAACACCGTGATAGTCTTGAACTCTACCTTGGAGGCATGGCCTTGCCATTGAAGCTGACCTCCTTTCGGGAAAACATGGACGCGTGGAAGTCCGAAGCTCCATCAACACCACAACCACAACCTCGCCACCAACCCCGTCTCAGTAGCCCCATGCTTGCCACCAACCCATCTCCTCGGCCAAAATAAAGCCATGGTACCTGACTCGAGAACCCGAAGACGTCGGCCCTCTCGGGGAGGACAACATCTGATTCGCAGGTCTCCGCCGAGTGCACCTCAAGCATCGACCCTCACCATCATAGCCCCTGTCGACCTCAGCTCCGTTGGGCCCATGGTGCAACACAAGCTTTGGTTGACCCTCAGATCCAGGGATAACCACCGAGGTAACCTCGCTGTATCCGGTCCGTCCCGCCCGTCGCCATCGCCCCCCATATGACGTGCCCGTCCGAGGCATCGGGGAGTCCGCCAAAGTCGGCCAAGCGGCTGAACCCCAACGCAAACCTACGCGATACTTTGGCGTCGGGCCATGCCGTCGCACGATTGACGTGACCTGAGTTCGGCGGACAACTCGGCATATAGTGATACTTGAGCGGTTGGGCGGTTGGCGATTGTGTGCTCGTCCAGGGGTTTCGCCATCATCCACGCGCGGTATACCTCCCTGCCCAGGCAGGCGAGGGAGGAAGACATGTAGATAAAAGGCATGACCTTCCCGGCAACGTCCTTGAAGTTGGGAGGCTTCAGTTCACTCAGTCACTCCCCAGCCTCTCATCGTCAGGGACCTTGCTCTGTCCGCCCTTTGCCTATACTCTCCCGCCGCCATGGGCCTCTTCAACCAAGAGTCCAGGTCATCGGCCAGCCCGCCACCTGAAGCCTCCCAGTATCAGTCTGATAGCGAAGCGTCCGTCATCCAGGATGGCAAGCTCGCGTACGTGCGCGTCGTCGGCGGCAACGGTGCTTCAGGCTACCAGGAGGCGGCCGGTGCGCCTGTCGAGACAAAGTCGCCCTTGGGATACCATGTCAACTGGGTGGCCGTTATCTTCCTGAACGTCAACATGATGATCGGGACGGGTATCTTCTCTGCACGTACGTTGCGGTTCCACGGCCTCCCGATGACAGCTTCCACCCCCCGTTGGCGCTGCATTCTGACACCGTCTCTCTACAGCTGGTTATATCCTTGGCAGCACCGGCTCTGTAGGACTCGCCCTGATCTACTGGGTGATCGGGTTCCTCTTCGCCCTCGCTGGCCTCGGCGTCTACCTCGAATATGTCAGCTACTTCCCCAGCCGTAGCGGGTCCATCGTCGTCTATCTCGAACAATCCTACCCTCGTCCGAAGCACCTGTTCCCGGTCACCTTTGCGATGCAATCGATCCTCCTGTCCTTCAGCAGTAGCAATGCTATTGTTCTCTCCCGCTATCTGTGGCGCATCGTCGGACGGGCCCCGACACAGTGGGAGGACAAGGGTGTTGCCGTCGCTAGCTACACGCTTGCTGTTATTTGTGAGTGCTGGTCCTCAAGTTTGCTGGACGGTCTACTAATCTGAGAACTTCCAGGCGTCATCGCCCACAACAAGTACTCCCTGTGGGCCAGCAACGTTATCGGTGTCCTCAAGATCACCCTTCTGGTCTTCATTTCCATCTCCGGCTTCGTGATCCTAGGAGGAGGCATCTCCAGCATCGAGAACCCAGGCATCAACTTCCGAAACAGCTTTGCCGGCACGACCGATAGCGGATACAATCTCTCACAAGCCATGGTAAACATCAGCTTCACCTACGCAGGATGGCAGAACGCCTTCAATGTTGCCAACGAGATCAAGAACCCAGTCCCGACCCTGAAGAAACACGCAACCTCATCCCTGGTCATCGTCTTCATTCTCTACTTCCTCTGTAATATCGCATACTTTGCGACCGTGCAGATCCAGGAATTTGCCGAATCAGGGGAGATTGCGGCGGCCATCTTCTTCAGGACTGCGTTCGGGACGAGAGCGGAGTCAGCTCTGAACTTTTGCGTGCTGCTTAGCTCCTTTGGAAACCTCCTGGTTGTTCTGATCGGACAATCCCGGCAGCTACGAGAGGTTGGCAGGCAGGGTGTCCTTCCGTGGACCAAGTTCTGGGTGTCCACAAAGCCTTTCGGGACGCCTCTCGGACCTTATTTGTTCAAGTGGGCACTGACGGTCATCATGATCGTCGGACCTCCTCAGGGCGATGCTTTCCAGTTTAGTAAGTGTCCGCGAGATGTAATTGCGGCTGGACTTTACTGACTTAGGATACAGTCATCTCGCTGAACACATATCCCGATGCCGTCTTCTCGGCTGCCGTCGCGGTTGGAATCTTCCTGATTCGTCGCAGACGTGCTCGCTCCGGCACGCCGCGGTCCGAGTTCCGCGCGTGGTACATCGCCGTGCTCTTCTACCTCGCCATCCAGATCTACATCTTGGTCATGCCCTGGTTCCCTCCCGAGGGTGGCATCTACGCCGGTTCGGTGTCCTTCTTCTACGCCACGTACTGCCTTGTTGGCATCGCCGTGTATGTTTCTCCCTACAAATCTCGTCTCCCTCTGCTAATCCTCCTCAGCATTGCCGTGTGTGTGGCCTACTACTACGTTTGGATGTACCTCCTCCCCAAGAGGGGTAACTATGCGATCCGTTCTGCCATAGCCGTTGTCGATGAAGACACCGGCGCGACTGCCCATCAGATCATCAAGGTTCCCAATGCTGAGCTGGCCGAGTGGGATGCTACCCATGATGAACACGGTCGTCTGCTGGTCCAGAGCAACTACGGCGTCAATGATGAGCAGTTTGGGGAGAAGAGCAACAGTGCCAGCGAGAGCGTCTCCAAAGTCTAGGGTGGGTGGTGCAGCTGAGGTTCTCTGGTCGGGCGGGCGATGCCATGATATGGAAGAATGGGGAGGATTTTCTTCGATGCTGTTCAACCTAGTAGGGTTTCCGAGAGATATTCCTCATGTAGTGGTGGCATGCTTGCTTCGGGGATCTCAATTGATTCGGCCAATTTTGCTTCAAACACAGAAAAGAGAACCAAAGAATACAAGATACTCAATTCATGTCAAATTTCGGCGTCCCATACTTTGCCATCACCTCCTCGTCATACGGGTGCGATAGGAGACAACCAAATGAGGGGCGATGACGATGTCGCGGTGCGGGGTGTCTCGAGTCGCAATTGAACCCCACCATCAATCATACACACAGAGTTAACGCCGAGCACCTCGAACCACACCCCTCCTTCGTCCACCACTTGCCAGCGATAGCCAAGACGCGAAGCTCCATCTGCCAGCCCATCACCGGTGCCAGGAGATATCTCGGAATTTCGGTCCCCTCCCCAGAGTACTAGCTCCCGAACAATCACCAGTAAATACAAAGCTCCCATACCCCGCAGACAAACCACAACCCCAAACCTGACGTCCTTCAGCATCTACAGCTTCACCATCACCACTTCCACAACAACCACTGCCCATTGCCCGCCATGGCCTTCACCACCAAAGCAACCATCGCCTCCTTCGGCGGCCAACTCCTCAAACTCTCCCACAAATCCTCCACAACCGGCACCGAAATGGCCCTCAACCTCTACCTCCCCCCCAAGTCCTCCTCCCCCTCCCCCGTCCTCATCTACCTCTCCGGCCTAACCTGCACCCCCGACAACGCCACCGAGAAAGCCTTCCTCCAATCCTCCGCCTCCACCCACAACATCGCCCTCCTCTTCCCCGACACCTCCCCCCGCGGCCTCTCCATCCCCGGCGCCACCGACGCCTACGACTTTGGTGAAGCCGCCTCCTTCTACATCGACGCAACCAAGGCCCCCTACGCCGAAAACTACAAGATGGAAACCTACCTCACCACCGAACTCCCCGACCTCCTCTTCTCCGAGTTCAAAGACCGCCTTGATTCCTCCAGGGTTTCCATCACAGGTCACTCCATGGGCGGCCACGGCGCTCTGACACTCTACCTCAAGAACCCCGGCAAGTACCGCAGCGTCAGCGCCTTTGCTCCCATCGCCAACCCGAGCCGCTGCCCCTGGGGCGAAAAGGCGTTCAAGGGCTACCTGGGCGACGACGAGGCCGAGTGGGCAAAGCACGATGCCACCGAGCTTGTGAAGAAGTGGAAGGGTCCCCTGAACGCTCTGATTGACGTTGGCACGGGCGACAACTTTTACAAGCAGGGTCAGCTTCTCCCTGAAAATTTTGAAAAGGCCGTCAAGGAAGCTGGTCTCGAAGGCCTCGAGCTGCGGTACCAGAAGGACTATGACCACTCGTACTTCTTCATGGCCTCCTTCCAGCACGACCACGTCGCCCACGCCGCCAAGTTTCTTAACGCATAGGGGGAAGGTGTACTCAAAATCTCGTCTGTAGTAGCCTCCGCCAAAAAGCAATGCCATTAATGATGATATCAACACCTGATCTACCATGCATCATAAATGTCGTAAATGCGCAAGGGCTTGCGGCCGTCAAGCCATGCCCACCCAGATAAAACTCCCTTCAACAAGACCTCGTCGTCTGCGTCGATCCCCGTGCCTGGTCCATCGCCCGCACGCCACTCACGGGCTGCCTTCCCCTCCTCGAACCCCAGGACCGCGCCTAGCTGATCCGCCGCTCAAGTTCGGGGCTCGGCACGACGCCGCCCTTTTCGAGTCGCGTGCGGATCTCATTGTCCGCCTCCTTGCGGATTCGCATGTACGCTAGCTTCTCGAACCGGCTGAGCGCCTTCCACCAGTGCTGCCCTGCCTCGTGCTCGCCAATACAGTCCAGCAGGTCTGCCGTACGCATCCGCACGTCGCGGTCCTTGTGGAACAACCCCAGTGCCAGGTAGAACAGCCCCGCGTGCGACTCAGGCGCCACGCTCAGCAGCAGGCAGATCTCGTCGTACGTGTGAATGTGTTTCGAAAAGGTCATGTAGATCTCTTTGCTCTGCGCCGGGTTGAGTCGTTGCGTGCGCAGCCGGTCGTGCATGTGATGCAGGTCCAGTCCCTTGAGGGGCCGGATCGTGTAGATTTGTGCGAGGTCCTGGCGCAAGGTTAGCAGTATTCAGACATAATGCATCATCGGACATACCTGGATGTAGCTGTAGTAGCTGCGGGTATTTCTCCATCCCTCGATCCTCGTCACATTGCCGGCAAGCTCCTTCTGCTTCGACGGCTCATCCACCCACACGTACCCGTGCCCGCTGATGCCCGTGGCGCCTTGCTCCGCATCGTCACCGCCAATGTAGAGGGCACTCGCGCCGTACACGCTCTCCTCGAACGCGGCCGCGATTCGCGTGAACTTGATGACCCAGTCGCGCCACTTTGCGCGGATGACACGCTCGCCGCGCCTTGCTGCGATGCTCTTGAGAATGTCCTGCATGAATGCCG
The DNA here is from genome assembly GCA_014635975.1 of Plectosphaerella sp. P0831. NCBI lineage: Eukaryota > Fungi > Ascomycota > Sordariomycetes > Glomerellales > Plectosphaerellaceae > Plectosphaerella > Plectosphaerella sp. P0831. The sequence goes on along the minus strand of JACAFV010000103.1, from coordinate 30,082 downwards.
CGTCCCCCGTAAGGTCCGTCTCGGCTGAAACCTTGGAGGATCCCCCAACGAGGCCGGCAAACGAAGGGTTCTGTTGTTGGAAGTACAAAATGCCCTCGGTCACCGGGGCCTGGTCGATCTTTGTGCTGATCTTGACCCGGCCCGACGGCAGGTCGCACAGGACGTCCCACCACTCCGGGTGTAGCTCAAAGGTGGGATTCGTCACACCGGCGATGAAGCCGGGCACGTTGAGCAAATCGTCAATCTTGGTGAGATCGGTGTAGGGGAAGGCGTGCCGTGTGAAGCCTCGCAGAGTACCGCCAGATGCCAGCGCACACGCAGCCAGTACCGTCTCGGCGACCTCGCCGGACGGCATGTTGTGACCGAGGAAGATGACCCTCTTCTGGGTCAGCAGCGCGTTGGCCAACACGATGATAGGGTGAGTGTTGGGCCCATTTGTCGTCAGGTGCGGGTGCAGCGCAAACGGCTGGGGCGCCTTGCCGTGTGTGTCGGAGAACTTTTGGATAAGCTTGATGAGCGAAAAGTCGCCCACCGTCTCGGGCATGATGGCCACAGGGATCTTGACCGGGATAGGGATGCCCTTGTACATGACTTTGCTTTCGAATTCGTGCGTGTCTCGGGGTACTGAGTATTTCGAGATGGCCTGGCCCTGCGTCTCGATGAACGCCTTGGTCCCTGATCTGGAGATGCCAGGCCGTTTCGGTGGACTTCGGCTAGCGTCAAAGGGCTGGTCTTCGAGCTCGTCCTCCTTGTCTTCAGCGATGCGCCGCTGGATCATCTGTTCGAACTTTTCCACAAACAGGTCCTTGCTGTCACTGGCGAGCAGCAGATGCCTCTCGAGCAGGCTGAGTTTCGGCATGAGCGACAGGTCCATGGCGTTGACCGCCTCGTAGAGCATCGCCAGGGTTTCGGGGACTGGTGATTTGAAGTATTCGTCGAGTGCAAGTAGCAAAAGGGGCTGTCAAATGCAAGTCAGCAACTGGGGGGGCTCACGAGCTCGGCAATTGGTGCCCACCTTGTAAATATGCAGGAACGGATGCCGCGTGCAGATGGCCATGGCCTTGACCACGGCACCTCGCTTGACTGTCTTATCCTGCTTCGTGTTGACCAAGTTGAGAACGTGAATCAGGGGCGGGCCCTCGCCGCCTTCGGGTTCGCTGTCGGTAGATTCGTCATCGTCCATATCGTCCAAATCATCATCGTCGTCTTCTTCATCGTCCTCCTCGTCGTCTTCGTCCTCGTCTTCTTCGTCAAGGATGCCAGCCGCCTCGTTCTGCTTTCTCCGCCGCCTCCTGCGCCGGCGGTCCTTTTTCCGCTTCTCCTCGTCCTCTTCCTCTTGACTTGTGTCCTTGTGCAGGAAGAAGATGGTCCAATCCTGGTTTCGCACGTGGGCCTGATCGGGCAGCATGAGCTCGGCCAACATGTGCTCGTCGCCCGTGATAGCTACAGGGTACTGATGCTCCATGACCGGGCCGCGGTCAATGTCGAAGGAGGCGACCAGGATATATTCGACATGGTTCTCGGTCGACCCTCGGGGGTACTGCGGGCGCAACTTGCGGGTAGAGTGGGCGTCGGGGTTATAACGGCGTGGCGCCGACAGCGACGAGTGCTGCGACGAGAGGCCGGTGGAGGAGGTTTTCGATTTCGAGCTGGGGTCGGAGGAGCGGTCGGTCTCTGCGATGGGCGGCTGGGGCGATCGCGAGGGGCGCGAGTGGTTTGACATTTGTGAAGGCGACCTGGAGGCAGGAAAGCTCGAGAGTGATGTTCGTCGGCTCGGCCATGGGCCGTTGGAGGCGCCGAGCTGGGTATTGCTCGTGGTGCGAGTGAGGAACGGCAGCGCCGTACTCGCGGAGGCCATGATGGGAGTCGGAGGTTGTCGTGCGATGATGCCGACAAGTTAATGGGTGTGTGTGGTTGATGTGCTGGAGGAGATGGGCCAGCGAGGCCTCTCCCAAAGTTGGGTTGAAACGTCAGGTTCGGACGTTCCTGATGCGACCACCGCTGTGCGAGTGCGAGGCGAGGGGTGTGTGGTTGACTCGAGGCCAAACACGGGCGATGCCAGGGAGGGAAGGTAGGGATCTCGGTCTGAAGTTGCCGAAGGAGTGCAGCCCGACAATTCCACAATGCGTTGCGGTGAGGTGTGGTGGTGAAGCAATGCGCTGCGATGCGATGCCTATGCGTGGTGTATGCCTCCGTCGCTATGATCGTCGTCGTCGTCGGTCGCGCGTCAATTCGAGTCGAGTCGCTGCAAGAGCGCGCTGGCGAATCCGGCAACAGGTCGAGTCCAGACACGCAAGGGAGGAAAGAACGGGAAGCTCGCTGGTCGGTCTTGCCGTCCTTGGACTTTGGACCCTTACTTTGTGAGGGGGGCACCGAAGTTGGGTGAGTCGGTGTGGCCGTGGTGTGGGGAAGGTGCACACCCAGTGAGGGAAGGCACACCTGGTGGCAGATGAGCTCCCGGGGGCGTCCGTCAGGTTCAGGGGCTGGGCTGGCAGTTTGCGATCAGCGCTCGGCGGACGATCAGCGTCGGGCCGGAATCAGTCGTGTCGTGTCGAGGTATCGGGGTATCGGTCGGTCGTCGGCGAATCTATGCGTCCATGTCTGAAGCGTGTCGTCTGCATTTGCCGCCGTGTCCTCCGGTCTGAAGTGGTCGGGTCGAGTAGAGCGGAATTTCTCGTGCGTTTGCCCGAATTAAAGACGGGGAGGAGGGACGTGGAAGATGATAAGGCGAGCGAGGCGACAGCGGGGATTAAAGGAGGAGTACTGTAGGAGGTGTTCAGGGGTTCGGGCTCGGGTCGGACTGGGGGACTTTCGAAAAGGACGAGATCCAGTTCCCCGACGGTCGCGCAAGGCCATTTGGAGAGGAGATCTGCCCCCCCTTCTTCTTGTTCTCGACGCTGGTTCACTTCCCTTTCCCTCTCCTGATTATGGGGTGGGTGGTAGGGGTGGCACGTCGGGCACGGGAATTGGGATTTCGAAACAGACAGGACAAGGACGTGACATGGAAAAGGGCCAGGGCAAAATGGGGGATGGGACAGACAGGAGGGGATGGGATGGATGGGACGGATGGTCACCCCCCCTCTGAGATTGGATTGTCGAAAAAAAACCCTGGGGGCTGGCGGATAGCCCCTGAAGAAGAGAGAAGATCAAATGGCTCGTGCATGTACCTCTTCTCTCGTGCCTTGCCTTACGAATAGGCGCCGGCCTGGTCTGTCAACTTGTCCGTCCGACTCTTGTGCCAATCCAGCCCGTCCGTCAAGTCTCACGCCTTTTCTGGCGGCCCCCTTTCTCTTTTTCCCAATTGCCCCTCCCCTCCTTTTTCTCAACCTACCCCCCCTGCCCCCCTTGATTGGCCGCTTGAGCCCGGTGTCATCCAGCCGAAAAGAGCCGGCGACAGAGGTGACGGACAGGTGTGCAAGCGCGGCTCGGTCCCCCTGTGGCTTGACTGGCCGGGCTTGGTGGGGCGCGCCATGCGTCGGACAATTTGCGCTCGAGCCACCCGATGCCACATCGGCAACTGAACCTCAGCCACCCGCTCGAGTCAGCTCAAGCCACACCGGTGGTGGTCTCAAGTGCGCCGCCGGTTGTGTAGCGGTTGTCCTGGAGAGCGGGCGCATTTGTTTACTTTGGATGCATCTCAACGTCAGAGCCTCCTCGACCGCTCTTTCCCGACCACAAGCACAATCCTCACACAATTCGACCTCACGAGAGACGACCAGACTTTGATTGACGCAGCCCACCAATTCAAACCTAATCCCCGACTCCCGAAGTATCTAGTCCGCTTGGTACACTCATACCGTCAAGTCTTCACCGCGCTCGCCTGCTCCCCCTCCTCAGCAGCATCCCCAAGACACGCAGTCTCCCGGCATTCCAAAATACTGCCAAAATGGTAAGCACACACCGGCTCTCGCGGGTCGTCCGTTCCCCATTTGTTTCTCCCCCCAGAAAATCACATCCAAGGATCAACCTCCGCCGAGCAAGTAGCCCCGACTAAAACAAACGCTCCGCGTCCCAGTCAATGCCTGCCGCCTACAAGCCATCTCCACTGGGATACGGGTCCCCACGCAGCTCGCCCTTTCGCCGCCCCGAATCTCCCACCTCGCCGTCCGCGAGCTCTCCTCAGGCTCTTCGCCAAACAACTCCCTCCACCTCACCAACGAAAGCTCCCGGCTCCTCCTCCTTCGCCAACAGCGCCTCCAGGTTCGCCGCCGAACCGACCACCCCCACAAACTCGTCACGAAATTGGACCCCCAGGGCCCAGCCGCGGACGCCCACCAACAACTACGACATGGCCTCGTCGCCACGGCCTCTCTCCATCTCCTCGCCTGCGAAGCCAGCCTTCAACGGCAATGCCCTGTCACAGCTGCAGCCCCCGCAGGTGCGCATGCTGCGGGAGGGCTTTGAGATTCTCGACCGCGACAGCGACGGCGTCATCAACAGGGAAGATGTCGCCGATATGCTGACACAGTTAGGTATGCAGCCAGACAATCATCTTGGAGATACCTAGCTAACTGGACCAGGTCTGCCCGCCAATGCATCCGACGTATCCAAGTTCTTCCCCCCCTCGGCGCCCCAGACGACCACCATGGCCGCCTTCCTCAACTCTCTCGCTTCCATGCTCGCAGCCCTCTCGCCGCAGGCAGAACTCATCTCGGCCTTTTCCGCCTTTGACGACGACGACAGCGGCCAGATCGACCTCAACGAGCTGCGCGACGCTCTCCTCAAGACGACCCCCGAGCCGGGCGAGCGCGCTCTGACGCCGGCCGAGGTTGACAAGGTCATTGAGGGCTTCACTGGGCGCAAGGCCTTCAACAAGAGCATGCAGGGTGGTCTGGGGAAGCGCGGCGAGGTGTTTCGATACCAAGAGTTTGTCAACTCGGTCATGAGCGCCAACACCAACTCGGAGCCGCCGACAGCTGAGGGGTCGGAGAACTAGGCCGCCGGAGTGCATATTTTTTGTGGTGAACGGCGTTTGGGTGGTCGGGTCAGTCATTGGTTAGGAGGGGTCGCATCATGGGTCACGAGCATGGGGTCGGGTACGGTATACACACGACAATATATGATGGATGTGCTCGGCGCACTCTACTGGATCAATCTTACAAGCTTCGAACACGACACTCAGGACTGTTGCCGCTATACATACGGCTTGATCTGTTCCTCACTCCACTGCCAGAACTCCTCGCCCAGCTTGGGGTCCATCAGGTCCTCGCGGGAATCTTCAACTTTTCCAAAGGGGACGACTGCAGGGGTCAGCAAGAAGCACCGAGGAGGGAGGGAGAGGGCGGCGTACCCCAGGTGGTCTTCTCGTCAATGGACGTGTCAAGGCCGGCAAACAGCTCGGTGTAGGCGCCGTTGATAGGGGGCCAGGTGAACAAACGCTGCGAAGGTCAGTCAGATTTTGTTCCCATGGCACGACTTCGAAAACATACCATGAACTGTCGCATCAGCCACGAGTTGGATCGCTGCAGGTCCGTCATAAAGTTGCCGGGGTTCAAAGCCTGCGCAGCGCCAGTCAGCAAGAGAATCAACTTCACAGGGGATGATCCAACACACAAAACTGAGAACACCGCTCCCCTCCGTCCGACGGGCAAACTCAGCAGCATGCAGGCCATTGCCCGCTTTGCTCCGACAGTACTTGACCCAAGAAATCTCATCCCGCTGATAATCCATATTGGTATAGTCAATAGGCGGCGACGGCGCCCCATCAGCAGCACTCGAAGAAACCCAAATAACGCGAACCGAATTCTTCGGCGCCGTCTTTGCCGTAGCGACGAGAACATCCCTCAGACAACGTGTAAAAAGCATCGTCCCGAGACAATTCGTGCCGTACTGCAGCTCATACCCCTGGACAGTCTTTGACCCCGACGGAGGGACCATGACGCCGGCGTTGTTCCAGAGGACGTCGAGACGGGACTCCTTTGCGAGGAACTCGGCGGCAGAGGCCTTGATGGTGGAGAGGTCGTCTAGCTGGAGGCGGAGGAAGACGAGGGTGCCGGTGGAGTGGGGGTGGGCGGCGCGGATCTCGTCCATGACTACTGCGGTCTTTTCGACGGCGCGGGCGGCGAGGTAGACTTTTGCGTTGCGCTGGTAGAGAATTGTGGCGAGGTGTTTGCCGAGGCCGCCCGAGGCGCCGGTTACGATGAAGACCTGGGGTTATGAGCTAGGGGCGGATGGAGGGGAGGGGGTGATGGGTATACCTTGCCATCCTGGTCTGGGAGGTTGGCTTCCGTGAGAGGCGCCGCAGCGGGCCAGACAGTTGTCCACCTGACTTTTGCCATTGTGAATGGTGTTCAAGCTGAGGGATGGTTGATGAGAGGTGGTGATGATGGAGCAGCTTGTAGTGAACAATGTGGAAATTGGCTGCTTTCAGATGGGACAGGCCACCTGCCTTATATATAACCTCCAACCTTCGCGGACTAGCTTCATCCATCCCCCGTAGCTCCTTATGGGATGAAACCCTGAAAGTCATCATCGATACCTATTGCCAGGCATTCATCGCATGCGTAGCCCAGGAGATATCGTGTCAAGTCACCGCAAGTCCGTCTGCCATGGTGGTAGGCATCGGGGCCGAGCTGATGTCCGGGGCTTCATGCATGGGTCCCTGCCCAGGGTGCTGGAAAGTCCGTCCCTTGGCATTAAGTCCGGGGCGAGTCAAGACGATGCATTAGCGCTGGGTGTTGGTGATTTTTGGGCTTGGGGATGGTGTTGATGGCACGGGCGAGGCGTGTACGACCTGATAGACCCCGGATTTAATGAAGGCCGTTGTTGTGCAGTGCAACGTGTAGTGGACGGACGATCAATTGAACATGGAGGTACAGCGTCACAGTGGTGATGGTGGCCGGACAGTGGGATCGATTGGGTGGTGACGGGCGGGTAATTGTACAGTGCTAGCCAACATGGGCACACAGTGGTGAGGCACACAGCCGAGAAGGCCCTTGACTTCTGACGCTACCTGTGCAACTGGCCGATGCTTCTAGAGCCTGGCTAAGGCATAGCTTCTTATAAATAGACCCTCATTCTTCTGGGTTCTAGGCAATATGAGCTTGATATCGTTGATGAATTCACCGGCGTGACTTTTGGCCTTTCAGACATATTATATTGGGATTTCCGGGCTGTCGAAGCGCCTCTAATTAACTTATAAACCTGAAATTAACCTTTCGGTATATCTTATCTCGGAAGGCATAGTCCTATCACACCTCTAAGCTAAGATACATATCCTCTCATTGCGTCAATACCTCATGGCAGACCATAGACCGAAATATCTGTGACTTCAATCGCAGGCGATCTCGCAGTATCGTCTTCGCAAACCAGTTTCAGCGTGAACAGCGAGTCGTATGTCAACTGAACAGGCGTGACAGGGCCCTGGTATACCTGCCACACTCCCGGTGACAGCCCATCGTCCACAACAGTGAAAAAGTCAGCCGGCTCCCGGTTGACGTTCCCTGAGATACTGCACCCGTTCGATGCCCCTGTGAACCTGTAGCGGAAGGTCATCCGAAATTCAACTAGCGGCGGAGGGTTCCCACACGGATCGAGGCGCTGATTCAGGTAAACCTGAGCGTACTGTACCTGGGATGGTATCAGGGCAAATGCGTACTCTCCGGGGTCTGTCTCTATAATCCCAGAGTCCGCCGTAACTTCTTCCGATATATACCAGGCACCGATGTCATTGTTTTCGAAGGAGCCGCTAGAGATGTCAGGGCAGGTGATGGCCGTGGTTGGCGATGGCGTTGCTGTTGTGGTGCCGGAGGTGACCGTGGTCGTTACTGTTGTCGGGAATGCAGATGCTGATGCAGATGTGGATGCGGATGTGGATGTGAATGCAGACGTGGAAGTAGACGTGGACGTGGATGTGAATGTAGACGTGGAAGTAGACGTGGACGTGGATGTGAATGTAGACGTGGAAGTAGACGTGGACGTGGATGTGAATGCAGACGTGGAAGTAGACGTGGACGCGGATGCCGCTGAGGATGGCGAAGTCGGAATGGTTAAAGTTGTTAGAGTAAGCACTCTACTCGAAGATTCGGGTAAGACATCGCGTGTAGTAGTCAGGGTTGTAGTGCCATCGAGGCCGCTAGACGTTGATGTGACTGTGGTCTGTTGGGTAGTTGTTGAGGGTGCGGTTGGAGAAGAGCCGCTAGGCGAGGTTGAGATAACTCCGGTTGAATCGGTATTCTCGCTGCTTGTAGTGGTGAACGTTATAGGTCTGTCGGTATCGGTCGAAGTAAATGTGAATGTCCAGTCACCTCTGGTTGTGCTTGTGCCGATGTCTGAATATTCATCACGTTAGTACATCGTCAAATTCGAAACCTGGATCCAATGTCGTGAAATACTCACTCGTTGACTGAGCAATCGTATCTGTGTACGTTTCTGTAGCTGGCAGTTCAGATCCTGAATCCGTTGTTCCTGCAACATCAGGATGGTCTGGCGGGACCGGAACCCAAGGAACCCAATGAGGCGACCTGGGAAAGCCAGGTAAGCCAGGACCAAGGTGGAAAGGTGGACCAAAGAAGGGATCGACGTATCGGATGAACCAGACGCCGAGATCACATGTCTGGGATACTCCGATGCCAGCTTGATGGCCTTCCGAGCTGTGACCTTGGTGAAGCTGCTGATGGTATTGCTCGTGGCGACTTTCATCATGGTAACCATCTTCACTGGATTGGCTTCCTTGGCCGCCATGCTGACCATTGTCATGATCTGGGTGGCGGTGTATGTCCCCGACATGGTGCTTCGCGGCGTGACTGTCTTGCTAGTCCAGCTTGTTTTTAGATTCTTGCGGCCAAGGTGTTGGGCAGATGCGGTCGATCATCTGTTCCCAGCCAGTAATAGTCGGGTCGACAGTCGCAACGATGGTCCATGTCACCGTGGTGAGCGCAGGTTTCTCCGCCTCGCAGCCGCATGGCCTCTCTGCGAGAAGCTCCTGGGCCTGAGAGAGGAGCACTGCTGCGAGAGCTAGCAACCTTCTGTGCGCCATGACGGTTGATGATGTTGGTAAAGATGATGTTCAAAATCTGGCATGCCAGGTGCGGCGTTTGATTCTTAACGAGCTTAACCTTCACTGTGTTTTATACCTAGTGATTGCGTTGTTTGTTATTGTTTGTATACCGACCCTTACATTCCCTCGTCCATGTCATTTTCAGCGAGTAGGCTGTGGTAAGGCTAGAAACCGTTCCTGCACATCAGGCTCAGTAGTATGAGCTTTGGTCTTGGGTGTGGGTAAGTTTGACATTTTACTTCATTCTTCGACGGCTGGAGAAACGCGGCTCCTATTGTAGGATAAATGTAGAACCGCCGAGACAAATTGAAGTTAGCCTTGGCAATGTGAAGTGGATATTGACCGGGTTTGCTTACTGGTTGTGTGTATCTCATACTGAACCCCAACATTTCACCGCGGTATACGGGCATCCGACTTTCTCAAAGTGAATAGTCCGGGTCTCCGAGGCATTTTTAAGTCTTTCCTCTCCGCTTTGTGATTAAATCGCGCTACCCGACTGTTACGCCGAGGCACGTGGCGTGGCTATATATTGTGGAACAGGGGAAAATGAGACGGAGATCTCATTACTGAAGCTTTTGCCTCGTGGCGCAACCGGTTGGATGATGACCTTTCCGGCGTTAGGTCCGTGGATACTTATCAGGGGACGCCCGCGCCCGATTACCTGATCAGCCTTCAACACCACCTAACGTCAGATAGCTTAAGAAATTCCGTCTCAACCTCAACTCACTTTGTATCGTACAAAAGAACACCGCGTTCCGTAACTACTTCCCCTAGCTTCGGTAATCATATAATCGCTAGTTGTAGTTCTACTTTCCAACCCTATCCGACAAGCAGCCTAATTGCCGAGTTAATCTTAACTCACCTACCGCTTACTCGGATGCTCTCTACACCTCGACTGCTACGGACTGGTACTAGCTCAAATGCCGCGGCTCTCAACCCCCGACCTTTCCGACGTCGTGTTAAAAGCTGTTACCGCCGTTACCGCCGCGGCCGCTTCCATCAGTAGCTCATCCGTGTCCCCATCTTCGGCCGAGCCCGAGAAAGACTCAGCAACGATGGCACCTGCCCGGGACCTCAAGCGGAAGCGCGCTGCCACCGAGGCCAGCTCTGGCGAGAAGCCGCCCAAGAAACCGAGTGCCGACGCGGCACTCCGGATGAGCATTGTCGATGGGCCGCCGCGTGCGTCCACCGCATCATTAACCACCCCGGGCACTATGCCTGCTATGCACGGATAGGTGAGCTTGCCCCTCTTGTCCTTGGTGAACATACCTGACATGCGCTTGTTGATAGGTACACGGGGTCTTTCAGGCCGCTCCTGTTCGGCCTGTAGTCGCGCAGGCCGCAAGTGCGCTGAGGTAATGTCAAGAGCCTGCTCGTCGCCACCCACTTGACTGACCATCTGACAGGCTCCCCATTACGCTGATGCGCCGGTCAACGCAGCTCGTTTGGCTGAGGCCGCCCGTCATCTCCATGAAAGTCGTGGCACCGCGGCAGAGGCTAGCGCCGCCCAAGCTTTTACCCGCGCATTTATTACAGCCAGGTCCTCCCTGCAGGAAGCTCGGTACTTGGAGAAGGAGGCTGTCAGTCTTTCGAGGTCATGTTTATCTGAACTGCACTGACCCTTGCTATAGATGGCCAAAGCCGAGGCAGCACTCACGAATGGCTTGAAGACACCTCTGAACGACAGAATGGAGCCCATAGAGGACGAGCAAGACGAAGACCCAGCAGAGGATCAAGAATCTTCCGACGACGATTGCGAGGAGGAGCTACAGGCCCGGGCAAGGCTGCGAGAGTTGCGAGAGATGGCAATGAATGACATTGGGAAAGAACATCCAAACGGCACCAATCCCATCCAGCCCGGTGTCGGAGCGGCTTCAGGCGACGATGATCTGGCGAAAGCCGTCTGTACGCTGGCCAAATCAGCCTACGACCTTTCAATAGCCGCCGCCAACGTTGCTGTAAGTTGGTCATCAGTCCGCCCTCACCTGCACAGGCTGGCTAATAACCCCTCTAGGAACTTCTCAGGAATCGAGCCCAGGGCTGACGTGGTGCCCCTGATTTGGCGGACGACTGACATGGAAGATATACCACGGAGTTTTGCTTCTTCTGACGAGATGATAATAGACATGTCGACACAAGGTCTTCGCATCCATCACCAACACGTCCTCGAAATGTTGTCATGCACGCTTGATTGAATTCTATCCGCTACCTAGTTCGGCACCTAGATCAGCAGCTTGGTGATCAGCTTACCCTGGTTTCCGCCGTTGAACAGACGCATCCACACCTCGGGCTGCTCCTCAATGCGCGCCTCGACAATAGTCTCAGCGTCGCCCAGCTTGATGCGGCCGTCGGCCACAGCACCAATGAGCTCTCCCAGGATGGCCGGCACCTTCTCCATGTAATCCAGCATGATGAAGCCGCGAATGTTGATACGCATGGACACGACCTCGAACCAGTTGCGCAGCGTCATGGGCTCGTCCGAGTTGTACTGGCTCACGGCACCGCACACGGCCACGTTGCCGCCCTTCTTCATTCGCGTCAGCATGAGGTCCAGAACCTCGCCGCCGACATTGTCAAAGTAGACGTCGACCTCGTCGGGCGTGGCGGCCTTGAGGTCAGCGGCGAAAGTGGCGCTCTTGTAGTTGAGGCACTCGTGCGCGCCCAGCGTCTCGCGCACCCAGGCGCACTTCTCATCGCTGCCGGCGATACCGATGACGCGTTTGGCACCGAGGATCTTGACGGCGATCTGCACGGCCATGTTGCCCGTGGCGCCGGCGGCGGCAGAGATGACAATGGTGTGCTCGGGCTTGGCCTCGCCTGCATAGTACAGGCCGGTGTAGGCGGCGATGCCGGAGGCGCCAAAAGCACCGAGGTAGTGCGTCAGGGGAAGGTCGCCTGGCAGAGGACCCAGGGCCTGGGAGTTTGCGGCCTCGAGGACGACGTACTCGCTCCATGTGCCGAGGTGGAAGTCCATGACCAGGTCACCAGCCTTGAAGAGGTCCGAGGCGGACTCAACGACCTCGGCGATGACGCCGGAGCGCATGGGCGAGCCGAGCGGCACGGTGGGCACATAGAAGCGCTCAGGGGCGACGGTACTCTGGATGAAGTTGCGCAGACCGGTGTCGTTGGAGAAGTAGACGACCTTGGCGAGGATCTGGCCGTCCTTGAGCTCGGCGAGCTTGGCCTCCTCGAGCTTCCAGGTGGCCTCGGGGCCGGTCAGCGAGGGGGCGCCCTCGGGCTTGTGGGCAAGGACCCATTGCTTGGTGGTCTCGGGCCTAGCGGATGCCATTGTGTTTGTTGAGGGTGTTTACGAGTAAGGTACAGGTAAGGGAGTTGGAGGGGAACAAAGTCGAGTGGTGATGGGTTGGTTGGTGATGGGTATCGGTCCACAGCGGCACCTCGCTCGCACACGCCCCGGCATTACGTCCTTTATACGAGTACAACGCGCGATGCAACAGCACCGACCAAGGGGGCCACTCACCAATCGCCACTGGTCCGCACAACGGAACTGGCGGCGCGTGGAGCGCGGAACTGGGGAGCAAAAAAAGGCGGGCAGATATTTTTCCTTGCCTTGCCATTGCTTGGTTTGCCAGGATTTGAACAACCTCCGCCACCTTCACACGCATGAAACTCGATCGTCTCCACGAGCGGTGTGGATTCAGGGGGGGGGGGGGGG
>JACAFV010000103.1:0-17396 GCA_014635975.1 Plectosphaerella sp. P0831 | reverse complement strand
GCTTCAGGGGGACCTGGCTCGGAAATGGCAGCGGGCCAGCAGGGTTGCAGCTCCAGGTTTTCGGCGTTAATAGAGGCCCCTGTTATCGTGCCAACGTGCCCTTGAGGGAGGGGTCGGCAGTGCGACGGCAGTGTGTGGGAGACACATCGTCATATGCCGGGTGATTTCGATCCTGCGGGCTGCGGTGCAACGCTGAATTAGGGGTCGGCGCTTGGCTGCACAGTGCAGTGAGGGGAAGTTGAAGATTGTCAGGATCTTACTCGGTTTTCTCAACGTCGAGCTGTCAGCTTGACTCGCCGCTCTCCGCTCATCGCCCACGCCCGGTCAACCAATTACACCACCCTCATTCTCGTCGCACAAGCTCATTGAATATCATGATGAGGACGCTGATACGTCTAGAAATGCCTATCCATCTCACGCTATTTACCACGACTCAAGCCGGGCCTGTTTCTTCCCTTCCACCTTCTTAAGCTCGCTAATGCTCGTCATCCGAGATTGAAGGGTCCCAGAAGCCTCATCATGCTGACAAGCCAACACAGCAAGAGCCGAGGACTTCCACACGGGGATATCTCGGCTCTTACGGTTATGGAAGATGGTAGCAATAGCAAAGATGAGGACAAACACCTCAATGGCAGCAGGTCCTGCCATCCAGACCCATTGGATGGTTATAAAAGGCACGGCCTCCGTCTGGTTCCCTTTCGCAAGTTGGCTGTTGGGACCTGCGCGAAGGTAGTCCGTCATTTTGGCAGCCATTTGCTCGAAGCGCGCCTCGAGGTCCACGTCTCCGGTCAGGGCGGCGCTGAGACCTGGATTTTTGTTCGCAAAGCTCCCGTCGACCCACTCGGTCGCGATGGTTTCAGATGTGAAGAAGTTTTGGAGCGCCATGAGATCCTCCCAGGATGCTTCGAGCGCGGGGACTCCGGTGGCCTCGGACTTGTTTGTGTAGAAGAGTCCGCCGATGATGGCCTTTTCCCACTTCCAGGGATTGTCGCCGCCAATCTCGACCTCTCTCGTCTCGTCAAATCTGAAATCGTTGCCGTCCGCGCGAGCGCCGCTGTATTCGTAGGCCGTGAGGGAGAGGGAGCAATCTGTGATGTTGATGTTGGTGGGAGCGTAGTTTTCGTCGGAAGTTGATCGGAACACTGCGAACCGCGCAAGGAGTGGAAAGCTGGACGGCATGTCTAATGGGACGGGGTCACCCATGAGGGCCGAGACGTTCGTCCGATAATTCGTTCCAGATGCTGTGGGCACATGCTGCGTCGAGAGGCCCAAGCCTGCGGGCGTGGTCATGTTGCAGACGATCGGGTAGACGTCGTCGTCGTTGTAAACCATTGACTCGAGCGTGCTCTCGGTGACGTTTTTGCACTCTGTCTTGAAGCCTAGTGACACGTATGGCCCGCTCCAGCTACAAGTTCCCGGGCAAGAGAATATGGCGGGGGTTTGGAGGTTGTACAGGCCTTGGACGATGGCCGACTGCATTTGAGGGTCCTGAGGGACGCTAGCTAGGGGAAGGAAGAGGGAGTTAGCAGATTGACCATGGAGATAGATGCTAGAATACCTACCTGCGGTAACAAAAGCAAGTCCTTGAAGGTTTCTGTTATACGCATGCGCAAAGCCAAAGGTCGCATTGTCACTTGGAGCCGACATGACACGCTGCTCGATCTTGACGACCTGTTGAGCCATTGGCGCCAGGGCAAGTCGAGCAAGCGTGATAAAAGCGCCCAGAGTGGCCAGGTTCCAACCAACAGAGAAGATGAGCGAGAGAGACCCTCCAACGCCACGGCTGGCCTTGTCAAACTGTTCAAAGCTTTCCAGTCCCTGAGCCCGGGTCTTGAAGTAGGACCATTTGTGTTGGCTGATGAACTCGCTGACGCCATGCATCAGGGCGACGGTGCATGCGGTGGTGAGGATGGAGATTGTCGCGTTGAGGGAGATTTTGTCGGTCCAGACGGAGAGGGGCTTTCCGTCGACATAGTAGAAGATGCCGACGATGGCGGCGAGGAAGAGGAGGGATGCGATGGTGGTGAGGATCTCAAACAGCCATACCGTGGAAGAGGCTGCCGAGCCTCTTGGTTTGACAAAAACTGGTTGATGTTGATGGACCTGATTGCTAGGGTGTGCTTCGCTGGTCGAGGCCGCCACGTACTGGCCCTTTTGCTCCCAGTCTCCTTGGACTCTGGACATGGTGAAGTCGGCTTGGTGGTTGTGGATTAACGGAAGACCCTGAACAGTGAGTTTCGCTCGGCGAGGGGGACTTTTCATACCTATTTAGCAAAGAGTCAACCCCATAACTCCAGCTGGCCTGTTGGGGGCCGTAGTACCTCGACTTGGCTCGAATGCGCGCCATTCGCATGATTTGGCGCTTTTGGGTGGTACTGATTCGGCCTGCCCCCTGTAAGGCTACAGGATTCCAGGGCAAATTCTCTGGAAATTTGCCTCGATGTGGTTCCAAAACGCGACGCTGCTCTGATTTGACAGCAACGCGGTCACCAGGCATGGAAGCGCTCTGCATTTGGCAAGGGGTATTCGGTACGTTCAACATCCGAAACGTCGACAATGCCATGGGTTTGTAGGCCCAAAGGCTCATGAGGTCGTCTCGACCTGTCCTTGGTGGTAGTTCTCCTTGGCCACTTGCTGCCGCTGTAGCCGCAGCCGTGCTTCCATGTTGTGATATCAATCTCTACTGGACAAGTTCAGTACACTTTGCCACAGCCGTCTTGCGCCTAGCATCTCTCAGTCGATAAGTAAGAGCATTCTCAATCGTCCAGGGGGGGCTTGAACTTGCAAACCCCCTGAATTCCGTAGCATTGTTGAGTCACAGAACCGCGCGCCTTATGACCATTACCAGCAAGTGGCCCCGGATCGGGCAGACAAAGGTGGGCGTGTCAGATTAGATGGCGAAGCGCCGAATCATGAAGCTCGCTCGAGCGCGGGAAATCTGAGCATGCAGATGGACTCCAAATTGTTTGACAGGATGGCGTTTGCCGCCCACAACGCAGAAGGCTTTCTGCACTGACCGTGAGCGTGCTTACTGGCAGTTGCCGAAGTGGTGATTAGCGGTCGGCTGCCAGGGACACCCCCTGAACTTGGCAGGGGCAGAGACCTTAAGGGGTGTCCGGTTATGCGCTTGCTCCGCACCAGTCGCCAACTGCGGCCAGACCCTCGAGAAATCAGTTCCGAAGATGTGCGGCGGTGATGTCTTTGGGACAAGACGCCTGACGAAACGGCCCGACGTGGCGATGAATGTGATCCAGCGTTCCATCTGAGCAAAGATAAAAATCTGGTGGTGGTGTGGACTCCGAGTCGGGGAGACGGCCGTCGAGAGCAGGGGCAGCAGGGTTGCAGCTCCAGGTTTTCGGCGTTAGAAGCCCCTGTGTACCCCTGGTACCGTGCCAGTGAGGGAGGAGTCGGCAGTGTGTGCTGTGCGGCCATCGTCATATACCGGGTGTTTCGATCCCAGGTGCCGTACGGTGCAACGTCGAGTCAAGGTGCAGTTCTTGGCTGCGCAGTGCAGTGAAGGCAACTTATCAAAATATATTGATTCTTACTCGTTTTCTTCAACGTCAAGCTGTCACCTTGACTCGGCGTCTGGAGTGAGACAAGACCGTTTCGTTTCCGCGACGGCACCTCGGGAGCCAGCGGGCCGCCAAGTTTAGCGCACTTGAAGCCTTCAGTTAGAGGCTAAAAGCCCCTATTTTCCTGTCGCCCCTCAGGGCACGGCGAGCAGAAAAAATCCTGCCCCCTTTTTTCCGGGTCCTCAACTGATCACCAACCGCCAAAGCCATCTCGGCCTCGGAGTCTTCTCACTTCCTAGCTCACTTTCCTAGCATCAACCTTGCTAGGGGAGAATTCCCCGACATCTCGCGCGTCGGCGACCACGTGTGTGGACATTGTCACAGCAAGACAAAGCCGGAGTAGAAGCCGTCCGCCGAGCACATCTTTCCCTCATCCAGGATGCTCCCTCCATCTGTCCACGATGTCTTCTCCACTCCCAGCCGTGATCTTCATGCAAGTTTCCCGAAGAGGTCTTTGTCCGTGGCCCCAAGGGCGGGCCCGGCACTTGGACGCCCTCTCCCATACCGCCTCAAGCCGTGCCCTCGTCGAGGATAGATAGGTATCTGCTTGCTGCCCCCAAGTCCGGTCCTCCGCTCCTTGGCTTGGCTCCCCCCTTTCGTGCCCCCCTGCCACGAGGAGAATTTCGATCATCACCGTCCAAAACATTATACCAGGATGATGCGTTGCATCGCCTTCTGCCGATCGCTCCTCCAGTCCAGGGGCCCAGAATCCAGGTCCATCCCCCTTTTGGTAATATTCTCGTCTCTCCTCTCCACGCGGACGTTACCTGACAGGCAGCTTGGCATGTCAACGTCGGCCACACTGTGGGTACCCTTGACCGGGATGGCTACTAGGAACACAACCTCTCCGCCCCTGCTGTGACGTGGAGAGAGGACGAGGATGGAGAAAAGCTGCTTGGACACTGACCGGGGGGGAGGGAGGGTTCTGCCCAGTTGTCGCCTGGGCGGAAGAGATGCCGGGGGCGATTTATAAGGACAAGACAGGCGCCCGTCCTATATTCGGGATGTATCGAGTCAGGATAGCGGCGGTTGTGGCGTTCTTCTAGTCCTTTTCTCTTCCCTCCATCTTCTTCTGGACATACAAGTATCAATCTCGACGAGATATCAGACTCGGACTTGTCAGATTCATCTTTCGTTACTGATTACTGCCTTGTCAAAGATGAAGGCCGAAGTCACCTTGCCCATTCTGGGCTATGTCCGGGCCCAGCTCATTGTCAACTCCGTCATTGTTTTCCTAATGCTGGCCGTCGTGACCCTCCGGGTCATTGGTCGTGTTATGGGACCTGGCTTTGGCTGGGATGATGGGTTTGTTATTTTTTCTGGTGTTGGTATGTTGCTCCTACTCTATTGGTGAGGTAGATGCTGACTTTGGCTAGGTGCTGTGGCCATGCTTGTCTGCCAGGGCCTGTGTAAGTTGTCCCGGCTTCAGGCCAAGTCTGTCACCAGCTCATCCTCCCAGTTGCGCCCGTTGGAAACGGCTACCCATTGCCCGAGTACCCAGAATGTAAGTCCTCGACTATCCCTTCCAGTCTGACATCGGCTAACCAGCCAGTGATTGCCAACGTTCCTTTCATCCTCGAGGTAGACACCTTCCAACCTTCCGCTTCTTCGTCCATCGTCGTCCACATCTAACACTCTGCCCGTCAGTTGACCTTCCGCATGCAAATCATCTACGTCCTCATCCTCGCCGCTGTCAAAGCCAGCATGCTCTGCTTCTTCCTCCGCATCTTCGTCACGCCCTGGGTTCAGCGTGCCTCCAAGCTCACCCTCGGCTTCGTCGCCGCCTGGGTCGTTGCCTACCTGGGCGCCTGCATCTTCCTATGCACTCCCGTATCAGGGCAGTGGACCGGCATCGGCAAATGCGGCGCCTATATGCCCATGATCCAGTCCCTCATCGCCACAAACGCCATCGGCGACCTCATCATCCTCGCCATCCCCATGCGCAGCATTTGGACCCTCAACATGCGCACAACAGACAAGGTCGGCATCACATCCTGCTTCGCCCTTGGTCTTGCTTGCGTAGTCTGCGCCATTTTCCGCCTCGTTTACATCAGCACGGTCGATTTGACCGGTAACATTACCGGAACGATGCCCACGACAATCTTCCTCTTCATCCTCGAGCCCAACCTCGCCATTCTCTGCGTCTCGATCCCTATGCTGCGCCCCTTTTATGTTCTCTACCGCAAGCGCGTCGGTGGCTCGCGCCTGCAAGAGTCGGATATGCGCCCGACGGGGTTCCGTGACGGCTCGGGCAACATGAAGGTATCGCAGCAGCAGCCCAAGGGCGCCTCGGTCCCCGGAGAGATGACGACCTGGGAGATGGACGACTATTACCCCCCTGGCAAGGCGTCGCGACACGATGCCATGGTCACGACGGCGGGAGTGGATGATGAATCGGGGTCGGAGAAGAACCTGACTTTCCCGGCAGTGCCGCCTGCGTCGAAGGATATTCGGGTGGAAACCCACTGGGTTGTTGACCGCAACTAGAAGACCCAGCGCTTTCGGGGACGATGGAAGTATCAGCGAGTGTATCATGTGTGGAAAGACTGTATTTAATAATGACCAAGATCTGTATTTGTGTGTACTTACCGGATTGTGGTGACCTGCACCTCTCCCAAGGAACCATGCTACTTACCCGACTTGCTTTTCTTCTGTCCTATGTTACTATTAGTCAACATCTGTCACTCAACTACTGCGCTTTGCTACCAGACGCCTACGGGTAGGCGACATACGATGCCAATGGTGGCAGCGGCAGCAAAAGTACCAGCACTTCTCAGCCTCGAGGTGGGAGTCGCAAGGGAGGCACCCAGCGCACTGATGCTTGCAGAGAGATGCAGCAAGCCAATCTGAAGGTGACGCGCTTAGACGGGAGAAGATTGAGCTAGGGGGTCGACCTGCTAAAGCGCGTGCCTTTTCCAGTGCACTCTCTGGACACGTTTTCTGAAGCGTGCGAGGGATGCCGTTGGATTCAACAGGCTGGAGGTGTATCCTAGGGACCGGCACCAGAGCCGGCGCATCCTTCTTGGTCTGGGCAGTCCGAGAAGCTGCCCTACAAGGGTACGTCTGACGCTGTGGTCGGGGTTTAGTCAACTTGGCCGGCCGGGAAGCACTCGAGCGTCGCTTCACCCGGTCGACCTTTGGGCTCAAGAACTGCAGGACCGCCGCGGTGATGGGCAAATGCCGCAGCGGAGCAAGAATGCTGAGCATGGTACGGGGGTGGCTGACGACGGCAGTGACGACGGGCTCGCTGGTCTTCTTTGGCTTCTTCTTTTCCTCGTCGGGCTTGGGCATAGGCATGGGTATGATGAGCTTCAGCCTGGGCTTGCGCGGAGGAGTGCCGGGGTTTTCGCAGAGCGTGCCTCTGGTGTCGGACTGGTGAAATGTCAGGGCCATGTTCCGGAATTTGCAGCGGCAGCAGGTGTACCACCAGATGGAGACGATGGCTTTAGGTTTCGGGGGTCTTTCTTTGATGCAGTTTAGGCAGAACTTGTGGGGGCAATGCGAGCCTGGCACGCCGCGGCGCTGGGGGGTTTTGTCGTCGTCGAACATGGTTGATTGAGTCAATGGGAGATGGAGATATTGGAGGTTGAATGTGGACTTACCTATGTAGGAGATGGTCATTGAAGAGGTGTTGTGGACAGGGCGGTCCTCATGGGGTTGCTCTGGCTGTAACGGGCACAAGAAGCCGACTTCCTCTCACTTGGATGTTGGACAGCATACTGTTCCAGCACCTTCATGTCCTGATCATGTCGAGAGTCTGTTGTGTGCTTTGTTGATCTCAAGTGACAGGTAGTATTGTTACCTATGTAGTAGTCTCTTTGTGCCATATCATCAAGTCTGGGGCCAGAATCTCCTGGACCAGTTTCTGCACATCACTCTTTGTCTCGAAGTCGAGGTCGAACAAAAACTCCTCCAGCACAACTTCAGGTTGTCAGCGCTGGAAATGACACACATCGACCTCTCGACCGACAACTACATGGCTCTGCAACTCCCCTCATCATGCCCCTTACTCCTTTCCCTCGTCCACCCCATCCCCCGGCCGCACATTGATGATAATCTTCCCCGCCGTCCGATGCGTCTTCAACTTTGCAAACGCCAACGGCACATCCTCAAACTCATACACCGAATCAGTAATAACCCTGAGCTCCCCCTTGCCCATCCATTGGGCGATCTGAGCCAGATCCTCCCTCGAGTTGCGCGTCTGGTGCGTCTCATGCTTATGCTTCGATCCCCCGAGGAACCTCGGCAGGAACAAGCCAACAAGCATACCGGCCGCAGCGCCCATGTTCATCCCGCTTCCAACATGAACGTAGTGTCCCTTTGGCTTGTCCAGCAGCAGGTCCCTACAGCTTAGGAAGAGGTTTTCGGGGGAACCGCCGACGAGATCGACGATGAGGCTGAAGACTTTGCCGCGGTTGAGGAGCTCTTTAATTACGTCGCTGACGCGGTAGTCGATGACATCGTCGGCGCCGAGGCTTCGTACGAGCTGGATCTTTTCCGTGGAACAGGATACCGTGACGTGGCAGCCGAGGGTTTTTGCTATTTGTATCGCCATCGTGCCGACACCACCTGAGCCGCCGTTGAGGAAGATCTTGTCCCCAGCGCGCACGAATGGCTTGATGCTTTGGTAGGCTGTGAGCGCGGCATTGCCATATGCGCCTGCGAGTTGGAGAGGGAACCCGTGGGGAACAATGGCAAGACCGTCGATGGGCGCGACGACGTACTCTGCCAGACCGCCGAGCTTGACTGGATCGGTGCGGCCAAAGACGAGGTCCCCGGGGTTTACGTCTGTGACCTTTCGGCCGACGGCGACGACACGGCCGCTATAGTCGAAGCCAGGGGTGCGGGGATACTTGACAAGGTTGGCGGCGGCCGAGGTCATCTCGACAATTTGGTAGTCATTGGGGTTGACGGAGGCGGCGACGACTTGGACGAGAACATCGGTCTTTCCGAGGTCAGCTTCGGAGGGGATTGGGAGGGTGGTAATAGCAAGGTTGCCGGAGGTAATTTGGCCGGGCTTGGAGATTTGCCAGGCTCGGTAGGACATGGTGACAGGAGGTGTGTGTTGATGTGTATGTGGAGGAGGTGAAAGTGTCAGTGGTAATGTCGTCAAAGAGCAGCCTCGCCTTGGAAGCTGGCGACTGACTGACTGCCGGCCCCCGCGCGCTTTTGACTGATTTCTCGAACGGCATCAACAAGGGCTTGAATCTCCCCGACGGAGCTGGAGTTTGCCGTGACAGTGGCCGACGAGGTGGTTCGACAGGGCCAACAGTCCCCGAAGTGCCAGGGGTCCCCAGCTCGAGACTGCGTCTAGCATGTTCCCGGTTCAGGGGCCGGCTCGAGCGTGCGTCAATCAGCCTTCAATTGCAAGAGACCCACATGGGAGGCAACCTGGACCCTGAACTGGGGGAGGAATGGACCCCGAAAGAGGCTGTAGGATTTGGTTGTTGGGAGATGCGCCGGCGGTTGACGTGTCGTCACTCGTCGGGGCATCGGGGTGCCAAATGTTAGGTGGTCAATCAGGGGTTAGATTGGCAAGCGAGACAGACGGTTCTTGGCAGGCAGAATGATGGACTGTCAGCCTGTGGGATGGTCTGGACAGTGATCAGGTATCCGATCCGGAGAGACTTAGTAGACAGTGGTACCTGAAGAGAAACGTGCCGCTGGAGAACATGGCCGGGCTGGATTGAAGTTGACCGCCCTTGAACATGGATGCCCCTGAATCAACTGCAAACCCCCGTCATCCAAGCCACGGCTCAACGTCCATTCGGAACTTGAGTGAAACCGCTTCAAAAAAGTTGTTTCTAGAGACAATTCCTCCTCGGACCATGATCCAATCGATTAACAGCTCATCGAATGCATAGTCGATGAGACAGGCAAAAATGAAGTACACATGCCTCGTACTGGAATCGAACCAGTGATCTCATCATTACTAGTGATGCGCTTTACCACTGAGCCAACGAGGCAGTTGTAAACAGCCTGGATCGGCGTGATTATGTAGCCCAAAGAAAAGTGCAATTCGACGAAACTGCTGCATGTCGTGACTGGAGAAGCTTCCAGGGATGAATTGACATGCTGTTGTTGATGCTGAGTCGCAATGTCGACATCTGGAAGAATCAGTCAACTTTCAGACCCATCCGCCGCCCCATTCTGCGATTGCCTGTGTTGAGGAGGTGGGAGAAGGCATCAGCCTGTAGAATTAGCATCAAGTCCCTCCGATGATTTCCAAGACGAGAGAAAGGCAGGCAGGCCTTCATATGTTGATGGTGAACCTCTGGTCTGTGAAGGAGTGATGTGGGGGTACAGAGGTTCATGTCGCCGTGGGGGTCACCTCAATACTCCTGACATCACCAGCCTTTCTTTCTCCCATCAACAACTTTCTTCGGCGAGACAAGAAATATCACCTTTTTCAACATGACGTCTCAAATATCCTTTCCACAAGTACCATCAGCTGTCAAACCCAAATAGCCCCCCGGCGATTCCCGCCCCAGCGGCTGTTACGGGGGCAAACTCACGGCTGACCGGCTCACGGCTGACCCCAGGACATCGGACCCCGACCCGGAACCGGCGCCCACGCCACCAAACACAAAACACCACTCAACCATGCCCGATCAGGACTCAGCGGTCGCCCAGCACCGGCACCACGCATGCCGGCCTTCCGACCGTCTGTTTCCGGCGATGAGAAAGGCCACGCAAGGTCGGCAAGACGGCGTCGGTCAGCCGTGCTTCGAGCCTTCAACTCGTCAGACCTGCACCCGGGCCGCGGCGGCGTTCTAGCCTTGCAACTGCAGCATCCGGTGTGACACCGCCCGCGTAACCTCCTTCATCTTCACGTCCCTTTATCTTGGCAACTTCCATCTCTCAAATGTGAACTCCCTCACACACAGATCTCCATCATCGCCATGTCCGCACATCAGACAGACGATGGAAAGGCGCGGTCGCCAACGGCCACTGAAGGCGAGGTTGTCGAGAATACGATTGCTGCGTTTGGGTATGAGCCGGCCTATCGCAGGGTCCTCGGCAAGGCGGCAGGGATCTGTATCGTCATCGCATTGGCAGCGTAGGTCAGGTCCCGTCCTACTCCATTGCAAGATACTGACCCGTTCCAGGCCTCTCGGCGCCATCATGGTATCTGGATCCTACCAGATCATATTCGCCGGGTACTGGGGCCTCTCATGGTAACACCCACCCTTCAACCCCACCTCCAAAGACACTTTCTGACTTCTTCCCAGGGGCTGGATCATCCCCAATATCATGATGATCCCCCAAGTCATCGCCGTCGCCGAGCTCTGCTCCTCCATGCCCGTCAACGGCGGCTTCTACTGGTGGGCAGCAGCCCTGGCCCCCGCCCGGACCTCACGCGCCTTTGCCTTTATCACGGGCTGGTTCAACGCGCTCGCCGTCGCAACGAGCCTCGCAGCCTTTGCCTACTCCATCGCCGTCGGCATGAGCCAGACCATGACCATCGCCACCGACGGGCGGTATGTCGGCACCTTGGCCGAAATAATGGGCATGTCCATGGGTATCGCAACCGTCTGGGCCCTCGTCATGCTTCTGAGGCTTGAAACCATCAATTACATAATGATGGTCACCGGTACGTCAGGCTCCTGTCAGGGTCTTTACTCTTTGCTGACAGTACAGCCGCTTTCCTCTTCCTTTCATGCCTGGGCTTCATCATCGCCCTCCCCGTCACCCACTCCCAGCTCAACATGCCCTTCACCAGCGCAGCCAACGTCTTCGGTTCCTTCCAAAACTCATCCGACTGGCCCCAAGCCGGCATCGCCGTACCTTTCTGCTTCTACGCCGTCCTTTTCGTCAACTCAACCTGGACATCCCCCGCCTACGTTGCCGAAGAGACACGCGATGCTGGACGAGAGGCCCCACGGGCGATTGTCGAATCGTTCGCATGGACGTCCCTCCTCGGCCTGGGGGTTTGCCTCGTCTTCGCATTCTGCATCAATGACCTTGACGCCGCAATCAACGATCCCACGGGATACCCGCTCTTTACCGTGTTGACGAACCACTGGGGCCAGGCACCCACCTCGGCCTGCCTCATCATCAGTATCATCTTTGCGACGACCGGCGGCAGCGGCTTCCTCTTGACCATGTCGACGCAGGTTGCCGCATTTGCCCGCGACGGCGGTCTCCCGTACAGTTCGGTACTGAGCCGCGTGCACAAGCGGACGAGCATGCCAATGAACGCGGCCCTACTCCTCCTCTTCCTGACCTACCTCTTCCTTCTTCTCGCCCTGAACGAAGACGCCAGCGATATCGTGTACTCCATGGCGTCCATCTCAAGCCTCATCATCTGGATCACCCCGACGGCTCTCCGTCTTTTCGCAGGGGACAGATGGGTGCCGGGGCCATTCTATACGGGACGGTACAGCTGGTCCATTCACCTGGTGGCCGTACTGGCGTCGTCGTACTTTCTCGTCACGCGCTGCATTCCTCCATCGGCCGATACACCGCCAGTCAATGTCGTGGTGGTGCTTGTGGTACTGGCGGTGTCGATCGCGGCCTACTTCTTCGCGAGCAAGAAGTTCCCTGGTCTGGACTTGGAAGCCCTGGAGGCATGGAGACACGAGAACAGGCACTGCGTGAATGGGGCCGACTTTGCGCAGGTCTTGCGACAGTCTGCGCCGGAGGGGTCACCGCCGGAGGGATCACCCAGAGATGGGAAGCAACGGGACGAATGAGGTGTTGATGACCAACCAGGTAGTGTACAAGAAGACATTCAACAATGCCTGGAATGTGTGAGCGAGAAGTGATTATGCCCTTCCAAGCCAAAGCTGACGAGACAGACCACCGCCACACCCTCTCCCCCCGCCACAGCCCGGCAATGCCCCCGCACCCTGGCTTCCATCCCGTGGCTAGTGCTGCGGGTTCGGCACGGTTGCCGCATGGACGCTGGCAGCGGGCAGCGGGCATGGCGCGGGCGACCCACCGAACCTTCTCGAACCGGCCCGCTGGAACAGAGACGGGCGGGAAGTGGGGAACGAGGGGTCGGCCGGTTTCCTGCAAACGCCTCGTTAGAGGCATTTCGGAGGGTGGCATCCGCCTGTTCGACGGGCGGAGTTCGGATGGCAGGGTCCAATATCAGGCCTGCCGCCGGGGGAAAAAAAATTAATATTACACAGCGCAGCGGCAGTGACAGCGACAGCGACAGAAGCAGCGGCAAGCTAGCACACACCCAAAATCGAGGAGGCGGGAGCGGGCCCCCCCTCGGGGACCGGGACTGGAGTCGTGACCTGATGATTTTCATCCAGGGCCTGCTTTTCTTCGTCTGCTCATTGGAGCTTCGAGAGAAACAAATTCGAGTGGCTAGGGAACCACGGCGCAGCGGCTGCATTTTCGTCCAGTAGCAGGTCTTGTACGCGCTGCATGTATGGTCGTCACGGGCACGCGGGCGCGGGCAGCCACTGGCAGCGGGCAAAAGGCGAAGCTCTGGCAGCATATGTGGGGTGCATCGGCGTCACTGAGGTGCCTGCACGTATCGTGTACAGGAGTCCCAGCCATGGGATTTTTGAGCGGCCGAGACGAGACCATTCTGGGGGGCCTTGCTGGTTTGGTCTGGTTCAGGGTCCTTGTCCCAGCCACAGGGGGCCTGTTCACTTTCCACATGGCCGGGTGTTGTGGTGGTGTAGTGGATGTGCTGCGGCTCCCTGTAGCAGCAATGATTGCTCCGGGTGATAAATCCCATCATCGCATCCTGGCTCGTGTCGTGTCAGAGGATGCCTCGCTGGCCTGCCTCGCCTCGCCTCGCTCGAGGCAGAAAAACTTGCTGCTTCTTCCAGTTTGCTGCACCATCAAAGTATAGCTGCACAAAACAACGAAAGAGTCGGATCCCTCAGTCTCTGTGCGACCTTGTTCTTTTCCTTTCCACTCTCCAGTTCATCTCTGCACCATCTTCTCCACGGCTCCGTTTGACGCCCGGCAGCAACAGGCAATACCCGGAGCGATCCCTGACTTGCTTCTGCCTCGCCTGCTTGTCAAGCCTGTCCCCCGTCGTCCTTACCTCACCTATAATCTCTCCATCTCGATTTGCCTTGGCCGACCGACATCGTCCACTTCTACCTCTCTCTCCCCTTCTCTCTCCGTCCATCCATCCACATCTCCCCTCCTCCCAGCCCAGCCTACAACCCGCCACACACGCACGGTCTCCTCGCTTCACAGCTCTCTCTATTGCCTTTGCAGACCTACCTTATTTCTCTGTCGGGCCCCTTTTTTTCTTCTCCCAGGTTCTTTCCCGTCCGTCCATCCCGGCAAAACTGAACGGCTCCTTGCATCATTCATCCATCTTGCATCGCTGTTTCTGCTGCCGACGCTGCACACTGCCGCTCCCGCACGCCAGGCTCCCGCCCCGACAAAAAAGAAAAAGGCAGCCCAAAAGCACCACGCCGTTTCACGCCCGCTTTAGCACTGAGCTTCAAACCCGCCCACAAGCATAACCTTGCAACGAGGCACCGCACCGGCTTTGCTGCCACCACTCGCCCGCCGCCTTACCTAATTGCTGAAATATC
This sequence comes from Plectosphaerella sp. P0831, assembly GCA_014635975.1. Lineage (NCBI taxonomy): Eukaryota > Fungi > Ascomycota > Sordariomycetes > Glomerellales > Plectosphaerellaceae > Plectosphaerella > Plectosphaerella sp. P0831. The sequence goes on along the minus strand of JACAFV010000103.1, from coordinate 3,301 downwards.
CACCGCGCTCTCCCGCGGATCAATCCCTCAATGAAGCTCTTCTCCAAAAAGCCGGCCAAAAAACCTTCCAGCGACGACTATTTCGACCAGGACCCCTCCGCACGCTCTGCCTCGTCGTCGCCCACAAAATCACCCACAAAGTCTTCCTCTTCCTCCTCCGCCGCCAAAAAATCCTCAAGGCCAACCACACCCCCAACAGCCTCCTCTCCCCGCGAGGGAAAGTCGCGCTCCTCCCGCCCCTTCGGTCGTCACTCGACCGATCCCGGCTCGCGACGCAACAAGATCGACCCCGACACTCACCCCCTCAACCTGCCCCCCGAGGAGCGAAAGCGCCTCTCCGCCCTCTCCGCCATGAGCAGGCCTGAACCCATGGACGTCGACCGCGAGTCGACCGGCGCCCCTTCCTCGCCGCCCGCTCCCGCTGCTGCTGCCCCTCAGCCCGCGCCCCAGACGTCTTTCTCTGTGCCCATTCCCAACGGCCTCAACATCAACACCGCTGTCAACGGGAATGCCAGCGGCGAGGATGCGCCCATGCCCCCTCCGCACAAGTCTAACCCCTCCAGCCCTGTCCCCACCACCGAGGATGAGGCCGAGGCCTACAAGGCTGCGGGCAACCGCTTCTTCAAGGACAAGGACTTTAAGAATGCCATCGTGCAGTACTCCAAGGGTACATACCCCTCCATATTACAGTCCATGGTGTCGCGCCCATACTAACTTGTGCCCCCAGCCGTCGAGCTCATCCCCGACTCCCCCACCTACCTGAGCAACAGGGCCGCCGCCTACATGTCCAACGGCAACTACGAGGCCGCTCTCGAGGACTGCCAGCGCGCTGTCGACCTCGACTCCCAGAACCCCAAGATCCTCCTCCGCCTGGCTCGTATCTACACCAGCCTCGGCCAGCCCGACGAGGCCATCCTCACCTTTGGCCGCATCCACCCTCCCCCTTCGGCCAAGGACATGGCCGCCGCCCACGAGATGCAGCACCACATCAAGGCCGCCAACGAGTCCCTCAACAGCTCCGCCGGCTCCATGGTCCTCCACGCCCTCGACCGCGCTGAGAAGCTGCTCGGCTACGGCGCCTCGAAGCCCCGCAAGTGGCAGCTCATGCGCGGCGCTGCCTACCTCAAGATGGGCACCGTCAATGCCCTTGGCGAGGCCCAGAACATCGCCATGTCCCTCCTCCGCAACAACAACCAGGACCCCGAGGCCCTCGTCCTCCGCGGCAGGGCCCTCTACTGCCAGGGCGAGAACGACAAGGCCGTCAGCCACTTCCGCAAGGCCCTCAACTGCGACCCTGACTTCAGGGACGCCGTCAAGTGGCTCAAGACGGTCCAGAAGCTTGAGCGCACCAAGGAGGAGGGTAACGTCGAGTACAAGGCCGGCCGGTGGCAGGCTGCCATTGACAAGTACACCACCGCTCTCGAGATTGACCCTACCAACAGGGGCACAAACTCAAAGATTCTCCAGAACAGGGCTCTCTGCCGCACAAAGCTCAAGGAGTTTGACGCCGCCATTGCCGACTGTGACCGCGCCATCGCCCTCGACCCCTCTTACACAAAAGCCCGCAAGACCAAGGCCAACGCCCTTGGCTCCGCCGGCAAGTGGGAGGACAGCGTGCGCGAGTGGAAGAACATCCAGGAGCTCGACCCCGAGGATCGGACCATCCCCAAGGAGGTCAGGCGTGCAGAGCTTGAGCTTAAGAAGAGCCTCCGTAAAGATTACTACAAGATCCTCGGAGTGGAGAAGGATGCCGACGACCTGCAGATCAAGAAGGCCTACCGCAAGCTGGCCATCATCCACCACCCCGACAAGAACCCCAACGACGAGGAGGCCGAGGCGCGCTTCAAGGATATTGGCGAGGCGTACGAGACGTTGAGCGATCCTCAGTAGGTTTCCCTTTACGTCCCACCTAATAACATTGGCTAACCCCCCTCTAGGAAGCGCGCTCGCTTCGACAGCGGCGAGGACCTCATGGACCCGAACGACATGTTCGGCGGCGGCGGCATGGGTGGTATGCACGGCGGTATGGGCGGTATGCACGGCGGCATCGACCCCGAGATCCTGTTCAACATGATGGGCGGCGGTGGTGGTGGAGGTTTCGGCGGCGGCGGCGGCTTCGGAGGAGGTGGCTTCCCCGCCGGTGGCGGCGGCGGCTTCAACTTTGCCAACGGAGGTCAGTCCCGCGGCTTCCCCGGCGGCGGCAGGGGCTTCAACTTCCAGACCTGACCAGCCGACGCCGAGTCCGAGTCTGAAGAAGACTCCTCAGGCGAAGGCGACGAAGACGAGCAACATCCCGGAGCGGCGCCGGACGGCGGCATCCGCGATAAACTGCGCGACCATGCGCAGAAGCAGCGCGAGGACCGCGAGGACCTCGTCGCCGCCGTTCGCAAGTACGGCGTCTTCGCCATCGCCGCGCTGGCCCTGCTCCCGCCGACGCTCATCGCCCTCCTGGCCGCCTGCGCAGCGGCCGTGTACATTGTCGCCCTAGGGGCCCGGCGCGTGGCCGGCATGGTCCGGGCGTGAAAATATCGCCTGGAGAGAAGAAGCTGTTACCTCCGAGAGGAGGATTATAGACGGGGAGGTGCTTCTTTCACCTCAGGAAACATTTTCTGCAACACCGGTAATGACGCGCACGCGAACGATAGAAGGGGAAGGGAGGGAGGGGAGGGGACAAGGAAAGGGAAGGAAAGGCATTGCGGCCGCCGCGCCGGATTCATCAGATGGCGTTTTAGGGTTCTTTTTCGCATCCGTCTTCTTTTTGGCTGCTGTTTGGCAACGTAGGCTAGACACCCCCCAACGCCATGAACTGAGTTGTTGATCCAACATTTTCACATTCCATGCTTCCTCGTCTAATGCTTCATGTTCTAGGGTGTCATGTCTGTCCATCCTGCTTCCACCCTCTCACGCCCTCCCTCCCTCAGGACTCGTCATCTCAACAACCCTCTCGACATCCGCCGCCACCTCGGGCATAGCACTCCTCATCTCCCCCGCCAGCACATCCCTAAACCTCTCAAAGGCCCCCATCTTCCCCTTCGCCAGCTGATTCCCCCTCCTCACAAGCTCGACAAACTCTCTCGTGTAAATATCCGGATTCCTTCCATTCTCGACATATTGCACCAGCTCGGGCGGGATAGCAGGGAGAGCGCCCCGTGGCCGGGACGTGGGCAGGTTCGGGTCCGTCATTGCGGGGACGTCGGGGGGCATGTTGAAGGCGGCGAGCTGTTCGGGGGGAGGGGGCGGGTTTGCTGGGTCGGGCGGGGGCGCGCCGGAGAGGGCGGTTGTGTGGACGCGTTGGAGGGAG
>JACAFV010000102.1:0-119176 GCA_014635975.1 Plectosphaerella sp. P0831 | reverse complement strand
CTAACCTAACCTCCCCCTACCTACCTTTTGCAGGTATCTTTCGCCTGGAAAGAGTGGTTCCCGGTGCCTTGAGCTTGTGTGACGCTTGTCTTTCTCCGTCTTCTCGGCTCCCACGATCTGATTCACGCAGGCGGAATCGAAGACAGCCCAGAACATTCATCCGTCTGCGACCTTGGTTTTTTCCCTTTCCCACCCCCCTCCTGCTTCTAGATCTCCCTCCCCTCTGCCTGCATTGCCCTGTGCGCGGGGCCGGCTGTGGAAACGGTTCAGTCCCCCCCCCCCNCCCGTCCTTGACGTCGTTCTGCCTCGATGTCAACTCCGTTACACCCACCGCCCTGCCCTAGTCGTCCAAGTAGTTAGTATACTCCCATGTCCCCTCCGCCTCTTCAGGCAAGAAGCGTCAAACCCGTCCATCTGTGCTCGTCGCTCATTCCCCCTCGAGACAACTCGTCTTTCTCGTAGCCAACGCTTCCACCAGGTACAGTACGTCTGATTTCCTTCTCTCCATCTTGTCGTTGCCTTGTCGTCCCCGATCCTTGGTTCGGCGATCCCTCAGACGTGTTGATCGGCCCTGTCCTACTGCGTGCACCCTCTCAGCGCGCCGAGCCCACCCCCCATGATCTCAGAAGCCTTCTCTCTTTTGGCTGTCCGGTGGTGTGTCCCACAACCGAGCTTTTGGCCTTGTCGCCTCCATGTCATCGAGATCTCCCCTCGACTGGCAACAACGCCAGCTTATATCCAAACCAATTCGCTGCTCCTCTCCCCCCTCCCCCTTGGCACACCATTGCTTGGACTGCACAGTATCCGTATTGACACCACCCTTCGCCAGCCGTCTCCATCAACTTGCTCGACAACCGCGAATACGCCTATCGTCACGTTAGCCACCGTCCTGTACACCAACCTCATCGCCGCCATTCGAACCAGTCTGAAAAGACCAAACGAGCCCGTCGTCATCCTTCGCCTCATCTTCTCTCGGCGCCAGGTGACTGCGCCGACCGACATTCCCCGCTCATGACGGACGGTCCTCGCTGGACAAGATCGAATTGAAGTGTTCCGACTTCCACACGTAGATCTCTGGACGACGCGAGAGAACCTCGACTGCACGGACGAATAACCCCGTGCTCGACATCCTTGGACAGAGTAGTCGAATCGAATCGAACCGGCTGGCCCCTCAACAACAGGACCGATATTCCGTCCCCTCGTCCAGTATCCCTGGCACCCCGACACACGAAACCACATCCAGCCGCCCGCATGTCGCGAGATCTTGAGTCTGTTTTCGTGGAGCTGGGTATTTCCCAGTATCTGGAGACTTTTGTCGACCAGGGCTTCGACACCTGGGAGACCATTTTGGATATAACTGAGTCGGATCTGTGCGTATACTTGGCGCCATAATATTCGGGAACGGAGGGCTGATGCTGTGTTGGATAGTGATGCGTTGGGTGTCAAGCTCGGCCACAGAAGAGTCAGTATACCACACTCGCCATTCGTCGGGACCAACCGCTGACATTTCCATACAGAAACTCCAGAGGCGTATCGCAAACTCGAGGGGCCTCGCCCCCGAGGCTTCCTTGGTATCGCCAACGAGAGCCAACGGCGAAGAACCGAAACCCGAAGCAGTGAAGCCTGAGCAACCGAGACTGGACGCCAAAGATGTTGCGATTGTGACCAAGCGGAAATACCGCCGCCACCCCAAGGTCCGTGGTCATCGAATCCTGGTTGGTGTCGATTAAGCTGACAGCATCCTAGAACGATGAGAATGCGCCAGAACGGCCGCCATCGGCATACGTCCTCTTCTCCAACAGTAGGTTCCATGTCCTCCCTGCCCTCGAAGCCAAGTGCTGACGTCCGACATAGAGATGCGTGACGACCTCAAAGGCCGCAACCTGACCTTTACCGAAATTGCCAAACTTGTCGGAGAGAACTGGCAGAGTCTGTCTCCAGGGGAGAAGGAGCCCTTCGAGAGACAAGCGCAGAACGCCAAGGAGAAGTACAACCGCGATCTGGGCGAGTACAAGAAGACGCCAGAGTACAAGCGGTACAGCCTGTACCTGCACGAGTTCAAGCAGAAGCAAGCTAGCCAGAACCATGGTACGTTGCAGCTCTGACAGTCGGAACCGCTCCCTTTGGCTGACAACGCTGCCTCTTCAGCGAAAGACGCATCGAAACGCCTCAAGCTTGACGCGGGGCCGCGGATGAACCACGGCAGTAGCGCCAGCTTGACGCCACGAAGCGGCAGCGTCACCGGCAGCGGGAGTGACAGCCACCACGAGGGACCACTGCCTAGGAAGCACAGGGTCGGATCGACGACTTCGGTACCGGATTCGCGCTTCTCTCCCATCCCGTTGGCCCATCAAATGTCCATCGATGAGCCGATGCATTCGCCAACGAGCACACAGTTCGATGAACGGTCACCCGCCATGCAGCACGCCAGCCCACCGAGACGGCGTCCCACTTGGGGCGACAGTCGAGGCAGCGCCGAACCTGGCTCCCAGCACCTGCCATCACTGTCGGATGTCTTCAGCGATCGGATGACAGGCGTGACGAGGACATCTGATGGATCTAATGGGTTCCCGGGTTTTGTGCCTGGGCAGTCGATGCATGGGTCGTCCCAACCGCAGCCACCGCCCTTGAAGCATGAACAATCCGCGGGCAGCATGGGATCGTCCAGCTCGGGAATGTCGTATCCCAGGACGCCGAGCGATGCGTCGCTTCCGATTCATGCCCTTTTGTCGAACAAGGCCGCGCCCCCGGCATCGGGATACGGGTCGCCTCCTCCCCCGTTCTATGGGCATGGCGCGCCTGCGCCACCCAACGAGCAGAGGCTTCCCTTCCCACAGATGTCGTCGGGCCCGTCGCCGCACGGCATGGCGAACGGTCACTTTTCCCCGCCGCCGCTGATGAAGTATGCTTCCACCGGCTCATCGGGGGGCACTGAGGTGTCTATCCCGTCGACCCGCACGTCGCTCAGCGTCCATGACAGTGTCGCAAGCAGCGGCAAGCCCGAGTCGACGATGGATGGTATGAATGCCCTGTTGCGGGCCGGCGAGATTGTTGGCCGACGGAATTGAGAGGAGGCGATCGAACATAGCGACGCCCTTCGTGTTGGATTATGTCGATGGGCATGTTGGAAAATGCCGTGCTTGTGGCGATGATGGGTGTATGGGATTATTCTTTGCACGGCGTTTTGGGAGAAGTGTGGTTCTTGACATGAGAGATGAAAGCATCCGGCTTCAAGCCATGAGCATGGACGTGTCGGTCGAGACTGGACCGGGATCGGACAGGCTGTGTACTCTGGTCAATGGGGGAAGATGGGTTGGGCAGGGCAATGCAATGCCCTTGGAATCAAGCGAGAAGGCGCGGGGTGACTACCCCGGGCACCGAGAATGAAGAAGAAAGATATGACCAGAGAAAGTGTACATAAATACCGTGAGATGGTCCAGCAGGTGAAATTGAAAAGATGAGAGGTTGAAATGGCAGACGAAACGTGAATGAGGTGATGGTGAGGCTTCTCACCAGGAGCAGTGTTAAAGAGGAAAGTGTAGGAAACATGGGAATCATCCGGATTTTTCGCGGATACCGGAAAATGTTGTCATGTCCCGTCTCCGAGCTCCAGCACCCACTGCACCTTGCTCCTTCCATGGTTGCTTCCAAAAGCCAGACGCCGAATGGCGTGTCGTGCCTTCCTTGGCGCTCTGTGGACTTGTCGTCCGCCAGTGGGAAGTCGCAACCCGCATGTGGGCTTGGAAGATTCAGGGTCCTGCCAGGCTTGGCATTGGCTCTTTGCACGCATCGCTAGACCCAAAAGGGCCGCGGCGGGAGGAGGTTGACAGCTTGGACTGGGAAGGAGGTCAGACTGGATGGGGCCTTCGGGAATTCGGCAGCTTGCCGGGGATGTATGCTGCTTGGATTTGTTCTGTCGGTTCCGTTTCGTTCTGATGCAGAAGAAGGGGCGGCAATCATGGTGAGGCGGGCGGGGCAGTGCTGTGTCTTGAAGATCAAAGTCCGGGGCCAGGTATTCGACGCCCTGTCGTCGGCTTTCGGGCATCAATGTAAATAAAGAAGAAGAAATGAAAATGGCCTGACGATGCTGCGCGTTCCTTGTATAATGTACGCGTCTATCCATACCAAGGATCGTCATAGTTGCAGCCTCTTGCAGCCCGTGGTTGGGTCGTGGATATGGAGAAAGGACCCCTATTGTCCGACCTACGTCATAGTGCAGCCCCGCCAAGATCTGGGACCAACCGCAAGACCACACGGAAGAAGCTTGACACGGCGCAGGACATTCGGACTCGTCTCATTACTCGGGCACACGGCCATTGCCGTCGCCGATCCATCATGTATTTCCACTCTCTCCATAACACAAACAAGGCGTGACATCGTGGGTCGTAGGACAGGAGAAGCAGAAAAAAATAAAAACGCCACTGGCCCACGGGCCGATTACTCGCCCGGTGCCGCAATCTCGGCTGTCCAGTCCTTGCGAATGGCAAGTTCCGTCAGCTCGGGTGTCTTCTCGATAACCAGCCCCTTCTCGTTGGCCAGGTGCAGCAGACAGATGAAGCAGTAGCTGGTCGAGATGTCCTCCATCATCGGCTTGGGGTACACCCGCTGAAGGTCGTTCATGACCTCTGTGAACTTGAGCTCCTTGTCCTCCTCGGCCTTGACTTGCTGCTCCTCTTCGGCGTTCGTGGGCGGCGGCGTAAGCAGCCGTGATGCGTTGGCGTCCTGTAGGAAAAGAATCTGTCAGTTATATGAAGAGAGGGGGCATGTGGGGATAGGGTATTCCGTCTGGCACTCACCGAGTCAAGCTTTTCAAAGGCCATGCCCTTCCAGAGCTCCTCCTTCAGCCGCCTCACGTCAACCTTCTTCGCGACGCGTGCGTACTGAACATAGTCCGGACGCACCCGCCGTGTTGAAGTCACCAGCTGTGTCCCGAACGCACCCATAGTGCCGGCCATTGTCTCTCCGTTGAGGATAGCCGTCATGCCCACGCCTTCGGTCATGCCCATGTCCACGCCATCGGGTCCTGGCGAGAAGTGATCCCTTGCGTCGGCAAACTCGAGGTCATCGTCATCGTCCATTCCGCCTGCAAATGGCAGAGCGTCGTCCTGGAAGAAGTTGGCGTCGTAGTCGCCCTGGGGCATGGCAGTATCATCCCCGGGGTTCTGCATCATGGGGTCCTTCTGACTAGCCCAGAAGGCCTCGTCCATCTCGCCCTCACGAACCTCCTTGTCCGGCACTGCGTTGCCGAGCACTGATCGCACGCGGCGGCTACTGAGGCGAGCCTTGGGCTTGAGGAATAGACTCAGAAGCGACTTTGACGTGAAATGCCTGTCGTCTGGCAAGAGGTTGCGTGACTTTGTCTTCCAGTCCTTCTTGGGCATCGAGATGGCAGAGTTGCTCGATGCCTGCGTATACAGGGCATCAGCAAGGGCTTGGTCCATCGGTGCATTAAAATCAATCTCGAACGGCTCCTTCTCCTTGCGTGTCTTGGCGGGGCCGTTCGGCTTGCTCGAGTCCTTGATTTTTCGTATCCGCCAGTGCTCGGCGCTGCTCCAGTTCTTCTGCAGCGCCTGGTCGAAATAGCCAAGGATATCCTCGTGCATCTTGTCGGCGCTGGGCGCATGCTTCATCGACACGACGTAGTCTCCCGTGTCCTGCTCAAGTATGTTGCCATCCTCGTCCACGTCTGCGCCGGCATCGAATACGCGATTTTGGGGCTCAAGGGCTGCCTCGCGGGCCCATGCCTCGCCGCCCTCGCCAAAGGCCACGTCGTCATCCATATCGAAGGCGCCGAGGCCAAGGTCGTCGTCATCATCGAAGCCCGCAGCGTTGTCGCCGTCGATAAACATGCCCGAGTGGTCTCCCCGGTTGGGGTCGGTGCTCTTGTCCTTGTCCTGGTCTCTCCAGTCCTCGGGCGCCTTGAGGAAGGGGATGTCCATGGACCCCGAGGGGTTGCCCAGCTCAAACGTCTTGAGCGAAGGGCAAATGTCCAGCTCGTCGAGAATTCCGAGGTCGGTGAAGAATCTGGCCCCCAAAGCCCCGAGATCGATGGGCACGTCGTTTGCCGTATCGCTGTCGGGCTCCTCTTCGGCGTCCTCGTCCTCCTCGTCGACCCGCGACAAGTCGCGGGTCATGTCGGCGGTGTCTTCGTCTTCGTCACCCTCGTCGTTGGCCTTTTTCCTCGTCTTGGAAGTCTGCACGTCATCCACGTCGTCACTGCTATCAAACACGATGCGACCCTGGGAGTCGATCATGAGGTGGTTCAGGAGCAGACCCTTGGCGCCGCCCTCGTCAAAGTCTGCCGAGGCCTTCTTGAAGAGCGGGTCGACGGCGAACTCGAGCTCAAACTTCTTCAGCTGCAGCGATGCGAACGATGGCGCCAGAGTGGCCTCTGACGAGCGCTGTGTCTGGGGGTGATTGTTAGAAGACGGCCCAAACAAATCTTGAGTGGGGTCATGTCAAACCTTTTTCTTGCTCTTCTTCCTGACGTTGCCGTCGGCATCGACCTCATCTTCGCTCTCGTCACCTTCACCCTCGCCATCCTCGCCGTCCCTGCCCTTCTTCTTGCTGTTGCTGTCGGCCAGACCACTGAGGAGCTTGCCCGTCTCGGTGGCGACACTGTCGACTCTGCTGGTGTAAATTTTGACGCAGCCGTCGAGGGTGCAGCTGGCCTTTTGGAAGTTGACGCCGTCGCCCTCTTTGAGCAGCGACATGTCGTGGAAGTAGTCGATCAGGGCAAAGTTCCACGAGTTGGCGGCGTTGATCTTGTTGTCGGTGGCCATCTTCATCCACTCCTCAAAGTTGGCGAGGATGGGAACGCGCTTCATAGGCGTGACGGCACTACCGCCCACAAAGATGTCTTCTTCGTCATCGCCATCGCGGCGTCCGCGGGCAGTGCGGGGTGTCCGGGGATCCGAGCCGGGGGAGGCATTCTCGAGGCCGTCGAGGTGGATGCTGGCCTTGCGGCCGGGGGTTCCGTGAGCGGCGGCTTTGAGCTGGCTGATTGTTCTCTCGTGGAAGGCTTGTCTGGAGTGCATGCGCTTTGCCTTTTCTGAGACGTCGTCGTTGAGTGGGATCCTGAGGGCGGGGAGAGGAGCAGTCGGTCAGCAACGGTAGGGTAGCGGTAAGTAAACAAACCAAGAGGATGCTTACTTGACGGGAGAGTTTTTGTAGGGCGATGCGACGCCGGCCGAGTTGGCCCTGGCGGACGCTTTCCGCGGACCCTGTGCGACTCTGGGCATTGTCGGGGGGACTGTGCTTTGGCGATCGTGGGGTATCTGCTGGTGATGTGGTTGCGACAGTTAGGTTGAGGGTATCATCAAATCCGGCGCATCGCGTCGTCAGGTCAGGGGCCGAGTGTTTGTGTGGAGAAAGTAAACAACGACTTGGGGAGATCCGTGCGCCTGGGTTCCGAGGCATTCATTTGGCGGGGTTGCAGCAGCCAGAAGGAAAGATGAGTAATCTGGTCTGGTAAGATAACAATCAGATCGATCGACAAACTGGGGCACAGCCACAGCCAGGTGCGTCAGGTCGATGATGAAAATTGGCCAGGTTTGATTGGGCGGCTAGTGGCGGACGCCAAGCAGGATTGGTGCTCGGGCAGGGGGCGGAAACAGGGCAGTTGCAGCCGGGTTTCAGTGGCCCAGGCCTGTGGCAGGCGCTGGCAGGCGCACTGCCCAAGAGCAGGTGGTGCCTGAACCTGCTCTTGCGCGGGCTGCCTCCGAGCTCGTCAGTCTACGACGCTACTACGACCACAGACGTAGCAAGTCGGGGCGAGCGACGACACCAGGAAGGGAAAGTGCTGGCCGTTCTTTCCCATCGCCGCCCGCGAACAGACAAGTCGACGGCGGCGCGCGGGGAAGATTGAGCAAGGCAGCACGTTTTTCGTCCCGACATTTTATGTACCTTACCTTTCGTTAGTTTCCCACATGACCTCGTCACCGCATTTCCATTTCTTGATACCTTATTCTCCCCTACCAACTTACTCACCTCGGCTCTTGTGGTACATACTTGCGCCTGCGTCATGAATTGAGCATCCCACGCCCTTCCTCCCTCCTCGGCAACCACACTCATACTCATACAAGTACCACCTAACCAAATGCCAGCACGGCCCGTCTGAATCAACTCGCTTCTCCCCTCAAAAAGAAGCCGAGCCATCCGACATCCCGCCCAGAGCTCCTCCAGCTCGCCCGAATCAGATCCCTTCCGCCCGGGATCATCCAGGCAAAGTGCCAGTCATGCTTGGCGCGCCGCCTGGGCGACAACACCTTGGACTTTGACCTGGACGCTGATACGATCCGCAGCCACAGCCTCAGCGCGCAGCTCACCTCTCACATGGCGGCCGCCCCCAAGACCGCGGCCAGCGGCAGCCGCAGACCCAGACCCAGAGGCAGACCTAGAGGAAACATCTCCCGCCTGCGACCCTTTTACGGCACCCTGCTCATCATCACCTGTCTCGCCGCCTTCTCGTTCCTCACACATCAGACCGCCGCTTGGCCCGCCATTTCGGCCGCGGACCGGCATGCTACCTCGCTGTTAACAAGGGACCTCGCCTCCGTGCCCTTGGGCGAGTGTCGCGATGTCCACCGCGCCGTCGACCAGTGCGCCTTTGTCAGGCTCAACTGCGAGGACGATGAGGCCGGGCTCGTGTCGTACCTAAGCCTCTACTTCTGCACTTTTGGGCACGCTCGTGTCTTCGGCTTCGTCTTGCTTGCCTCGTGGCTGGGCCTGCTCTTCACCACCATTGGCATCGCCGCCAGCGACTTCTTCAGCGTCAATCTCAGCACCATCGCCCGCATCCTCGGCCTGAGCGAGAGCCTGGCTGGCGTCACCTTCTTAGCCTTTGGCAATGGCTCACCCGATGTATTCAGTACCTTTGCCGCCATGGGCTCCAACAGCGCCAGCATGGCCGTCGGCGAGCTGGTCGGTGCCGCTGGCTTCATCACCGCTGTCGTTGCCGGCTCGATGGCTCTTGTCCGCGAGTTCAAGGTTGCTAAGCGCACCTACGTCCGCGACATTTGCTTCTTTGTCGTCGCCGTTATCTTTACCGTTGCCTTCTTGGCCGACGGCCACCTGCACCTATGGGAGTGCATCGCCATGATCGCATACTACATATTCTACGTTGTTGTCGTCGTCGGCTGGCACTGGTTCGACACGAGGAAACGCCGCCTGCGCGCCAGGGCGGCCGCCGCCAGAGGCCACGTCTACGGGTCTGCTTCTAGTGATGAGCTCGCGCATACGCCCTACCACGATAACCCCGATGACGACGAGGAGGACGACGACGGCCAAGTCGGCAGCCGTGGCAGCTACACCGATATCTCGGTGCTCGAAGCGGGCGGTCCCCGCATTGAGATTGACGGCGAGGAGGCCCATCTGGATGACAAGGCTTCCAACGAAGACGAGGACAAGGTCGAGCGGCAGGTTGCTGCCGAGATGACGAGCAGCATGCGGGTTACCCGCCCTCGTGGTCGACGCAGTACCACCATCACCCCCATCCGTCCCAGCCTGGTCGGCGCCCTGGAGTTCCGTTCGGCCCTGGCCCAGCTGCAGAAGGAGAGCAACCTCAAGCTGCGCTCGATGCCCAGCCCCGAGCACGGCCGGGGCCGCGGTCACGTCAGGGCGTACTCTGAGTTCCGCATCACAGGGCTCCACAGCAACGACTCGGCCAGCGAGGTCGGTGTCGAGGCTCCAGGCCAATCCCTTTCTGTTCCTCCTGGCCGCCATCGCGCCCTGTCGGCCAACGACGTGCCCCCATCGTTCAGCCTGCTGCCCCCGCCAGCCCACGAGCAGACCTTGGCCGGTCCCAGTGGCACCTCGACGACGCGCAGCCTGTCCCCCGTGTACCAGATTGGGGGCAACCTCGCGCCGCCACCCATCGTTGTGCCCCAGGCGACGCCAAGAGCATCGGCGCAGAACCTGCCCCAGCTGCTCATTCCCACTGGTGGCGGCGCGGGCAGCGACCAGTCGTCACCGGCCTCACCGTTCCCCATGCTGCCGGCTTTTACTGACTCGCCGCTCCTCCTCACACCGAATCCCCGCCCGGAGCAATCTGACTTCTTCTTCTCACCGACCGCACCGGTCCGTCTCGAGACGCCCTTGTTGACGCCATCGATTCCTGAGGTGAAGCCCGTGCGATGGTGGCCGTACTCGGTGCTGCCACCGCCACACATCCTCCAGGCGACACTGTTCCCCACGCTTCAGGGCTGGAGCGACAAGTCGGGCTGGGACAAGATTCTTAGCGCCGTCTCGCTCCCAAGCATTCTTCTTCTTGTCATTACACTTCCTATTGTCGATACGGAGTCTCCCGATGACGAGTCGACCCCTGACCTGGCGCCAGAGGTGCCGTTTCCCGGCGTGCTGCCCGGCGCGCCGCTGTCAGTGTCCTCGGAACCTGGCGCGACGCCCATGTCGACCGAGTCCGAGTGGCAGCGGTACCGTCGCAGCACGAGAAGCCGGTCTAGCACCGGGCGTTCGTCGGGATACCCATCGCCTCTGATGAGTCCGGCCGACGTGCCAACCATCGCAACCCCACGGCTGATCCCGCCGACGCCGGTGGCGACGGACCACGGACAGGCAGCCAAGAACGGCGGGCCGCTACACGACATGTTGTCTTCAGTCAGTGACATGGCAACTGGAGACGACAACGACGAGGCTTGCGAATGGAACAGGTGGCTCGTGGCGCTGCAACTCTTCACGGGCCCTCTCTTCGCCATGCTGGTCCTTTGGGCCAACATGAGGGAGGACCTCGAGACGCCGGGCCGGACGCTGGTGCGCATGGTGTTGTATACGCTGCTGTGCTCATGCGCGCTGCTGGTCGTTCTGCTGGCGACGACGACGCCAGATCGGCGGCCACGGTACCACTTCTTGCTGTGCTTCCTCGGCTTTGTCATCAGCGTTGCGTGGATCTCGTCCATCGCCGGCGAGGTGGTGGGCGTTCTCAAAGCATTTGGCGTGATCCTTGGCATCTCAGAGGCACTGCTGGGGCTGACCGTCTTTGCTGCCGGCAACAGCGTGGGCGACCTGGTGGCGGACGTTACCATCGCCCGCCTGGGGTACCCCGTGATGGCCCTGTAAGTTTACCTATTCTACGTCGATGACTGTGACTTTACTGATATGTCACAGCTCTGCGTGCTTCGGCGGCCCAATGCTCAACATCTTACTGGGCATCGGTCTCGGCGGCGCGTACATGATGGTGCAGGCGGCCAACCAGCGGCAGAAGAAACACCCCGACCGGCCGTATCACTACAAGCCGTACAAGATCCAGATTGACGGATCGCTGCTCATCTCAACAATAGTGCTGCTCATCACACTGCTATTCCTGCTGGTCATGGTGCCGTGGAACAAGTGGGTGTTGAGCCGGCGCATTGGGTACGGGCTCATCGGTCTGTGGACGATTGGGACCATAGTCAACGTCATCATCGAGGTGACGGGGGTCTGGAGCGAGGTGATCTTGTGAGAGTGTGTCTGTTTTTGGTTTTGATGGATCGGTTTCTGGTTCTAGAGCGATGATACTCCCAGATGGGCCCGGCATTGTATTTCTAGTCATCTACAGTTCGCCTGTGGCCCCTTTGCATAGCGTGTGAATCTTTAGAGTGTATATTTCGAGCCTCGTCCCCCATTGCCTGTCGTTTCGCTGGACTCACTGCAGCACCATGTCCATGATATTGCCATCCGAATACCGTGTTCACCAGCTGACTGACGTACCCCCAAAACGAAAAATTGTTTCATCAAAAGACCCGGCTACTCTGCACTGCCGCCCTCCAGACCCCAGACGGGCGTGGCTGTGAACTTGGAGAAACGCCCCCCCCTCATCTCCGGCACCCAGCTACCACAAACATATCACACGCCGAATGGGACTTTCGCCCTTGGCATCACTTCGTCTTCCCGACCAGCACGAGGTCCAAGCCCTCAGGAATGAACGTCGTCGTCAGCATATGCTCCTGTAATTTCTTCACAGAAACACACGTGCAAAAAGACCACGTATGTTGCTTGCGGCGAGTGGACGGCTCTGGGAGCTTTTGACCAGAGCCGGTATAAATAAAGTGGACGCGGGGTAGCTGCGGTGGTCCGCCGAGCTCTGTCACGGCCTCCACCGCAACACTGTGAACCCCTCGACCCCTCCGCTCCATCCTACTTGACCGCCTTCCACCTCTCTTTTCTCCCCGCGACAGCTTCACATCCTCCCTCCCAACGTCCAATTGACCTCCCCAACCGCCATCATGGCCACCAGCACCCCCGCCCCCGCCTTCCCTCCCCTCGAGGACCGTCCCGTCAAGAACACAATCTGCCTCTTCGACGTCGACGGCACCCTCACCCCTGCCCGCAAGGTACGCCCTCCCCTCTCCTCTCCCTTCCCACTGGCCTCCCCTTGCTAACAAGCATCCCTCCAGGGCATCACCCCCGAATTCACCGCCCTCCTCGCCAAGCTCCGCACAAAGGTCGCCATCGGCACCGTCGGCGGCTCCGACTTTGCCAAACAGCAAGAACAGCTCGGCGACCCCAACGGCGTCCCCGCCACCTCCCTCTTCGACTTCAACTTTGCCGAAAACGGTCTCGTCGCCTACAAGCTCGGCGCCGCCCTCCCCGCAAACTCCTTCATCGCCTTCGTCGGCGAGGAAGAGTACAAGAAACTCGTCTCCTTTTTGCTCCACTACATCGCCGACCTCGACATCCCCGTCAAGCGCGGCACCTTTGTCGAGTTCCGCAACGGCATGGTCAACGTCTCCCCCGTCGGCCGTAACGCCTCCACCGCCGAGCGCCAAGCGTTTGAAAAGTACGACCTCGAGCACAAGATCCGCCACACCCTCATCGCCCAGCTGCGCGAAAAGTTCGACCACCTTGGCCTCGAGTACTCCGTCGGCGGCCAGATCTCCTTCGACGTCTTCCCCAAGGGCTGGGACAAGACCTACTGCCTGCGCCACCTCGAGGACGAGGGCAAGCGTCCCGGCGGTATCAACTACTCCACCATCCACTTCTTCGGCGACAAGACCTTTGAGGGCGGCAACGACTACGAGATCTACACCGACTCCCGCACCGAGGGCCACTCTGTCAAGGATCCCGAGGATACCATGCGCATCCTCAAGGAGCTGTTTGACCTGTAGGGAGAAGACGACGGGGGAGGGGCAGAAAACGGCAAATGTGCCCAAAAAGCAAGGCCGATATAATGACGAGATGATTATAAACTACCAACACGACCGGCCATAAAGCAAGGCTTTGTTGAAATGTCCAGAAATTCAGATTCAGCTCCCATCGCCATGATGAAGTAAAAGGTGCCAGAAACAGGCCCGCCTTGCCGTACATGAGAATTAACACCACCTCTCTCCCCTCAAGCTTACCGCCCAAACTCCAAGTGCGGCACAATCACCGGCCCGTACTTCGTCGGTGCTGTAAACGCCCCGTCGCCCTGCACCACAAAGTCCACCGCCAGGCTCACCTTGGACAGGCCCTGGTTTTGTTGCGACCCGCCGTTGATGATGGACATGCCTGACGAGAAGCCCGCCTGCTGCTGCTGAATCACCTCTGGGTCGTACGCGATGCACGCAATGTAGTTGCGCCGCCCCATGAGCTTCTTCAGCTCCCGTGCCGAACCTGACGCGTCCGTGTGGAAAATCTCCATCATGTCCTCCTTGGTGTCCGTCGCCTCGTGCGTCGACTTTTGCCCGTTGGACGGCACGTACAGGAGCTTGTTGTTGTGTAGAAGCTTGAGGATGTAGTTGTTGGCCGGTTGCGCCACGATTGGCGACGTGATGAGCTGATACATTGTCTTGTGGTCACTGGGATGCGATGGGTCGTGGACCAGTCCGGCACCAGCGGCGGCGACATCTGCGACGGTGTGTTAGCATCATCTGGCAAAAAAAGCAACGGCATGGCAACTCACCTCCAGACAAGAAAGTCATGCGGAGACCCTTCTGCTGCGCAATTCCCTGCAGCGTGCGGATAAAGTAGGTGCGCTCGAGGTCCTTGGTCTCATGCGTCCACATGTCCTTGAGCACCTCGGAGAGATCGAGCTCGCCAAACTGGTTCAGGACGTTGCCCATGAGGCCACCCTTGCCCACGGCTTTCTTAACTTGGGTGAAGCCAGAAGCCACGACCTCCTTGCCGCCGACGATGCCCGCAACCGAGCTCGTCACCTTGCCGAGCACATTGTACCCGGTGTTGACAACCTTCTTGCCCGTCGTCATCGCCGACGCCAGGCTCTCCACTGCGTCCAGGCGAGGATACACCAGAGGGACAGCCACCATCCAGATGCAGTGCTGCACGCTGGGAGGCAGTGTTGCCACCTTGGGGAAGATGCCCTGGTACGTCGGCCCGGCCATGACACGGCTCTGTGTCCTCTCTGACCGGCAGTCGGGACCGACTACGGCCACCGCGGGGCCCAGGAACTTGACAAAGTGCCATCCCTGGCCCGTGATTGTGAACATGTCAAGATCGTTGCTCACGTTGCGCAGGATGTCCACGGTGGTGTGGTGCTGGAAGAGCAAGTACATCTCGACGGCCACTCTCCCAATGTTCTTGAACATCTGGGACTGCTGCATGTACTCGGGGTACGATCCATAGCCATCAAAACTGTGCCGGTTAGCTTATAGTCGTTGACGAACAAGAATAACGAGACTTACATGTCGTGGTCGTCAACCTGCAGTACGTGGGGAATCTGGGCAAAGGCCTCCCTCATGTACGGCTGGTCAAAGTGGCTCGTGTAGTAGTGGAAGTAGGCGTGCGTCACGTCCTCCTCGTGCCGGGCCGTCCACGGTGCCTTCTTCCTGTTCTCTTTGCCGCTCATGGCAAGCCACTGCTTCAGCAGGGGAACGTCCTTCCACAGCCTGTCTCCATAGATCTGGTCGCCCAAGCCAAGCTGAACATGGAAGCCTCCGCAGTCGACATTCTTCTGCAGAACGTCCTTCCACATGAAACCCACGCCACCCAGCTTCGCCCGCTCTGCCTGGTTTGTTGTGGCAGCAAAGTCGTTGTTCGAGTGGGCGATGAAGCGCCAGCCAATCTCGTGGCGCCCGGCAACAACAAACTCGTAGCGTGTGCAGCCCAGGTGCGATGTCACCGCATACGTCCACCTCTCTGTCCCGCCCTCGCCCATTTGCAGGTCAATGTCGTACTTGTAAAAGTTCCATCGCTGGTGCGTGAAGATGCTGCGGGGGTGCAACTGGCGGGGGTTGGGGGACAGGTCTGCGCTCTGGTGGAGGTGGATGGTCGGGGGCTGCGGGCCATCCGTCACAATCATGATGCTGCCAAACCAGATGCCCTTCTCCAGGTCCATGTTGCAGTATCTCAGGTAGGGCCCAAAGTACACGCCGTTGGTCGGTTGGATCTTGAAAATATCGACACCAGCGCTAGGCGGTGGCCCTGAGAAACCGGCAGCCGAGGGCGTCTGAGAAGCGGCAACACTCATGATGCTTTCTGCATAGCCCGGAGTCTGCACAGGTGAGAACATGGGTGAGCTCATGGGCTGCTTCCCGAACATGGGCGACGCCAGAGGGTTGCCGTATGTTGAGGCAGTCGGCGACAGGGGTGCCACATCGTGACTGATGGGATTCGGGCCCTTGGGGAACTCCCACTGTGTCGCTTGCGTCGCGAGGTGGATATAGTAGTATTGTCCCGAGTTTTGGTCCAGATGAGCGATCCATCCCTCGGGCAGGGGCGGGGGCGAGCTGGGGCCGCCTGCCTGCGAGAAGGATGGGGTGATGGGAGTCTGGATGGCCCCGTTGTGCTGCTGCAGAGATGCCTGCTGGTGGTTCAGGTGTTGCTGGGGTTGGCCCTGCTGCTGCGACTGTTCCGGCTGGGGGTCATTGACAAACGCTGGGTGGCCGGGGTACTGCAAGGCGGGCGACATCAGGCCCGATGCTTGAGGTCCTGTGCTGGCAGGCTTCTTGGGAGGTGACTGCGCTGCCGTTGCAACAGCGGCGGCTGCCGCGGCCGCGGCCGGCGCGGGGTTTAGTGTAGCGTTGGCACTCGACGAAGCTCCTGGGCGTTGCTTCTCCGCCGGGTATGCGTTGTTTCGACCACCGGGGTTGAGGCTCGAATAAGCAGGAGGGGGCGAGTTGGTGTTGAGCCGCTGGAAGTCTTGTTCTAGCACGCTGACCTGAGGCTGACTCGACTGGTCGTTCTGTGCTGCGGGCTGCGGCGGGGGACTGAAAGCCTGCTGTTGAGGCGGGCTCGAAATGGGACTCGCGCCTTGGTAGACAGTAGGAGGGCCGTGAGGCTGGTTCTCGGGGTTCTCTGTGGGCGTCCAGGGCCGCGAGACCTGCGGTGGTGCGCCGCCATATTGCGCGAGTCTCTGAGCAGCAGCCGCACTCTGGGCCTGCTGGGCCTGAAGGTTGGTCAGGGTTGCAGTCCCCGAGATACCCGATGCCGCATATCGAGCCTCGATGCCGCCGCCGGGTATGACACCGGGCTCAACGATGGGGGTCTCGGGAGGAGGAGGAGAGCCTCGGCTAGCTCTTGTGGTCGAGGTCGAGGCCGTCGACGCGAAGCGGTTCACTGAGTGGTCGGAGGGCATCCTGAGCCTCTCGTGGTCAAGACCAGGGCCAGAGCCAGGCCGGTTCTGGGAGGCAGCAGGCGTCGAGCCGGCACCGGGCGGTGGATAGTAAGGCTTCTGAGTATAGGAGGCGAACTGCGCGGGGGCCGCAGATGGAGCAGCTTGGGTCTGGGCAGCCTTGAGGGGCTTCGCAAAGAGGCCGTCGTGCTCATCGGGACCGGTAGCCGGCGACAGGGGCTGGGGCACTGCTCCTCGCCTCTCTGCGAGGGTAGGACTCTTGGCCTCGACGGGACTGGCGTTCAGGCGCAGAGAAGCATCGTTGTAGTCGGAGCCGTATCGTTTCGGGGCAGCGATGGGTGGGTGGACAGGCTTGGTGGGCTTGCTCGGCTGGAGGTCTTCCTCGTCGGGGTACGGGAGGGGCGCGGCAGAGCTCGATGCGCCGGGCGGTAGGGGGAACGACGGCTTCGAGGCGGCCATGGAGGAGGCCGATGACGAAGGAGGTGGAGGGTATCTGAAGCGGTCCGACTGCTTCTCGCCGCCAGGCTTTGGGCTCAGGGGCTTGAATATCCTAAGGGGCTCGACGGTAGGGCTGTCGCAGTCTTCGGCGGGAGCAGGCTTGCTGAGGAAGAGCTCCTCGTCTGGGAGGCCGCGGTCGCGGTGCTCCATGATGGCGGGTGGTCTATCGGGGGCCGGGCGTCTGCTTTGTCCTTGGGCAACGCGCTGCGATGCGCCGGTACTGGGAGAGGGGGCTACAGGAGTCTGACGTAGGGAAGTCAAGGCTCGACGAGTGATTGTTCGAGGTTCCCGAGGGTGACTATTTTTGGGAGCTCAAAGCTGGCCGCCTTTGTGGCCGCGTCAAGGCAAGGTACGGGCGGGAGGGAGCCAGGATGGATGGATGGATGGATGGATGGGGGGGAGGTGTTGGAGAGCGGGGTTCTGGGAGAGCTCAGGAGGTGATGTCCGTGTCCGTATGGCGGGGTTGGGTCGTAAAGCTGGCCAGCCGGCTTGTTCTCTGGATGGAGGATGGACGAGGTATGAAACAGGGAGAGTGTGCGACGAGGAGAGAAAAACCAGAAACCTCCTGGAAGAGAGGAAACACAGGCGGGAGGAGGAGGTCGTGTCCAGGATATGAACGTGGCCGATGGGCGTCATGTCCTGTCCTCTGCGACGGGTTGGTCGGGCTGCGTGGTGCTTGCTCTCAGGCGCATGCGCGCGCCGCCCGCCCCTCATCAGCAGCCAGTCTGCATGCTCGCCGGGCACCGATCAAGAGGGTCCCATCAGAGGGCGCGACGGGCGAGTGAGAGCGTCGCCTGGTTGTCTGGGCGCGCGACAAACCGGGGGTTGCAGCGTGGAATTGCGAGGGTGCCGGGATAGCGGGCGGCAACGACTGGCTGCATGTCGCATGGCGAGGGAGCTCCATGATTGGGCGTGTACGACGGGCGCTTAGAGGAGGAGAAGAAGTCGTCGGCCAGAGTCCGCTAGGACGGGACAGCCTGGACGGAACTCGAAAAGGGGTCCAGGTCCAGGTCTTGGGTGTTTGATGGAGGCGTGGACTCGGGTGAGCAAATGACAGTCGGGCTCTATCAGATGCAAGCGCCCAGCACGCGGGAGCTAGCGAAGTCATACCGGGGTGGGCATGTCGATTGTGCGGTGCGGCGGGATGAGGGTTGTGACTTTTTGGTGGTGATTTCAAGAGAGGCAATATTACGGTCTGTGATGACTGTGAGGGGAGACTGGGTGAGGTGTCCTGCCGCCCCTTCCGCGGGGGATAAGGCATGTCGGTCGTTCCTCCCTCGCGGACATCAGCAGCATCAGTGTGAGCAAACTCGACACTGGAGGAAGGAGCAACCAACGACCCACTTGAGCTCCAGCACCTCCTTTCCCTCCAGCCTTGGCGGCGGCTGCAACTCTGCACCAAACCAAACTCACCATGTCTCTGCTTTCTGCACAAGCATCGGCATTCCCCAGGCACCTCACACGCCCAGCGCCAGGAACATATCACCCGCCATGTGCCTCGATGCACGATGCTGCATCACATCCAGGCATGGCCCCCATCCGCTCCAAATCCAGCCAAGCGCGGCCCGTCAGGGAACATGGGCAAAACGGCCGCCCAACGGGCCGCATGGCTTCTCGAACCATACGGAATAGTGACCTCGGTGAAGATTCCCATCTTGCGGACATGACAATCTCTCACCGAAAGTCCGCAAGTCCGACATCACAGACTGATAGACAGACAGCCCTCGGGCCCGGGACATGGAGGCCCCTCGGGCAATAGAAATCACCGAGTCGGTGTTTTGCCCTGACAATTCGCCCCCCGAGGCCAACCACGCCGGCGCCCAGTGGATGTGCCTCGCAACACCCCCATCCCGCCCCTAGGCCGCGTGGCGATTCTCTGCCTCGTGCCTGGATGGATGAATTGCTCCAGGGACACCTTTCCACCAGATATTGCCCCATTTCCATACCATTCCGCCTCCTTCTCATGGTGTACTGCTACGAGCTTAGATTCATCCGAGCGGTCGAGTTGTCCGACTGAAGTGCGCGTCCTCCAACGTAGCCTACTCTGCTCTCCCACAACTATTCGTACACCAGTGACGCCCCCTTCTGCCTGGATCTGGCTGCCTGTTGTTTGACCTTCGCTTCTATAAGAACGGAAGAATCAGTCCTGCTTCTTCACATTCCCCCTCTCCATCACTCTCATCCTTCTCTACAACAACATCCCCCTACCTGCATCATCCTGTCTACCCCCCCCCNCCCCCCCCCATCTTGTACATTTAGCTCTACCACCTACCTACTAGACGTTATAGAACATGTCTTGGTCTGCTGGAAATCACAATCCTCGCTGGGAGGACCACCCCATCTGGGGCCGAACTCCCGCCCCGGGTCCAGGCGTTGATCGTGCACCTCTCGGAGGAGCCCCTTCTGGCGGCTTCCCTTTCAACTCCCCTGAAGCCTGGACCCAGCTGTTCCAGCAAGGCGGCCCCTTCGGTGGCCGTCATTGGGGTCATGGTGGACCCTGGGGAGGACGCCGCGGCCGTCACGGTCACGACGGCCCCGGAGGTCCCCACCACCGAGGTCGTGGCGGCGGCCGTCACGGTGGCCCTCCCGGGCATGATGCCGGCGAGGGGCCCTCTCACGCTCCTCCTGCTGAGACTGGAGTCACCGGTGACCCCGACATCTCCACGCCCGACCAGCTCAACGAAGAGCCCGATAGCCCCGGCACCGCCACCCCGGGCCCCGGCCCCGGACCCTTCCACCACGCGGGCCCTGCCCCTTTCCCCTTCCCCTTCCCACCCGGTCCTCACGGCCGCCTTCACATGCACGGCAGGGGAGGAGGCCACCCATGCCGCCCCCGTCACCACCACCATGACGGACCACAAGGTCCCCCGAACCCTCCCCGCGGCCCTCCTCCCCAATACGAACCCAGCACCAATCCCTGGGCCCAACACTTCCAAAACCTCGCCGAATCCTTCTTCCCCCCCGCCACCGCCGCAAACACCACCGAAGACCAACCCTTCAGCCCACCCCTCGACCTCTTCGCCACCCCCGCCGCCTACATCCTCCACGTCGCCCTCCCCGGCGCTAAAAAGTCAGACATTGGCGTCGACTGGGACCCCGATACCTCCCAGATCCGCGTCGCCGGCGTCATCCACCGCCCCGGCGACGAGGCCCTCCTCGCCTCCCTTCTGCCCACCTCGGCTGAGCGCCGGGTCGGCTACTTTGAGCGTCTCGTCAAGCTCCCGCCCCCTGAGACCGCCGAACAAGCCCGTCGCTGGCGCGGTAAGCGGCCGCAGCAGTCCCGCGCCGGGGATGAAGGCGAAGATGGCGAAAAGGACGACGATCTCATGGATTTTGAGGAGGAAGGTCGCGAGGAGATTGATGTCGAAGGAATCACTGCCAAGATGGAGGACGGCATCCTCATTGTCACGGTCCCCAAGGTCGAAAGGGGTTGGACCGAGGTGACCAAGGTCGACATTGAGTAGTCGCACCACGCTCTGCCTCGACATTTTGGTTTTGTAAGATCTTGGAGTTGTAATTGTTTCTCTGCACTTGTATCAGCATAACATCCCTTCCTAGCTGTCAATTACCTATATTAGCTACAAACTCACAAAAAAAAAGTAATTTCCTCTTGGACTTATAGCCTCATGCTCGTTGGGATGCCATTGATGTGATGAAAATCAAGACGAAGTGACTTGCTGTTCCTATCAAACTACCTTATCGACACCGACAAAATACAAATCCCAGCGTACCCCTTCAATATGCTGAGCAAGACAGAAAGACAAAACCAAGAGCAGTCGACATCTTCGTAAAGCGTGAACCCCCTATCTGAGGCCGGTCCTCAAGCCCCACCCATCATCTCCAAGCCGGCCGTCAGAGAAAATGCGAGTTGGTGAACTTTTCCACCTTCTAAGCTCGGATCTGTGCCGCCTCGCTTTGCTCGCTTGCATTCAACGCTGAAACGTCGGCCCTGTCACTCCGCTGCTCGGTTGCAGCCACGCTCATGTCTTCTTCGTCGTCGATAGCCCTGCTCCTTGCCTTCGACCCGCCGCCGCCACGCGTGCTGTCGTTGGAGAGAAGACTGCCAGACCCATCGGTGCCCTGTCGCAGCAGTCCCTGATCCTGGGTAGCCTCGGTGCTGAAATCATCGAGCTGGGGCTGCCAATCTCGGAGGTCGTCCTCGCAGTCATTGAGGATCTGACGTGCCTGTTGGGCATGAGGATAGACCCGGCGGGGGTCACCAGGGGCGACGGGAGCATCATCGAGAAGGGTCAGGAGTCGGCGACCATGCTTCGCAAGGAGGATCTGCTTCTCGGCACGCTCAATAGTTGCGGCGAACTCGGCCTCGTAGGTTTGCTTGAGCTTCTCGCGGGTCTACCAAAAAAGGGTCAGCAATGTCGAGGCGTGAAGTACGAGGCGGGGACACGTACAATGTTGGTCAGCTGCGCTTCAGCAACGAGGTTCTCTGCCTCGGCCCTAACGAGCTCCTGCTCGAGAACGACAAGCTTTGCGCTTTCGGGCTCCTTCATCTTGAGCCTCCCAATCTCGTCGGCAATCTTGCTCTTGCCATCTCGGCTGGGCTGGACGCTCTTTTCCGTGTTACGGATGGACTTGAGGTGGGCCCTCGAATCATCGAGTGCGTGGGCGTACGAGTCCTCCAGCTCGCCAATCTCGGAGAGCACAACGCCGATCTTGTCCGAAACGTCGTTGATGGCGTCGTCGTTGGTGTGCTCGCCCCATTCCGACAGCTGAGTGGCGATAAGCTGGCGCTCACGGGCGGCCTGCTCGTGGGCCTGGATCAGGTTGTTCTCAAGCTTGATGATGCGGTAGAGTCTGCGAGAGAGCTCGGGCTGAATGTTACCGCGGAGGGAGCTGAAGGAAAAGCCGCCACCGGTCTTGTTGGACGAGCCACCGCGGCTTTTGCCGGAGCGGATGGACAGGCTGCGGTTCCTGGACAACTTTGTTAGTTCTTCCTTCTTGGGATCGATTATTTCTGACGCCGCTTGGGCCTGACAATTTGGGAGTGTATTGGCTTATTATGGTGGAGAGGCGGTTCTCCTGGCCAGGAAAGGGAGAGAATGCCATGATGTCGAGTGTGGCGAGCGATGGTGTAATTGTCGAGTTTGGTCGAGACGCGAAGCGCAGAGGGCGAGGAGATTCACTTGGTACTCACATTGTAAGAGACAGATGAGCGAGATGTCAGATAGTAATAGGTCGCAACGAGACGGACAAGTGCCACGGACGACGGCTGGCGCTGCTTCGCTTCGATCCTCTTCAGCAGGAACACTGCGGGACGATATGTTCTGGCGACGCAGTCACGAAGGAGACGAGGTGATTCAGGTTGAGGAATACAGCAAGCAAGACAGGAGGAAAGAGACCGGCGTCGGCTTGTTAAAAAGAACCGCCGGCCGTGGAAAGCCAAGACGCGAGAAAGCTCTTGGGTTGGGTGGAGAGGAGGGGTAGCGCAGGTGCCACGGAGATGACGGACTCTCTGACGGTGGAAGGGAGGACGGCAGACCGCAGAGGGTGTACGGATCACAGCGAGGTTGTCGTAATAGTACGAGAGGCAGGACGGATGCAGGATGTCAAGATGGTGGAATGGAGGTTGCAGTTGAGGAGAGGTGGGAACGGGAAGGTTTATGATCTACGGCAGGGAGGTCGGGAGATCGATGGGCTAAATGGAAGCAGCACCTCGCGATGACAGCTTGAGACAGCAGCAGCTAGCTATCTATCCCTTGGAAGAGTGCAGTGAGAGCGGGGGATCAGAATCAGCCCGGTGGCGGTGGCACCGCACCGAGGCAGCGAGTGGCCAGTCCAGCCGTGAGCAGAACACCAAGACCGCCCGACAGCACGGGTCGGACCAGACCAGACTCGAACGCGTGAACCGGGTGCACCGGGGCGATGATGTAGCTCAGGAAGCTCCTTCTGCTTCGTCACCACCCGATGGGGGAGTGTAGTGTCCCGATCGAGCTGAGCGGGAATGGTGGGGTGGGAAAGGAGGGCAGCTGCCATCCTTGGCGGGCACCATGATGTCATTGCAAGTTGGAAGGCCCCTGCCCCCGGCCGCCCGCCCGACCGACCCGTCCGAACGATGTGGTGAACCGGGAATGCCTGCCACACACCGCCACGTCGGCCAGCAGCGTCACGCAGGGTCGACTCGGAAGATTGGAAGTCTTGCATGATATTATTTTGAAAAATCCTTCAATCGTGTAGTCGTCGCTCTCATATCCAATTACACCTGTACAATCCATCCATGTTCGCTGAAATCCACCAAGACCTTCCCAGATGAAGCCTCCAACACCAGCTCAGATCCCACCCGAAAACCAAAAACGCCAGGTCCCTCCCTCAAAGTGTATGCCCCTGAATCATTTCGTCATCCGTCTAGTAGCGCGCGCGTCGTCCGCTGCTCGACAACCACGGCACTCCTCCTCGGGCTCGGGTCGTAGGACCTCCGCGTGACGCTCGTGTAGCTCGCCCGCGGCGACCGGCTGTGGCTGTGGTGGTGGTGGTGTCCGCTATGGTGGTGGTGGTGATGCGACCGTCTCACGGGGACGACCTCCTCGTGGTAGTAGTGCTTGTGGCCGCGATCGAAACCGAAGCACATCTTGAATGCTTGCTGGAGAAGAAAGGTAGGTAGGTAGGTAGTTTGTGGTTTGTTGGAGGTACTTGGTATGTGAGGCTCAGGCGCCAAGTCGGTTTGTTCAGACGGTTGCAGAACTTGAGAATGCAGTGTGTGGAAGACGGGAAACTTTACTCGACTTTGCGCGCCTCGAGGGGCCTAGCCCCTTATTATACCCTTTCACCTGATGTTCCAGGGAACTGATCCGGGACTTGGGACGGGTGACCAGAGAGCCTTGGCATCAGCAGCCTCCGCGCACTGCCTTGCCCTGCCCTGCAGCAGGCTACCACTCGGTAACTCGAACAAGGGTCCATCTTGTTTGTTTGCCCGGCATTGCCAGGCTCGAGTCGTTGTCGACCCTGGCCGGGAGCCTGACCCCTGGCCTTCTGCTTCTAGACTCGTACTGGATGGTGCGCGAACCCCACACCTTACACTGCCCACCTCCCACCTCCTTACCGAGTGTGAGTAGTCACGTTGGTAGGGGACCAGGCTCTCTTTCTTGTCCATGTTTTCATTCGCACTTGTCCCGGTCGTCGGGATGAACTAGATAGCCTCGTATCGGCAAGGCCCTCCATGGTCTACTCTCTACACGTCTGTTGGGCACCAGAACCAAAAGCCGGGGCACCCTGACACAATTTGTCTTCCTTCCCCAGCCATCCGATGACGGCACCCATTGCGGCCAGCCCGTTCCATTTCACAGGTGCCTTTGGTCAAAAGTCCACACACCCGCGAGCCAAGTCATCTCCGAGAGGCTACCGCTTCTTTTGTATGCCGCCGATGAATGGTGTTACATGCGCAGCAAAGACGCTTTTTTCCCTTGCCGCAGTCTAAACCATGATGTATTGTGTGTCGCTTCGTCCGCCGTCAGGGGGCGAGGCCCCTTACTTGCTCCGGGAAAAGCCAAACTCGATCCTGCCAATGACCCAGGCCAGCGTGAAGACAATGAGTATACTGCTGAAGACGACCAGCGGCTTGCGCAGCGCCGCCGCGACCGAGTACTCGTACGAGATTGTGATTTCGCGGTCCCTCAGGTCGTCGACAAGGTTGCGCGCCTTGAACGTGACAGCAGTGCGTCCGACAGTGTCTAGATACGTGTGGTGGACATCAACCGTCGACTCGGTGAGGCTAGAGCCGGGTAAGTTCGTGAACAGCTTGACGTTCCTAACGATATGATTAGTAGTGGCCGCGATGCTTTATTCTCGACAGACTTACTCTGCTCCCTCGGGAAGAAGGATGCGGACAGTCACCTGGCCGTACTCGACGCCCTCGGCTTGCTTGGGGCCCTCGATGAAGGGGACGTTGACGACGTACTTGCCCGCGGCAACGGTGCGGACAAAGTTCTTGGCGTCCGAGTTCCATCCAACGGTGAAGGGGTACTTCCAGCCGCCGAAGACGGGGTAACGGGGCTTAGCCTCGAGCAGTGCCTCCCGGCTGCTGCTCCTGTAGCGGGATGTCGAGACGTTGCCAATGGTGTCGGTGTAGTAGGGTGACACGCTGCCGGCGCGCAGGGGGAACCTCAGCTCCTTGAGGGCGTAGGTGTTGGGGTTGAAGTACTGCGACTGCGCCCACTTGACCCTGCTAAACTGCGACGAGAGGTTGGCGCCGCGGTTGAAGAGCGTGTAGCGCTCCTCGAACGCCACGTTACCGCCCCAGTGGCTGACCTCGATGTCGCGCTCGAGCTCCGACACGTGAATAACGGGCTTGGTAAATTCGAAGCGGACAGAGGCCGGGGAGGAGGCACCCGCGGGCTTCTCGCCAAAGGGTCCGTAGGTCAGCTTGGAGCCCTGCTTCTCCGGGAACTCCTTGCCGTCGGCGCCATCGGTGATCTTGGTGTAGTCGGGGATGTTGGACGACGCGGCCTTGATCTCCGTCTTCTGCTTGGTGGTGGCGTAGGCAGAGGGGACGTAGACGGAAAAGTCGTGGACGAGGAACTGGGCTTCGTCCTGGGCAATCGACGCGGGGAGGGGCGTGTAGGCCTTGAGGACGTAGTAGGAGATGCCCAGGGTCAGCTGGCCACCGGTCTTAAGGGGGGTCGGCAGGCGGATGCGGTAGTACTGGATGTCGCTGTCGTCGGGCAAGCGGTCAGCAACAGCCAGACTCATGGGGCGTCTACGCGAGCACTCTTACCTCAGAGGATCAACTTCGACGACCTCGGAAACAAAGAGGCCGGCCTCAGCGTCCTTGCGATCTCTGACCTCGAAACCGCCGATACGCGACAGCTGGTCCGAGGTGAATGGCACGTAGTACTCGTCCTGCGGGGATTTGTCGATGTTCTCGATCAGGACATTGACCTGCTCCTTGACAAAGTTCTTCTCCAGGGAGATGATGTGGACGAGGTTGGCATTCTTGAACACCTGAGGAGGCTTGAATGTGGTCGGCAGGTCGCCCTGGGACTTGGAGGCGGCGTCGGAGCTGGAGCTTGCGACGACGGTGGAGAGCAGGCTCAGGAGGCCGGCGGCGATGGTGGAGGCTCTCATTGTCGATGGAAGCCGACGGGCGAGTGTGTCGGCAGCAGAGCGCCCAGTTCGGTGTCTTGCGGGAGGTGGATGAGGGTCGTGGTGTTGCAATTGGGACCTCTACTCCATTGCTGGTTGGTGATCTGGCTCGTAGGTCTGGCCTGGGTAGCGGGCAGGGACTCGGAAGCCAGCTGGCAGCTGTGAGACGCTTGGCGAGCTCGATAAGCTGTGATCCACCCTTATCGCCATTATCGGACAGCACGTGACTCAGTGTCGGGAACATCTAGACTTGCTGGGCCAGCATTAAGCAAGATGCCTTGAATTGCTCTCGCGGCTCTTGCAGACAGTGTAAAAATTAACTTTTTCAATAATTGATAGCCCTCTAGCATCGATTGCACCCAGAGTTAATGGCATCGGGATAGTTTGTGGTCATTGTTGTCGACAAGCGCCCAAGCCTCCAAGCCTCCATGTGGGCGAAAAGCCCCAGCCGTTGATGATGGACCGGTTGTGACTTTGGGTCCTAAAAGGCTTTTGAGGCGTCAATCCTACCCGGGTCATAGACTTAAGAATGCCTCTTGACTCTAGATACTTCTCATGGGTGTTTATGTGTATAAAAGAGAGAGCTGAGATTGCGTTCCTCGTAGACTCGATGTCGGTGTTTTTTGGGAAAGACTCTGTTAGCTTCCGCCACCAGCAAGTGCCTGGCTTCACAGAGTCTATGACGGCTTTCAGGATAGCTTCCGAACGGAGTGTATAGGCAACACTCTGCAGTGGACAAGGAACTCCTTCAATCAAGAGCTTCTTTGGGGTTCCAAGCAACATGATGCACAAGTATGGTTGCCCCTTTGTACGCCTGTTTAGTAAATCGAAGAAGTTGCCCGTGATGCTCATCGTGTCAAAAGCCTAGGTCACCAATAAGACTCATACCTTTGGTACTGCCTCTAGCCATCCTTGATCTCCAACTCCAACTCGACTCTGTGGCCATTTGAATGAAGGCAGCTCGAGTCAATGTCAATGGGGCACCACGTCACTGCGGCCCCGCCCCAGCTCCGATCCAGGTCCAGGGCCAGGCGGGGGCCGGCGTGCTTTCGGCTGCGGCACATGCTCGCTAGCTCACAGGGCAGCCCAGGGTTCACAGTGCCTGGGGAGCTCCAAATGAGGGGCCAGGTGTGACCTCGCGCCTTTAAATTGAGGCGAGTGTTGAGGCGAAGCGTGGGCTGCCGCTGAACAGCGAAGATAAGGGCGAGGCAATGACACTACATTTCCGACTGCCCACAACCCTTCAATTGAAGTGCCACAGACTGGTGGGCCGTTAATTGTTTCTTCTCCGGGCCCTCCGCCTCTGGACTGGTGGGCAAAAGGTCACCTGGGGGAGGTTCACGCCACGGGGAGGCAGACAGAAGCAGGGAGGTGGTCTGATGACAAGCGGTAAGATAAGTGCCCCCGCGGGTTTGGGATGTGGGAGAGTTGTAGTTTGGGACTTGATTCGCTTGGCTTTTGCTTGGTCCTGACTAACAGGTGCTTCGTGAAGGATGTATTGTTACGGTCGCGGGGTGAAATCCTGAGGTGTGAGAGGGAGGACGTGGATCTTGGCCTGTCCGGTCACCGCTCCAGGTGCAGTAGCGCCACGCTCTGGTGGTTGAGGTCCCCACGCCAGGCGTCCGTGCCCTGTGAGGACCTTCCTGCTCCCTGGGCGCCCCCGCCCTCGACGTCAGCCCGGTTGGGGGGAGCTGCCTCCTGCTAGCGGGCAGCCCAGTTTGAAAACCTTCGGAGCTCACCATCACCAACCCTTCTCTCCCACCATCCTCAATTCTCATAATTAGAACCTGACGGGCAATCCGATATCCTCGCCCAGTCACACCCCTTCTTGACTCGATATACCCAGATATTCACCCGCCAATTTCCCCGCTCCGAGCCCCTCAGCCCAATAGCTCGAGTCCAGCAAGCAAACGAACCCCTCACCACCCACCACATTCAGCACCCTCATCACACACTCGGTCAAGATGGTTGGTCTCGGTCCCAGGATGCCGCCCAGTAGGAAGGGTAAGTCGCAGTGCCCAGCCACACTCAGTCCATCTCTTATGTATTTTGTCTACACCACATCCCCTGCGTGGCACCCAATTCTGCCCCTCCGTCTGGACATGCCGTTCCGAAGGGGACGTCATCGGGACTTGATCTCACGGCTCCTTTCGACCCTGCACCGCCGTACACTCCAGATTATGTCCGTGCTTCACCGAGCCTGCGTGTCTCTGCCGGTACTTCCCACTTCCCGCCAATCGACCTAGCACCCGTCAGCCCATCCCCCATCTGGGGTACCGCGCCTGGCCGAGACTGCCCGGCCTACATGTTCGAGCGAGACCGCGGAGCGGCCGGGGAAGAGGGTGTCGGCCATGGCAGAGTATATGTCCAGCAAACCGCCACGGCGTTGTCCTGTTCTGTTCATCAGTATCACCCTGTCGCATCCGCCAGAAAACCCGCCCAATCAATTTTCAACGAGAACTCGCCAAGAGCCCAAAAGCCCAGCTCAGATCACGACTCGATCATTGTGCACGCAGGAATAGGGGAACCCGTCCACTGCCCAGCATCAGCTGCGTCACGGGGACACAGGCATCCAGGACACAAGCACTCGAGGGACCCGTGATCAAACATTTCAACACCTCCTATATCTGGCCCGGCATCTCTTCTTCAACATGTTCAAGTTTGACAGGGCAATCGCTCCGCACACCCGGGAACGCTCATGGCACCACAACAGTCCGTTTCCTCACAGACGATTTCCTCTCTCCACCAACACACATACCGGCACTTTGCCTCATCTCGTCTACTCATAACCGTCTGAAATGGCTACTAACACCTCCGAACCCACAGGCTCCATGGCGGACCTGCCCAAGAACCTTCTCGAGGAGGCCAAACACCTCGAGGAGGTGTTTGCCGTCCCTGCCTCCAAGCTCAAGGAGATCACCGACCACTTCATCACCGAGCTGGACAAGGGTGAGTGTTGAACCCTTGCGGACTTTGATTGTTGTATTGACCCGAACCAGGCCTCAGCGTTGAGGGTGGCAGCATCGTAAGCCTCTCGCCCATGAACCCACACAGCAGTGCTGGATACTAACACAGCCCGCAGCCCATGAACCCCACCTGGGTCATGTCCTTCCCCGATGGATATGAGACGGGCACCTACCTCGCCCTCGACATGGGCGGCACCAACCTCCGCGTGTGTGAGATCACCCTGACCGATGCCAAGTCCGAGTTCGACATCATCCAGTCCAAGTACCGCATGCCCGAGGAGCTCAAGACTGGCGCCTCCGAGGAGCTCTGGGAGTACATCGCCGAGTGCCTCCACCAGTTTGTCAACACCCACCACCCCCAGCTGGCCAAGAACGAGAAGCTGCCCCTGGGCTTCACCTTCTCCTACCCCGCCACCCAAAACTACGTCGACGAGGGCATTCTCCAGCGCTGGACCAAGGGCTTCGACATTGATGGCGTCGAGGGCAAGAACGTTGTGCCGCTTCTCGAGGCCGCACTGGAGAGCAGGGTGAGCAGCCCCTTCCAATACGTCGAACAAGCCTGGTTCACTAACACAATTAGAACGTCCCCGTCAGGCTCGTTGCCCTGATCAACGACACCACCGGCACCCTCATTGCCTCGGCCTACACCGACACTAAGATGAAGGTTGGCTGCATCTTCGGCACCGGCTGCAACGCCGCCTACATGGAGAACTGCGGCTCCATCCCCAAGCTGGCTCACATGAACCTGCCCCCGGACACCCCCATGGCCATCAACTGCGAGTGGGGAGCGTTTGACAACGAGCATCGCGTGCTGCCGCGCACCCCATACGACGTCATCATCGACCGGGACTCCCCTCGTCCCGGCCAGCAGGCCTTTGAGAAGATGATTGCCGGTCTCTACCTGGGTGAGATCTTCCGTCTGGTTCTTGTCGACCTGCACGACAACAAGCCCCTGGACCTCTTCAAGGGCCAGGACATCAGCCTGCTCCGCAAGGCCTACTCGCTCGACTCGTCCTTCCTGTCCATGATTGAGGAGTAAGTCCCGCTCACCGTTGAACCCCTGTCGGTCTCGGGTTGGCTAACACGCTGCAGCGATCCCTTTGAGAACCTTCAGGAGACGTACGACGTCTTCGCGTCCAAGCTCAACCTCGTCGCCAACCGCTCCGAGCTGGAGTTCGTCCGCCGCCTGTCTGAGCTCATTGGCACGCGCGCGGCCCGCCTCTCGGCCTGCGGTGTCGCCGCTATCTGCAAGAAGAAGGGTTTCAACGAGTGCCACGTCGGCGCCGACGGCTCCGTCTTTAACAAGTACCCCCACTTCAAGGCCCGCGGCGCCCAGGCCCTGCGCGAGATTCTCGACTGGCCCGAGAAGACCAACCCTAAGGAGGAGGATCCCATCGAGGTGCTGGCGGCCGAGGACGGCAGCGGTGTTGGTGCCGCCCTGATCGCCGCCCTGACCCTGAAGCGTGTTCAGCAGGGCAACGTGGCGGGTATTCTGCACCCTGAGAACTTCAAGTAAACGGCAGACGAATAGCTTGCGGTCAAGGTCAAGGAGCGAGGGACGAGGAATAAGAAAAACACTAGTATGCATAGATGAATCACGAATCCGGCATGTCCTCACGTTTGCGCACACGTCACTCGGCCACAGTAGGGTTTCGACCCGTATTGGTGGATTTCTAGCCCATGAAGGTGCATATAGGCAGGCGGTACTCTGGAATGGCATCGTCAGCACTCTGTCAGTGATTAGACCCGGGAAAAACTCACTATCAAGCGTCCAGTACCGCCGCCTCACGCCCTCCCACTCGCCCTGGCCGGCCTCCTCCATGTCCTTCATGTCAACGTCGATCTCTTCCCAGGCAATGTCCATACCAGCCTCGGCCATGTGCATCTCGACGACCTTTGTGTAGACGTCGTAGCATATCCGGCGGTCAGCTCCAAGGCCATTGAAGAACCCGAACCGGCCGCCAAAGTCAAGAATTCCGGGGATCAGCTCTGTGAAAAATGTCTTGAGCTGGGCGTAGTCCTCGCCAAACGTGTCAAAGTAAATAGCGTCAAAGACCTCGCCGGCCTCGAGGAGGGTGGGGACAATATCCTGCCAGCGGCCGCGGTGGACCTTGTAGGCGCCTGTCTCGGGGGCGCTGGCTTCCCACTCGGCGCCAAAAGCTGTGGCACCGCTGTCGATGTGGGCGAGGACGGCGGGGTGGGCTTCGATGATGTGGTGTCGGGCGGGCTTCGTGGCGGCAAACATGCCGTCGATGATGGCCATACCGAAGCCGATGTTTAGAATGCGTTTGCCCTCGGCGAGAGGCGCATCTAAGGGGCCGGTCGTTGAGGGCGCGGGGTCAGGGCGGAGGAGGGCGGAGACGGAGCGGCGCATGATGTCCGTTTCCCAGGCCATCATGACGCCGTTGCCCTGGGCGTCGGTGAGCTTGGAGAGGTCAAAGGTCAGGTCTGAGGCGAGGTATTGCTTCGAGTTGACGTCTTCTTCAGGCTCGGCGGCGGCGTCGTCGGTCGTCTTTTGCCGCTTGGCATCGGGGCCAGCTTCCTTCTCGGGCTCCGCCTCGGGCTCCTTGTCCTCAGTCTCGGGCTCCTTGTTGTCGGCGACATCAGCACCGCCATCCTCCTCGTCGACCGACTCGGCATCGCCAGAGGACAGAGCCTCATAACCTCCAAGCAGACCAAAGAGCAGCTCTGCGCGCACACCAGCTTCAACACAGAGGTTATAGAGGTCCTTCTGACCGAGGCGCAGGGCGACGCAGCCAGGCGTCTCGTCGTTGTTGTCAACGTCGTTCCAGATTGCGCCGGAGAGGAAGAGCTCGTGGACTGCTTCAGCGGCTTCCTGAGCAACTGTATCGTCAATGTCGGCGGCAGCAGCTTCGGAGACGCCGAGGTAGGGCGATGGGCCGCAGGCGCGGATGGCGGCGTGGAGGGGGGTTTCGCCGGTGGCGGGGTCCTGGACGCTGGCTTTGCCGGGCTGGTCTAGGATCTTTTTGAGATCGGCCGTGTCGTGCGCCCAGGCGTCGTAGAGGATGAGGCGGGTGTCTTCGGGGCAGTCGGCTGAGATGCGCACTTGCATCGAGTCATCGATGGGTTTGGCCATGGCGGGCGGTTATTTGTGCCTGTGGTGACAGAATCGCGGGGTCAACTTGCAGTCATTCCAAGTCTCGCTCGAGCTTTGCCCCGCCATGTCGAAAAGTTTCAACCTGACAGCTTCAAGTTCAAGTTGGGTTAGTGTGTGCCCCACGTAACCCCGCCTCATGCGCCCCCACCCGAGCATTGCTGGGTGGTCTCCAGGTGAACCACCTCGATCACCTCGCCCTTTACCTTTGGTCACGAGAGAAGGTCTCGGCAGGGGACGTGATACCGCGCTGAAGATCGTGTCTCCTCAATCTCGCCATGCTTCCGTCTTCCTTCTTTATATCAGGCTCACTACCCTTCCGACGTATGCCCTGGGCATATTGTCGAGCCCCCCGTCTGTATATCGCTAGAGCTTCAAGCAGCGGAACGGAACAAGCTCCAAGGCCAGGCGGGATCAGTGTGGGCTCTCTGGGAGCTGAAAGACATGTCTTTAGATCATGTCATACAGCTGTAGCACCGGAGGATGTTGTTTACAGCAAGCTTCCTAACAAATAAGTATACAACGAACGACCTTGGTCAGAATTCTGATGCACGGGGCTGTGCGCGCAATAGGCGATACCCCTATCTTTTCTTCTCTTCCCTTCCTCTCC
Organism: Plectosphaerella sp. P0831; assembly: GCA_014635975.1. Classification (NCBI taxonomy): domain Eukaryota; kingdom Fungi; phylum Ascomycota; class Sordariomycetes; order Glomerellales; family Plectosphaerellaceae; genus Plectosphaerella; species Plectosphaerella sp. P0831. Next base: position 86,390 of record JACAFV010000102.1, on the reverse strand, counting down.
CCTCTCCATATTCAGTTCGTGACTACAGGATTCTCGTCTTGCAATTCAAGAGTTCAAGCCCGACGTGGTCTTGTTGCCCGAGCCTACGATGTCATTTCTCCGGCTGCGGACTTTCTCATATTTCGCCCGGCAGTTTGTCCGGGGAACGCTGCAACGACGCTCGTAGCTAGCCGCGAACCGAAAAGATGCGCGCTAATCAGCTATTGATGAGCAGATGACCGGAACCAAATCGCTGATGCCGCCCAGTGAAGGTGTGTGGCTTCTGCCGACTACCAGACGATGGCATGCAAAGTACCATCAAGTGGAATACGACTCCCCAGATTCTTCCCCGCATAGGCGACACTGGGGTAGATCATTGTGTCAGTCGGCATAATCACTGAATGGAGCGCTTGTGAGGCGGCGATCTCGAATACGAGTCCAGCTGTATGAGGCTGTACGGGGCGTGATGGCCGCGTATTCTTCCGTCAATGACAGTAACTCATATCCGCCGTTGTCTTGTTCTCCAAGGTATATAAGCTCCTGATAAAATCAAACTTTTAGATGACTAGGCCAAGCAGTATCTTCGTCTACAGAACCGCATAGCCTCAGCACACACACTATGAAGCTCTCACAAGCAGTCCAGCTGGGCCTCGTCCAATACGCCGCGCGAGGCCCCTTGCGCTACATCAAGAGGTTCGATCCAATGTCGACAGTCTCGCCGACAAGGTCGTTACTTTGGCCAAAGATCTGATGAGTCTTTCAATCCAGTAAGTTTGGTTCTTCTCGTGCACGCAGTGAGAAGTGGTTCTGACATATCCTTAGGTTTGGCAACACAGTCGACTTTTTGGGGGATGTTCAGAAACCCAATCTCTTCTCGAAGCAGCTCCTTTAGAATATCGTTGATCGTTCACACACACCCGCCATACTTCGCATTGGAGGCAACACCCAAGACAGGGCCAACTTTTGCGAAACATGCGCAGACACCATGGCCACCTTGGTCCTCAACGACCCCAACGACCCCAAGGGAACCGAGGTCAAGAACGTCACGTTCAACGCCAACCTTTTCCACGACTTGACGGACAACGTGCCGGCGGGCAGTCCCCTGGTTTTTGGTCTCAACTACCGCAATGGTACGTCTTTACTTGTACTCAGCCTTGTCGCATTGCTCGAATCCTAACCTGCTTGCCCTCCTCTCCAGATAGCCTGGCGCTGGCCGAGGGCGAGATCCGCGCCGCCTTTGACAACCTAGATCAGTCTCTCGTCATGGCCTACGAGCTGGGAAACGAGGTCAACCTTTACAGCAACTACAGGCCTGCAGGCTACGACGTCGACGTATACGCGAGGGATATGCGGGAGTGGATTCCCGCGCTGGCAGCAAGCGGTGACGAGCATGACCCCATGTTCCAGTTCCCGTCATTTGCTGGGCCGCAGCACTTCAGGCCGGACATGACAATCGCCAACCTCGTCAACATGGGGGTGCCCCAGTCTCTGCCGCAGATCGAGTACCTTGCCATACACGGCTACCCCTGGGACATCTGCAGCCGTGTGTTCTCTCTTCATCGGGTCTTGGCCGCCCACGTTTCCCCATGCTGACTTGTTGAAAAGCACAAAGTGCGGCCCTCGTCGATATTCGGAAACTCCTTAACCACAGCGAGACGACCGGGCTTCTTGACAAGTACAGCGGCGAGATCGAGGCGTCCAAGTCGCTCGGCAAGGAGCTGCACATGGGCGAGAGACGGGCTCGGTAGCCTGCCACGGTAAGGGCGGCGTGTCCAACACTCTCGGGGCCGCACTCTGGGAGCTTGACTACGCCCTGTCCGGATCTGTCGCGGGTATCAACCGATTCTTCTTCCACATGGGCAAAGGCGACTTTTACTACTCCATGGTAACCTACCCTGCGAGTTGTTTTTCACCCCCTTGGGCTGTGTCAGGAGCTGTCTTCCACGTGGTTTCCATGTGGTATCAAAGGAAAACTCGCAAGACATACTCCTGGCCGCTCCCAAGATAGCTACAAAGGGCAATTACTGACTCCGGATTATCTAGTGGGAGCCGCTCCCCTCGCCCAAGTCGCCCATCGCCCACATCAACCCTACGTAAGGCCCCTCCCAGAGGCCCCCTCATTGTGTCCACCACGTCCAAACAAGAGTCGCTGCCTAGATATTACACGATGCTGTTTGTTGCAGACCTAGTCTCTGATCTGGAGGACCCGAGGATTGCCGCTCTCAAGGAAGAGGACTCGGCTGTGCACTTGGCCATCTATGACGGTGACAAGCTCGAGAAGCTGGTGCTCCTTAACTTGAGGTACTTCAACGAGACGTCGGGCTCAGAGCGAGGGAGCCAGAAGGTCGACGTCGGCTCTCTCATGGGCCCTGGTCTGGGTATCAGACGCTTGACTGGCCATCACTCCGACGCGACTACTGGTGTCACCTGGGCCGGTCAGAGCACAGATGACAGCGGCAAGATCGTGGGAGAAGCGCAGGTGGAAAAGGCCTGTGGGGTTATGTGACTCTGTTCGACTCTGGAGCCGTCATTGTCGAGAGAGTGTAAGTGTCGGCGAAGGCCACGGATATCGCGGCTTCGCAACCATATCCGGGCGGAATCTGTAATTCCAGATGAAATCAACACACGCAATCCATGTAAACCATTTCTGCCCCATAAGTTGGAAATTCAAGTCGAGATGGCTGGAGCAGTGGAGCTTGAACCGGGCCGAGTCCATGTAAAAGCGGCAAGTCTACTAACCCAAATCGGATACCCTGGCCCATGGTGGTACCTGAACTCTGATGCACGTGGGCAGGAACGCGTGCATCACTGGCAGCGACCAATCTTGCAGCTACCGTGCACTCCAAATAAGTAGGTACCGACTCCCCTCTTGAGACATTCAGCTCCGCGGACCGCCTGTGAAGAGAATGTCTTGAGCTCCCAGCCAATTGTGAGTTACTTTCTTGCCCTGCTTTTCATTCGCCTGCAATAGTCAATTCCCTCCCTACCTCCCCCGGCACCTTATCGCCCATACCAAGAGCATCAATCGCATCATCACAACACCCGAGGCACATGCCAAGCATCACCACCGAAGGCTCCCTCCCGCTGCAAATGCCCCGACCCGCATTGTTTCGAATGTCTCCTTCATGCTAATAATTGAAGACTTGCGATCACGTAAAAGGTCTTGGAGGACCAACCGAACCGACCGTACCGACCCCAATTGGCGAGCACCCCCCGGCGTCATCGTCATGAAGTTTGGCGAACAGCTCCGCTCGAGCATCATCCGGGAGTACCAGTGGTACTACATCGACTACGATGGACTGAAGAAGGAGCTCAAGGCCCCCTCGGCCGGTCGCGAATGGTCTGAGGAAGATGAGGGCCACTTTGTCAAGAAGCTCGAGACCGAGCTCGACAAGGTCCATACGAAGCAGCAAGTCAAGGCCATGGAAATTGCTCGCCGCATCACCGTCAGCGAGAAGGAAGTCCAGAACGTCGTCAGCCGTCTTATCGAGCGCGGTCCCCAAGAGGCTGGCCCTAGCGAGGAGGAGTTTATGCTCCTCGAAGAAGTCCTCAGCGATATCATTGCCGACGTCCACGACCTGGCAAAGTTTGTCCAGCTCAACTACACCGGCTTCTACAAGATTATCAAGAAGCACGACGTGAGTATCGCTCTGCTCCTTTCCTTTCGTCCCGACCTCGAACTGACGCGTCGCACGCCGACAGAAAATGACCGGATGGCACCTCAAGCCCGCATTCGATACCCGCCTCAAGGCCAAGCCGTTTTACAAGGAAAACTACGACGCCTCGGTTGTCCAGCTGTCAAAGCTCTACGACCTCGTCAGGACCCGCGGCAACCCCGTCAAGGGCGACAGCGCCGCCGGAGGCAGCCAAGGCAGCTTCGTCCGCCAGACGACAAAGTACTGGGTGCACCCCGACAACGTGACCGAGCTCAAACTCATCATCCTCAAGCACCTGCCTGTGCTTGTCTTCAATGCCAGCAAGGAGTTTGAAATTGCCGACTCGGCCATCACCTCCATCTACTACGACAACCCCGACAAGTGGGACCTCTACGAGGGCCGCCTGAAGAAGACCGAGGGCGCCGAGGCCATCCGACTCCGCTGGTATGGCGGCATGCAGGCCGAAAACATCTTTGTCGAGCGCAAGACGCATCGTGAGGACTGGACCGGCGAAAAATCTGTCAAGGCCCGCTTCGTTATCAAGGAGAAGAACGTCAACTCGTACATGCACGGCCAACTGCTCCCGGCCGCCATCTTTGAAAAGGCTCGCAAGGAGGGCAAAAAGCCCAAGAAGCAGCTCGACGAGGACGAGAGGCTGGCCGCTGAGGTACAATATTCGTGCCTCAAGAAGGGCTACCGCCCTGTGTGCCGCTCCTTCTACAACCGCACCGCCTTCCAGCTGCCTGCCGATGCCCGCGTGCGCATCTCCCTCGACACGGAGCTCACCATGGTCCGCGAGGACAACCTCGACGGCACCCAGCGTTGCGGCGATAACTGGAGGCGCATGGATATTGGCATTGACTACCCCTTCTCCCAGCTGCCGCCCAAGGACATTGCCCGCTTCCCCTATGCCGTGCTAGAGGTCAAGCTGCAGACCCAGATGGGACAGGAGCCCCCCGAGTGGGTGCGCCAGCTCATCTCCAGCCACCTCGTTGAGGCCGTGCCCAAGTTCTCAAAGTTCATCCACGGCGTCGCCTCGCTGTTCCCCGACCGCATCGATCTGCTGCCCTTCTGGATGCCGCAGATGGACGTCGACATCCGCAAGCCCGTCACCCACGACTTTGGCATCCACCGTGGCGTTCACTCGGCCGGCACGACGACCTCAGATGATGAGGAGGACGATGTCGACTCGGATGACGAGGAAGAAATCCGGCGGTCGCAGGCCCCCAGGAACGGCAGCAACGGCGAGTCTAGCCGACAGGGCGCCGTCCAGAACAGGCCGGGCGTCGATGTCGAGGATCAAACGACTGATGCTCTCGTTGCCGCCGATAATGCCGACTACATCTACGACTCTGACGAGGAGTACGACGAGAACGACCGGTTGGAAGAGGCCCGCCGCGTCGGCGGCTGGAAGTACTACTCGACCCTGGCCACCACCAAGGGCGCCGCATTTGGTCGTGGTGCTGTTAACGTCCTGAAATGGGCTGTGCCACATCCCCGCGGGTCCGTGATTCCTAGAAGGGAGAACCAGGTGCAGCTCTTTGGCAACGGCGAGATCCAGAGCAAGCGCTTCAAGGCGCCCAAGGGCAAGAAGATCTACGTGCCCGTGCGTGTCGAGCCCAAGGTCTACTTTGCGGCGGAGAGGACCTTCCTCGGATGGGTAAGCTACCTTTGCCATGTCAAGCACCGTTTCCTGACTGACCCCCTTTGCAGCTCGAATACTCTATTTATGTTGGCACCGTGGCTGTGACCCTTCTCAACTTTGGCACCAGCCCCAACAGCATCTCCTTCATCATCGCTGGCATCTTCACCCTCCTGGCTATCGCATCCCTCTGCTACTCGGTGGGCATCTACCTCTACCGCAGCAGCGCCATCAGGAACCGCCGCAACATCAAGTTCTACGACCGCTGGGGACCCAGCGCCCTTGCTGGTGCCCTGTTCTTCGCCGTTGCCCTCAACTTTGTCTTTGAAGGGAAGGAGCGCGAGTACTGGTGAGGAGGGGTTGGGCTGTGGTGCGTCATACTTGCCGGCCTTGTTTGCTGTAGTGTAGTTACCATGTACTGGAGTTGGCAGAGCGGTTGACGATTAGAATAGTTTATTTTTGGTTACGCCTGGCCTGTTTCTTGCATGCTGCTGCTGACACGTTGCTGTTCTGCCACATGGCTTGTCATCTTGAGACTTGTAGAATTTGGGGGGTTTGGCTGGATGTAGCGCAAACCTTGGAAAACCCTCTGTCATGTCACTCGACTGTGGTTTCTGTCGGTTAAAACGGCAGCTAGGTCCAATGATATCTCCGTCACTATTTCTGTTCTGATCGCTCTAGTAATGCAGGTAAGCTCGAGTGCGAGGTATTACACTCATGTCTCTGACAGGTCTTACCCAACGAGCGGGGTACCGGCCGATACCATGCATGGTCCGGCCAACACGACCCCGAGATGAGGCTGGACCCCTCACCACCTGTCTGCCTCGTTCAGCTGAGTGAGACGGCTGAGAGTCCATGAACCTTATGACAGTGCACCCACCTCGGTGCAGCCAGTATCGTCTGATAGCGGCCACAATTTTTGACAGGCCCTCCTGCGGTGGCACGGACCTAGCCCAGCTGAGTATCTTAACCCGAGATACTTGTACGAGGCGGAGCGGGTGAGCTTCGTCGGCGCGGAAGATGCCGAGACCTCCGATACCAAACCCCGAGGCCCTGCATATAAAACCGTTCCCCGGTGGCACAGGTGAGGGGTGAGTGCGTTTCTCAGGATGAGCTGATGTACAGCTCGACGACAACTTCAACTTTCACTGCTCTCAGAAAATTACCACCACCACCTCACCTGCAGCCATGACTGTTCTCAAGCCCGAGGCCGAGCTCGGCCATTGCATCCCCCCTGAATCCAACTATGCCATCACCACATACGTTCCCGGCTGGGACACTGCCATCGCCTTTCGAGAAGGCGACCCCGCGGTCTTGTCAAAGATTGTTCACATCTACCCTCGCTTCGGCCCATTCAGAACAGTCGGGGAGGTGAGTCTCACCCCATCATGCCCAGAGGTATATTCACTGACCCCCGTAGCTGTTCCGCGGGATGGCAGGCCACATCACGATCCCCGAAGGCCACGGTCTTCTCGCTTGGACCTCCCCAATGGCCATCCCCATGGCACGCGCGCATTGCTACAGCCCTCATCGCAAGGACCCAAAGCTGGCCCCAAACGAATTGACCTTCCGCGTCGTCGACATTGGGGATATCCGCCTTTATGCCGCCGTGTTCCCCGCCCCAAAGACCCCCGGCGTCATCGGCGGCTGGCAGAACCCAGGCATCGGGCCTTCGATTCGTCTATCTGAGGACCTCCTCGCCAATATTGACACACTTACTGAAGTTGAATGTGACAAGAAGGGCAGGAACCCCCCCGCGAGAACCGCAGGGCTTCCAGAGGGCCCATCCCACGATGCCCTGCGACGACGTATCGTCGACCTCCTTCACAGGGCGCCCATTGACCCGGGCAAGATTCGTGTGAAGCCGGACGATGTCTTCCTCTACCAAACCGGCATGGCTGCTATCTACGCCGCGCACAACCTCATCCTCGCTCACCGCCCAGGCACCGTGGTCATGCTCGGCTCTCTCTTCCACAGTACCTTTCACTGGCTCGTCGAGCAATCTCCTCACGGCAACAAGCACTTTGGCCCCGTCGACGCAGCGGGCCTGGATATCTTGGAGGCATGGCTTGGGGAAGAGCGCGCCGCCGGCCGTCCCGTCAGCTATGCCCTCATCGAGTTCCCCTCCAACCCATTGCTCGCCTCAGCCGACCTGCGCCGCCTCAAGGCCCTCGCCGAGGAACACGGCTTCGTCTTCATAGTCGATGACACCATCGGTTCCTTCGCCAATATTGACATCCTCCCACAGAGCGATATTTTGACCACCAGCTTGACAAAGACCTTCTCCGGCTATGCAAATGTCATGGCTGGCTCACTTGTCCTCAACCCCCTCTCTCAGCATTACGCTGCTCTAAAGCCCCTTTGGGACCGCGAGTTCGTCAACGATCTGTACATCCGTGATGCCGACGTCCTCCTGAAGAACTCGGAAGACTACCTCGACCGCACAATCGTACTTAACGCCAACGCGGCCCAAATGGCCTCCCACCTATCCTCCCTCACACGCACCCACAACGCGGCCTCCCCTCTCCTACGCGCCCGCTACCCCCTCGAAGCTCCAGACCGCGCCATCTACGAGTCCTTCCTCCGCCGCTCGACACCCGAACTCCCCGCCCCTGGCGCTGGATGCCTACTCAACGTTGACTTTACCGATGTCGCGGCGGCCAAGGCCTTCTATGATGCACTTGGGTTCTACCCAGGCCCTCACCTTGGCGCCCACCGGACACTGAGCCTGTGCTACACCGCCCTCGTCTTCGGCAAGGACCCCGTCGAGGCGGCCAAGCACCGCGAGTACGGCGTCATCGAGGAGAGCGTGCGCATCTCGGCTGGACTGGAGACGGCTGCCGACTTGGTCGATACGCTTGATGTTGCCATCAAGGCTGCCTTTGAGGCGAGCGCGGCGCGGGAGAAGCAGGAGGGCCTGGCGGATGGGGTGGGCGCTGCTGAAGCGGCTGTCGGGAGCGGACTGGCTGCATAGGGGTGCTTAGAGAAAGGTCAGAATGACATGAAATGTATGTGGCAGCATCTTTGAAACTTTCAAGCAGTATATTCACAACTCAAAACCCTCCCTCTCATCATCATATGCCCATCCCGTCCCATCCCATGATTCGTGATTAAATTCGTGCCCTTTCATCAACCCAAACTAGGAACGCTCTATGCCGCACCCGTAACCCTGCGGATGTTCCGCCGTGCGCCCTCGCCACTGATCATGACCAGGCCCTCCATCTCAAGAGCGCGCATGACCTCGTTAAACTCGGACTGCTCGACAGGCACGCTCGCGCCGTCGGCGAGCTGCTTGGCAACCTCATTCCAGCGGACGGCCTGACCACCACTCGTCATGTCGTCGAGCAAGCGAACAACAGCGTCCTTCATCTCGTCGCGGCGGCGGCGCTCGGCGGCGCTCGTGCCCTCGGTCAGCAGGCTCATATCAATACGGCCCTCCGAGTCAGTAGCGGCTGTCTTGAGCGCCGAGCGGATCAGGCGGTACGCCTCCTTGACGTCGTCGCGCGTCACCGTTGTCGAAAGACGCATCTTGGCGTGCGCCTCGGCTAGACGGATCATCGACTCGAGCTGTCGTGTCGTTGCCGTGATGCGCTTCTCTGCGGCGCGCACGTCCTGGCCCAGCTTGCGCATCTCGACGTAGTTGTCGACAAGCTCCTGGGAAGCGTCTTGCGAGATGGTTGGGTGGATGTTGGCGCGGGCGTACGAGATGTACGAGGTGAGGAATTCGACGGGCTGGGTGTATATTAGCTAATAGACTCTTTTGACTGAAGTGAGGAAACTTACGAGGATATCATTGTCGGTGGGGGCCGTCTCGGGCTTGTCTTCCAGATACAGGGACAACAGATGCTTCGCCAGCTTACGGTCGGTCCTCTCGTCGGCGCGGTCGAGAATGAGGTAGACCAGGTCGAAACGCGACAGAAGCGTTGGTGGCAGGTCGATGTTCTGAGGCACCGGTAGGTCGGGGTTGTACCGACTGCCGATGGGGTTGGCCGAGGCCAGGATACTAGTACGCGCGTTGAGGGTGGTGATAATGCCGGCCTTTGCGACCGAGACAGTCTGTTGCTCCATGACTTCGTGCAGAACGGAGCGGGTGGCGTCGGACATTTTGTCAAACTCGTCGATGCAGCACACACCACCATCAGAGAGGACCAGGGCGCCCGACTCGAGAACCAACTGGCGGGTCTCTGGGTCGCGCGTCACATAGGCCGTCAGACCGACGGCTGAGGAACCCTTGCCGCTGGTGTAGACGCCGCGAGGGGCGATCTTGTGCACGTAGGCGAGCATCTGCGATTTCGAGGTCGAGGGATCGCCGCAGAGAAGGACGTTGATGTCGCCACGGTACCGGGGGCTGCCGCCCTTTTGGAACGTCTTGTTGGTGCCACCGAAGAGCTGGAGGAGGATGCCCTTTTTGACATCGTCCATCTCGTAGATCGATGGTGCGAGCGACCGGGAGAGGAGGTCGTAGATGTCGTCACGGGCTCCCGTCTCCTTGATCTTCTCCTCTTCCTCGGGGGAGATCTTCTTGGTTTCCTCAAGGTTCTTATCGAGCTCACGCTCCTCGTCATCTCCGACACCGATGGTGGAAGCGTCGGCGCCCATGCGCTTCTTGTCAACCTTTTGAACGTGGAGCACGTCAACAAAGGTCTTGAAGACGCTCTTGACGGTCCTCTGGCGCGGGTTCACCCTGACGGGGCTGGCGCGGAAGATGCCAGTCAGCTGAACGCGGTCACCGGCCTTGCAGAAGTCGACAAGCTCATCGTAGACGCAGACGGAGACAGAGTGAGGGGTCTGACCGGCGGGCACAGCGTCAGGGGTTTCCTGCAACTTGATAACCTGCTTGTCGGCAAAGTTGCAGCGGTTGTGGACGATCTGCATCGAGTTCTTGGTGCCACAACGGGGACGCGGGCATTCTGTAGGCTCGCGAATCTTGCCACGCTCAAGGGCGGAGATGACCGAGTGGTTGCAGACGTTGCAGCGGAAGAAAGCATCCTTCATGTCGGGGATGACGGGGGTTGCGCGGATGACGAGACCCTTGATGCAGATCATGCGGTCCATCTCGGAGGGGTTGAGGTCACGCAGGTTGGTGATCTCGGGGAGGCCAAAGGGGCGCACGACATAGACCATCTGCGAGACGGTCTCCTCCAGGGACGGCTGATCTGTGGCGGCATGCGAGGGGGCCTCATCGGGGCGGTCAGAGCTGGGGAAGTTTGGCTCGGAACTCTGGGATGCGGCTTCCCGTCCATGGGGGCCAGCCGAGCTCTGGGAACGGTGTTGACGGCGAGTCTCCTCGCTGGCAATCTCAACCATGAGGTCGTGCAGGGCCTGATCCATGCAGGGCACGATTTCCTGGGGGTATGCCTGGGCCTGGTACCACAGCTTGCGGGTAGGGGGGAACAGGTTCATGTCGGCGAGGTCGAGGTACAACTTGCTGCCGCCCAGCAGCAACATGTTCTCCATGGCCTCCCAGTAGGGACGCGACTCTGCACCAGGCTCACGAGCAGCCTCGGCCTCGGAAAGCCCCTGGCCGTACATTCGGTACTTGAGGGTGAAGCGGCGGAGGAAGTCCTTGAAGCTGTTCATCGAATCCTGAATAGAGACGGTGGTACCCCAAACGAGACCCTCGTTGGAGCCGCCGAGGCGGTCGGCCTCGGAAGTGTTTGGGTCATTGTTGCTGAACGAGGCAGGCTCTGAAACGTCGCGAGTGACGCGGCCAGTCTCGTCTATGACGATGCGGTGGTGGACGGGGCGCGCGGGGCCGCTCATAAGATCCGAGTTGATGTCGCCGCGGCGAGAGCGGGCGGAGCCGGAGCGCTGTGATACGAAGAGGCCGCTGGCATCGCTGCGGGCGTCGGAGTGAGGGAAACGAACTGAGCGACCGGGACTGGAGCTGGCCTCGTATGCGACGGGTGACGAGTCTGGAAAGAGGGGTCAATGGACGAAGCGATGGTAGGGGGGGCGGTAAGCATACCTCTGAGCAGGCCGCTTGCGCGGGGTGTACGGTCGCCATCACCAAAGATGGACTGCGTGTCTGACTGCTGGCGCAACGGAGAGCTGGGCAGGAGGGGAGCGGCAGTGCTCTGGCTATCGGTCATCTGCCTCAGGGGCGAGGAGACGTCGCGGCTTCGGGTGGCATCGCGGGCTTTGGGTGCGGCGGGGGATGAGTTGTAGAACAGCGGGCTGGATTGGAGCTGTGAGGCACGAGGGGCGCGCGGTGTGCGTGCGGCCTGGGAGCCCTCGGCATCATCGTCGGCTGCGCCTGGCGCGGGGCTGCTCTGGGGTGCGGCCGAGTTTCTCGTGGAACGGCGGGGTGTTCCGGCCTGCGAGCTTCGTGTGGTCCGCTTCGTCGGAGACGACATGATGGAGGCGTTATCTGTTTGTCCTCTGGTGTCTTAGAGTCTTTTCGGATACCAATCTCAAGTCGATGGTTGCAGCAGATAGACGGACGAAGGTTTGTTCGTGGTGATGTTGCTCCGCTCGCTGTTACTGGGACGACGATGCAGTTGCGATGTGGGAGGAAGAAGTGGGCTTTGGGCAAATTGGCACTTTACGCGCTCAACGCGTTTCAGGCGGGGGGAAGACGCGTTAAGTGCAACGCGCCCCGGTATTAGTGGTCGAGGGGCACACCCTGTCTTTTGCGCACACCCCGCCAGCCTGAGGTGGCCCTAGCGTCCGGCAAGTCCAGGGGGCCGCATTCTGCCAGCTGTCACCATACATCGAGCATGCACGCGGTGTCGCATCAGTCAACGTCCCTGAAGTTGTAGAGAGCTGTCTGTTCCGGGCCCATCACCAACACCACCCATCCACAACTCACAACCGCAAACATGGCGCCCGGACTGTCACTCTTCTCCATCAACGCCATCCTCATTCTCAATGCTGAGGACGGCTCGAGACTCTTCGCCAAGTTAGCCCATTCCCTGCCCCCACACTTGTGACAAGCTTGCTAACCGTCCCCCTCCTCGTCCAGATACTACACCCCTCCACATGCCGCTCCCGGTATGCGCACACTGAGCTGTCGACCGACCTTGAGCCACCCATGCTAACACCTACTTCTCTTATGCAAGGCGCCGCGAGCACCAACCCATACCCCGACGTCAAGTCGCAAAAGACCTTTGAGAAGGGCCTCCTCGAGAAGACGGCCAAGCAGAATGGCGACATTATCCTCTACGACGGCAGGATCGTCCTGGTACGCCAATACAGGCTCAGAAGCTTTTTTGATATGGCCAATGCTGACGGCCCCCGAATAGTACAAGCAGGAGAGCGACGTCATGATCTACACCGTCCTGCCCGCCGACGAGAACGAGATTCTGGGCTACAACACCATCCTGTGCATCCGCGACTCGCTGCACCTCCTTTTCAAGTGAGGCTCTCCTGAAGACCTCGAGCACCACCGCATATACTGACAATGTCCCCAGGCAAACCGTTGACAAGCGCACTGTTGTCGAGTCCTACGAGTACGCACCCCTCTTTACCCCCTTGCTTTCTCCGATCTAACACCACCAGCCTTGTCGCTATGGCCATCGACGAGATTGTCGACGACGGCATCGTTCTCGAGACCGACCCCACTATCATCGTCCAGCGCGTCAGTAAGGCCCCCGCCCAGGACGTCGACCTGCGCCGCATCGACCTGAGCGAGCAGGGCGTCAACAACCTGGCGCAGCTCGGCAAGGCCAAGTTTGCCGACTGGATACGGCAGGGTCTGTAGGGGGGAGGTTGAGAGCAGAAGGAGGCAGAGGTTGAGCAACGGAGTTTCTCGGGATCTTTGACGACACGGCATCATCTCCCTAGGAGGAGGAAATGAAAGCTAGACGCCCTTCGAATACAGGGATTCTATTTTTGTTGTGCGAAGAATACCAAAATGCTCGCTGACCCCGTCTAACCATGTCCCTTTTATCCATGTGCCTCTCTCTCTATGCCCAGCAGGTCTACTTGGGTATCACGCTCGCCGCCTTGCGAAGCCTGTTCATCACGGCCGCCGCAATGTCGTCACCGTCTCCCACGCCATCAACAAAGATGACATCCACACCCCGCCGGTCCAGCTCGCGCAGCGCAGAGAAGAGCCCCTGCGCAATGCCCCGAATGTCAATGCCCAGGTCAATGTCAAGCATCGTCGCCGTCTGCCCGCCAAACTCCGCCGTCCACTCGACCTCACGCACGTCGAACAGCGCCCCGCTCGCCTCGGCAGTGTCTACGCCCACCACGCGCATATTATCTGCCAGGCCGCCGACATTCCTCCACCGCCGCGTCCTGATGACACCCATCAGCACCCTTTCCTTAGGCTGACAGTCCGAAAGTGCCATGTGGAAGTCATTGCCCGATATGTTATTCTTAGCCAGGCTGTACGTGGCCTCGCACAGTACCACCGCCGCTTTCGGACTGTAGTGCTTGTACTTCATGCCCGGGGCACGCGGGGCATACGTGTCGCCTTCCTGGCTCGCGTCTTGGTAAGCCTTGACGGTGCCCTCCCAGCCGGGCACTTCACGCAGCTCGTCGAGGCTGACGCCGCCGGGCCGCAGAACCACAGGCGGGTTGCATAGGCCGTCGACGACGGTGCTCTCGACTCCGACGCCACACGCCCCACCGTCGAGGATCAAGTCGATACGCCCCTCGAGATCGTCAAATACGTGCTGCGCTGCTGTGGGTGACGGCCTGGTCGATGCGTTGGCTGACGGCGCTGCAAGCGGCCGCCCTGTGAGCTTGGTGAGGCTGAGTGCCAGTGGCGTCGAGGGCATGCGTACACCGAACGATCCTAGTCCGGCCGTCACCTCAGGGGCCAGCTTTGATGGCTGAGGGTTGGGCATGAGGATGGTCAGGGGGCCAGGCCAGAACCTCTCGATGAGCGGCTTGTAGATTTCCGGGATCGGGTCTGCGTTGGCAGTTCCATTGGTGGTCTGATGCTCCCCTTCTTGTTGTGCTGGACGGAGATACTCCCGCAGCATGGCGAGGTCGGCAACGTGGATGATGAGCGGGTTGTCCGACGGCCGTGACTTGGCCTTGTAGATGCCCTTGACGGCACTGCTCCGGGTCGCATCGGCAGCGAGGCCATACACAGTTTCCGTAGGGAAGCCGACGGGCACATCCGTCTCACGTAGGGCGCGGGCGGCTTCCGTCAACGCCGACATGGCCTCCTGCGTCTCGGGTGCTGTCGAGACCTGCCAGATACCCAGCCTCTCGCCCCCGGACTCGAAGCGGCCCAGGGCCTGGGACACATCGACCTTCACTATCCTCGTCATTCTAGTGGTGGGGCCAGCGGAGTCGTTCCTGGGGGTGAGCGATGACAACCCGCGACGACTTATACGGGGTGGGTTTGGGGTGCGTTGTGATGAGGCAGTGGTGTGAAGGCAGAGTTTCGCGAGCTGGGTGATGGTTTGTGGTGAAAAGACTTTGAATGTTGAAGATATCCGGGCTGCAAGATGCATTCGTCTGGACCAAAAGGCAAAATAGGTTCCGGGGTGTACAGTCGATGAGTTTTGGGAGTGATATGGCTGACTTTGACTCATGGAAATAATTTTTCGTCGGCAGAGTTTCACACATGGTATGAGGTCAACTCTGGCTGGAACGTGCTGGGAGACACGCTGACCGCCTGATGAAATCGAGCCTCTAGTATGTGGAATTCGCGAGAATGACTTGTGCCAATCTGAGGATGCACACAGGTTACAAAGTCAAGATCCCCTGAGTGCGACGACAGTCCTGATTTCAAGTCGACACGCTTCATTCGATGCTGTATCTGCTGGACTTTTGGTTCTCCATCTATTCCTTTTTAGATATGCTCCTCACTCGCTTACCAGGTTGCGCGCGCGACGTCGCTCCTCGTCGGTGAGCACCCAGATCATGCCATCCTCGTCAACATCACCGTCGCCAGCAGCGGCCAGCTCCTCCCACTCATCGCGTTCCATGTTGGCCACCATGAGGATCTGCGACGCCCGCGCAAACAGCTCGCGTACGCCGTAGTTGCCCCGTGCCACGGTGCCGACAATGCCTGAAAAGTCGCGCTCCATTCGGATAACGCCAAACGCGCTGGCCCTGCTCTTCCACGCCCGCTGCTCCAGTACCCTTGCCAGATACCGGGCCGTGAGGTCGTGCAGCACCGTAAACGTGTGCGCCGTCATGAGCCGCGCTACCGGCTTCATCAGCGCGTCCCACCCGTGGTCGAAGCGCCGTGACACCATCTCCAGCAGCTGCTCCTCGCTCTCGTCGTTCTGTTCCGCAACCTCTGCCAGCTCTTCCTCCGTCAGTGAGTAGTCGACGTCTCGGAACGCCTCCGACAGCACCGGCCGCAGCCGCAGCTTGACCACCATATTGAAGAGCACTTGCAGCCCCTCGTTCATCAACTCCGTCGTCTTGGCCGTGAACGATGAGAGGAGCGCACTAAGTGCCGTTGAGACAAAGGTAACGTCACGGTCGAAGGGGAAAGACTCCTTGAGTGCCGCGTTATCCGTCTCTCCTTCACCGCTGCCGCCTGTCCGTCCCGAAATGATGCGCGTCAGGTACTCGTTCGCCGTATCGAGACTGTTGATGAGCACGATGAACTGTACAATGCGGTCTTCGGGCGGGAAGCCACCCTGTACCAGTGGTTTCGGGTACGACTCGTCGCGCATCTTGCGCTGCACCATGCCCACAAAGTCCGAGCCCAGCACCCGACCTATCGTCGGTATCACCGAGGCCACCACATCCCGCTGTGCCGTCGAGATGGACTTTTGAATAACGGCGTTGACCACGTACATGACGTCGTCGACCGCCGAGATAATGTACGGCGGGTTCGTGTCGATGTGCTTGGACATGCTAAGGGTTAGGCCACTGGGCTGCTCGTCCAGCTGGAACGCCTTCTCGACCGACCGCCGGAAGAAGAAGGTCATCATAGTGTTGTAGGGTGTTGTAAGCTTCTCGCCGACCTTTCGGTTGAGGTTGCACTTTGTTACAACATCGGGCATCTCTAAAGGTGCGTCCTCTGGTGCCGCAGAGTCCTGGTGTGGTCAGGTCAGAGGGGCTTCCTACAATATTCCGTTGCAAAGGAACTCACCTGTGCCTTGAGGGCAAGGAACCGTGTGTACAGCGCCCACTTTCCTAGCATAACGGCAATCTCGCTGAGAACACCGTCGACCTCCTTCATGTTGACGCCCTCATCCTCGCTGCCCCGCGGATCAGCACCCATGCCGACGGCTGGCGAGTTGACCCTCGGCGTGGGCCCCCGCTGCTGGGGCATGAAGCTCTGGACGAGGAACGAATAGGGGTAACTCTTGACGTCCTTGATGCGGCGGTCCACGTCTCGTTCGTCGACCCATGAGTCAAGGATAATGCCGCCCTGAACGTCAGCCTCCTGTTGCAGGCGCTCGATGACACGGACCATCTTGCCCGAGCCATAGTGCCGCTCAACGAGGGTGCCGTGTCCCTCAACAATCCTGGCGATATGGTCGAAGAGCCGCGTGAGGGCATTGGCGTAGAAGAAGCCATCGCGCTGGGCTTGAGCGCCAGGTCCATCGCGAAGCACTGCTCGTGCCGTCCCGGCGACTCCTTGGCACACATACCGGCCGTAAACGTCGAGACCGACCTCGCCGCGGCCGATGAGCGGGAACAGCTTGAAGAAACGTGTGACCTTTGCGCCGTCCCCCTCTGCCGCGGCGTTCTCAAACTCGCGCAAGAAGAGGCCACACAGGCTCTCGCGGGCGTCCTCGAGCGTCACCCATGGCGGGTCTGGTACCTCGACGCTTGGCACAATCGTGGCAGCAAACTTGCCCTTTGTAATCTCTTCTGGCACCTCCGCGGCGCGGGCGAGGTAGGAAGCAGCGGCTTCCCAGTCCTGCGGTGCACCCATGGAGCCAACGACACCCAGCACGCAGGCCCGCAGCTCCGACACCTGCTGCACAACGCGCAGCGTAGCCTCCACCCGCTCCTTCTCGAGGTCAAGGGTGCGCACCCGCCCGCTCAGCCCGCCGGCTGTCTCGGCGGCCCCTGAAAGCATCTTGTTCCCAACGGACCTGGCCGCAATAACTTGTGCCCCAAGCGAGGCACGGAGAAGGTCGAGTCGTCCTAGCTCACGGGCGAGGTCGGCCTGGGAGCCGAGCAGGGTGTTGAGGCGGCTCGTGATGCTCGATTCGCGTGCATGCAGGGCAGACAGCGCAGCGCGCACCTCTGCGACGCTCGAGGCCGCATGGACATCGGGAACGGCGGGGTTGTTCGGGTTGGTTGTGGTGACTGTCAGCGGCCGGCCATGGTTCGAGGTGTCGCCTATGGTCGTCGATGTGTCCATGTCGGGGCGGGGAGAGAAGGCGCCATTGGTGAGGGTTGACATCGGCATTGGCGTGAGCTGATCGACTGTTGCATATCTGCCCGGACTCGCCAGCCGAACGAGAACGAGATTCGGGGGACGAAGCGTCGGGTGTGCAGGGGGTTGTTGGGCGGGAGCTTGAGGTGTTGGCTGTGGCAGCCGGGAGCTCCAAGAGCTAGGGCAGACGTGTCAGTCGAGGCGGTCGCTCACCGGCCGGTGTGGAGGCCAACAGCGGGGCTCACCGAGGTGAACAGTGGATGGGCCCTTGACCACTTCAAGTGTCGATATCGGAATAAACATGGGCGCTACTACTATGTAAGAACCGGTGAACACGTTCAATGTAAGAAACCATGGAGTTCTAACAAGACTCGGCCTGTATTGTTTGTGACGTGGGTGCCGTTCAGATGGGCACTTAAGCGAGACCAGAGACCAGAGAGCAGGCCTTGACACTGGCAATAGTGGTCGTTTCGTGGTTTGCTCCTCATGGTGTGGCAAAGTCATAATTTTCTATCACAGATTTGAGTCGAGTAGCTCTCACCGTGTTTTGTCTTGTTCATCCACAGTGTTTCGCTTCAACCTCAATCCCCGGAACACCTCAGACGACAGGATACGCAGTGACATGTGATCTCGTTGCATTACTACTCGATCATCCGTCCCTAGGCACGACCGAGTGACATCCTCAGGACCGGGTCCCGGTGAGCCGTGACTGAAACCACATATCTCCTCCCTCAAGTCCACCTCTGGCGACCCTCACTCTCCTCATCAGCACGACCACACGGGGGCATCCAGGCGTCTTGAACTTCAGAGCTTCTTTTTCGCTCTATGCATTTGGGCGGCAGCCTTGGTGAGCCGCCTGGCCCTCGAGCCGGCGAGGCCCGGGACCCCCGGTTGTGTAAGGAGAACCTTTTTGTGACCCTCGAGAATCCGTTGCGCGCGCGTTAGATGTGGGAATAACAAAGCCATTTCCTCTCTTGCCTCTTTTGCGTGATACCATGCGATGCATCGAGAAAATCGGAAGAGTGTCCCCCTTGCCCCCCCTTCGCCGAAAAACGTACGCCCAGTTTCATTTGTCCATCCGCTGCCCTCTAATCGTAACGCCAGTCTAAGCCTGAACACGGAATATGTCAGCACTTGATTCCCTTGAGGAGGATCATCTCGGAGATGTCTCTATGTCGGGAGGATATTGCTGACCTTGACGGCGTACTTGCGCTGGGGGAAGTGCAGGGTCTTCTTGCGCTCCTTCTCGGTGACCCGCTCGGCGTCGGTCTTCGACAGCCTGCGGCGGATGGCGCGGGTCTGCTTGGCGCGGAGGTCCAGGGGCGCGTACTTCTTGCCCTTGTAGAAGAGGCGGAGCTGCTCGCGTTGCTTGGCGTTGATGATGGTCAGGACACGGGCAATCGACTTGCGCAGGTCACCGCTGTGAAAAAATCGACCGTCAGCACTTCGGTTCCGTGACGGATACCGAGAAACTTTTGCCCCAACGTCCGGCTTCCCAGCCTCCATCCGTCCCCTTGGGGCAAAAGTTTCCCGAGGGAGAGGCGAAGTCATGCGTACATCTTCTGAAGCTTGGCACCGGACGAGGTGACCTGCTGGATGCGCAGCTGAGACAGCTCAGTCTTCAGCTCGCCGAGCTGCTTGCTGAGCTCGTCCTTGTTCTTGCCCCACAGCTGGGCGGCCTTAACCTTGGTCGTCGACTGCGACATATCCGTTAGCTCGAGTGTTCTGATGTTCCGGCTGGCGTGTTCGTGTTGATGTGAAGAGAACGAGAGAGAGAGGCGCGTGGAGGCTGATGGGCGGGCTTCGAGGGGTTTCGAGAACTCGGATGCGGACGGGGCTGTCGAGATTTTGGTGCAAAATGGGCAAACGCGTGCGGGCGGTCGGGAAAATCGGTCGAATCAGTGGAAATGGCAAGAGCGACTTACCATTTTGGCCACGGACAACTGGATTGATCGCTAAGGTTAGGTCGGGGGGTCGTTGGGTGAAGTCTCGTGATAGTCGTCGAAAAAGTTCGAGAGTTTTGGGCGTTCGGTAGGCACGAGAAGCCTTAGGGTTGTGGGATCCGCTGTGCTGGCGGGTAAACTGCGGCGGGCGAGTGAGTTTTCACAGGTGGGCCCGTCACGTGAAGCGACAACTGGACCTGCCGGGTCGGCGCCGGGTGGGGCGTTTGGAATGCACGGGCCAGATTTCCCTGATGGGGCTGATGGACCTGGACCGTGGACCGAGCTTCCGGGGTAGGCCATCGACTTCAAGAAACCGGACGGGGGCACGGCAAGCTACATCACCAGGACGATCATCTTAGACTTCGACTCCGCTACACTACAACGCTTAGAAGCCATGGCGACCAACGCAGGAAACACGGGCTGGGCCCAGCTGCGACAACAGGCACGGAGCTTGGAGAGCCAGGTCAGTGGTCCCCGGCCGACACCATCTCTCTGGGTGTCCAGCTGACGACATCGACAGACCGAAGCGCTATTCCACACATACTCGCAGTTCTCCACAGCCGCAAATATCCCACCAAAGCCGACAGAAGAGGAAAAGTCAACAGAGGCGAAACTGCAGGAGATCCTGGACAAGGTGGGTTGGGACCACTGAGCCGACGCATCCGGGGCCGGACTGACATGTGGTGCAGCGCGAAGCCGTCATCACCCAGCTCTCGCGGCTCATCGACTCGGACGCCACCCTGACATCCTCAGCCCTGAAACAGAACAACCTCTCCCTCCTCCGCGAGAAGCACTCGGAGCACCGCCGCGACCTCATCCGCATCCGAAACACCGTCGGCCAGGCCCGCGACCGCGCCAACCTCCTCACCAACGTCCGCTCCGACATTGACGAGTACAACCGCACGAACCAGCAGCAGAACCCCGAGGCCGCCGAGGGCGAGTACATGCTGGGCGAGCGCGCGCGCGTCGACAACAGTCACAACATGGTCGACAGCGTCCTCAGCCAGGCCTACGCAGTGCAGGATAACTTCAACCTGCAGCGCGAGACGCTCGCCAGCATCAACCGCCGCATCACCCTTGCCGCGAGCCAGGTGCCGGGCATCAACACGCTCATCGGGCGGATATCAGCCAAGAAGCGTCGCGACGGCATTATCATGGGGGTCTTCATCGCCATCTGCTTCCTGCTCTTCTGGTTTTTCATGTGATGGCCCGGCCGCCGCAGAGCATGAGGGCTAGGGAACGCTAGAACCACGGCCCGGCCGACGGACCTGGGGCATGGCGTGTAATGACTATTGAGTGTGGTTTCGACCTGGCGACGTTACAACAGCATGGGAAAGCTTGCGAGGGCGTTTTTGGAGATCAACAATAACCAGCGGACATTATGGGAGTCGCTGTCTTTCTGGGCAAATCATGAGGCTTGGTCTGCTTCCCCGTCTAGTGGCACGGGGTATAGTGTACATTGGGGTGAGGGGGGGGTATTTCTACAAGGGTTGGATGCGGCCGTCTTTATTCTGAATGGAAGATTCATCCAGAAACGGAAGCTCATGAGTGGGGATGTGATGCCGTGCCTAAGGCGCTGCGCCTGATGACCTGAGAGCATGGAGATCCTGCTGGTCCTTGACGTACTCGCCAAGGACGTGTCTGGCGCTCTTGACAAGGCTCTCGATCTCGTCGGGGTTGGAGTTACCACTGGCCGCCCAGCGGATCCTGCACAGGTGGTCGACGAGGAACACGTAGCCTACCTTGCTGTTGAGCAGGCCGATGGACTCACGGATCTCGTCGGTGACGCCCCTGCGGATAAGGAAGTACTTGTCCCAGTTGGCCTCGCCAACCTCGCGGCGCAGACCGCCGAGGAACATGTTGATAAGCCAGGCCTTGACGCCGTTTTCCTCAATGTTGAGCTGCACGGTCTGCAGGCCGCCGGGGACGCCTTGGGTACGGTTCAGCAGCTCGTGCAGGCCGGGGTTTGTGGCGTCCGAGATGAAGGTCGTGACCTGGTCCGAAGCCCACTTGCTGCTGAACAATGCGACGACGGATGTCTTGCCATGGAGCACGTTTGTGGTGTCGCGGAAGGCGCCGCCCTTCTTGAGCAGGGTGTCGCCTACAAAGTTCGGGAAGAAGAGCGAGGCCTCGGCGCGGAACGGCCGGGGCGGCGCAAGGAAGGACTTTCCGTCATGGAATTTCATGTTGGTCCAGTCGCGGAAGTAGGGGCGGGCCATTTGCGTTTTCCTAGGGCAGAGGTGTCAGCATGTTTTGTGTCAGGCGGACTGGGGGGGGCTGTACAGCTTCTTGCGCCGCTCCAGGTGCTTCTCATAGTTGACAAAGTCATCCCGGCGCTGCTTCAGGGTCCTTGCATCGATGCCCGTGTTATCGCTGGGGTGCGGCGGCTTCATGAGACCAATAGGCCTGGGCAGGACTTCGGGAGTGAACTCTTCCAGGCGCTGGCCGTATGACCTGGGTGCATGAATGGCAGAGCCGGGGAGTTCAGGGTTCGGCGTCTCCCTGACGACGCCACCATCGAGCTTGGGCAGAATGCTCTTCTTCTTGGTCGTCGTTGGCGGCGGCGTCTTTTGCTGGTCGGCGAGACGGAGGACGGTTGTGCTCAGCAACCGCTGGTGCTGCTGCCATCTGCAGACGGAGCACCTGAGTGCGCGCCTAGCGATTTCAGGTCGGAGTGTCATTGTGCTGGGGGTGTATGATCCGGTAGCGCGTGTCGACGCCGTGGATAGGTCGAGAGAATGGAGGTCGCCTAGCTCCAGTCGCGAAGTCGATGCTCAGGCACTCCGGAAATTTTCGTGACAGCTCTACGGCGCGCGCTACACGCCTACCCGTTGGAGTAAATCTTATCGATAAGATTCCATCGTCAGATAGGCGTTCCTGTGGGGCGAATCAGGTCACCCCACGGTGCCCAGGATTCGGCGCGGCGGGCAGTGGGCCAGCTTAAGCCGCGGCGGCGGGGGATGCGACGGACACACACCCCCAGCAATTGTGTCATGCCCGAGGGGCCGGGAGTCGATCAACACCGCGAATAGCCGAGTTCCCCCTCGGGGTGGTCTTCACCACATATTGCATTCCTCCTCGCCCTTAAACCGTGCTCGCTCGACGTTGTCGAGCATTGAGGGCCAGGGTTCTTTTCTTCATCAATTGGGTGCCAAATTTTCCAAAATGTTTCTGCAACAAGGCTCAAAGACGCTGAGGACGGGCCTGGCCGCCTCCAAGGGCATGTCCCGTCTCGCTGTTGCCAGGGCGGGTGCCGTCTACCCCTCCAGGCGATTCCACGATACCAGACCGCGGTTGGTGGTCAAGCCGGTTCTTCTGGCGGATATCGGCGAAGGTAGGTTCCTATTTCGTCATCCTTTGGTTCAAACTCATGACTGACTGTTCCTTGTTCAGGCATCGTCGAGTGCGAGGTCATCCAGTGGTTCGTCGAGCCCGGTGCGCGAGTCGAGGAGTTCTCCCCGCTGTGCGAGGTGCAGAGCGACAAGGCGTCGGTGGAGATCACGAGCCGGTTCACAGGCACGGTGAAGAAACTATACTACGATGCCGGCGACATGGCAAAGGTCGGCAAGGCGTTTGTGGACATTGACATCCAGGGCGATGCCAAGCAGGAGGACCTGGAGGCCCTCACCACACCTCCAGAGCAACAAGAGAGACCAATCCCACCAACACCACAGCCAGAGATCGAGGTGGAATCTCAGACAAACTCAGCCAGTGAGACTCTTCAAGAAACAACACCAAAGCCAAAGGGCAAGTGCGCGACGCTGGCCACCCCAGCCGTCAGACACCTGTCCAAAGAGCACAAGATCGATATTGCCGACATTGACGGCACCGGCAAGGACGGAAGGGTCCTCAAGGAGGACATCTTTAAGTTCATCAAGCAAAGAGATCAGGGTCCGACCCAACCCGCGCCATCAACACCGGCAGGCCAGGCCATTACTCCACCAAGAGCGGCAGCACCGTCCGGCGAGCAGACAGAGACCAAGACCCAGTTGACCAACATGCAACTGCAAATGTTCAAGGCCATGACCCGGTCCCTGACGATCCCCCACTTCCTCTACGCCGACGAGGTCGACTTCACATCCCTGGTCGAGCTGCGCTCCCGCCTCAATAAGGTCATCACGGCATCTCCTGACCTCCTCCTGCAGGAGGGCGGCGTCTCCAAGCTCTCGTACCTCCCCTTCATCATCAAGGCCGTCTCCCTGGCTCTGTACCAGTACCCTGTGCTCAACGCGCGGGTCGACGTCGACGCCTCCAACCCATCGGCCAAGCCATCGCTGGTGATGCGGTCGCAGCACAACATTGGCGTGGCCATGGACACGCCATCGGGCCTTTTGGTGCCTGTGATCAAGGACGTCGGCGCGCGCAACATCCTGTCCATCGCGGCGGAGCTCGCGCGGCTGCAGAAACTCGCCCACGCCGGCAAGCTCTCAGCAGCCGACATGGCGGGCGGTACTATTACCGTGTCGAACATTGGCAACATTGGAGGTACCTATGTGTCCCCGGTCATTGTTGAGCGCGAGGTTGCGATCCTGGGAGTCGGTCGCATGCGAGCTGTGCCGGCCTTTGACGACGAGGGCGCCGTGGTCAAGAAGCACATCACCAACTTTAGCTGGAGCGCTGACCACCGCGTCATCGATGGGGCGACTATGGCTCGCGCCGCCGAGGTGGTCAGGCGGGTGGTGCAGGAGCCGGATGTGATGGTCATGCATCTGAGGTGAGGGAGTCTGGCTTGGCTCGGCACCGATGTCCGTCGTCTCAGCGAGGAACTCCTCCCCTCCCTCGCTCCCTGCAGAAGAAAGGGTTCATAATAGATGCTGACCTTCATTAACGACGCTCGGTGTCGCCCTCAGTGGGTGGCTGAAATTATGATTCTTGGTAGACAGGAGGAGCTACATCATCCGCTTCGGCTCTAATCCCCGGTGACAGAACCTGATGCGTAGCCCTCACGTTGGCGAGCTCCCTCAGGTCGCTTGGTGGAAGGATATTTACATTGGTCCCCCACCTGAAGTCAAGCTCCTCCTTGGAAACTTTAGCTTGAAGCCTGTACTCGATGTGATGTTTGTGCTTGATGTTCCCTGTGGCGAATGAAGGGTTGATATTCCCTTGGGAGAACCCCTTCTTCATTAATCCGTCATAACCAATTCGTAGGTCTGCTCGCTCTCCTATATCAAGTGCCGGGCTCTTAGCATCGCATGGGATATAGAGTAGAGGCGTGCCGGGGCCAAGAGCCAAAAGCGTCCAGACTCGCATGGATAATGGGCCCAGGCTGATTATTGCTTGCGCGCCACTGGTGTCGTCGCCCCCGATCTCTGTGAACGCGTGGATCTCCATAGTAAGGCTTCTGATCTGAATCCCCTGCGGTATATCCTGAATACCACTGCCAAATATCACCTTGATATCTGGAATGAACCGGAGGCGGAGCGGTATTGGGTCCGGATGCTCAAGCTGGATGATTGTTGGGGAGTCGATCTCCATGTGACCGGCAAAGGTGGGTTTGCTAGAGGGGTTAAAACGCATCCTCGTCTTCTGCAAGAAGGACGGCATGCCTGGAAGCATATCATTTGACGAGACCCCGCCGTAGATACGCCGTTGCACAAGCTGGAAGTCCGCGATCGGGGGATCGAGACTAAGAGCCCTGATCGTAACCGGGAAAACAGCAGTCATTTCGTACCGTCCCATGCTCCGTGTATTGCAACTCCGCCTTGACGCCGAACAGGGCAAATGCCTCATCATGGCTAGTGAAGCCCGGGCGATCTGTGGTGAATGTTCCAGGGAGGGTCTGGCAGGCACCAACGTGTGGAGGGATGGCGATGGCAAACTGCCATGTCTGTTCCACGTTCTCCGGCCTAGGATCGCTGGGAATATGCAAAGGGCCTCGAAAGATCGTCTGGATGTAGTCCTGCTCGTCGATGATAGTGTCGCGGCTGCGGTGGGTAAGAGTGTTACCACTGGCACTTAGGGGGTCGATGATTTTCGTTTTGGTTCTCCCATAGAGCGTGACAGTGACAACGGCCTCAGTCGTGACGATATGGGTGGCACGGAATACGTGGCCGATAATAGTATCGCCATATGCAAAGATGGGAGATTCACCCGTAAGACGGATTCCCAGCGCCGAACTGATCTTGGGGGATGCTTGTGGCATTCTGTTGCCTGGCGAGATGTTGAGGAAAGTGGTGTGGTTTGTGTGGTTTGGTGGAGGAAAATAATCGATGAAGCAGGGGAGGTAGGTAATTAAAAGAATACCCGCAAGCTGTCCGGCATGTGACTGTGAAGAGAGTCGGTCGAAATGGCTTGAGGGACCCCAGACCCCCGACGACAAATTCTCGTCTCTCGTCTCTCCTCCCCACGCACTTACTTGGTAGCCCAAGATCCCCTCTGGGGCCGGGGCCAGGGGGCACTCCACATACAGTACCTGCCTCTGGAACACTTCCAGGGCCGTCTTCAACCGGCGTGGCATCTTATTAGACTGGTGTCTGTTGGCGAGAGGCGGAGTGCTAGGTCCCCTCAATGGTGAGTTGGCGGTGCTGTGATCCATGGTTGTGAACTAACCAACTGACCAGCGACCAGGGTTTTCGCCCGACGACGCAAGGATAACATACGACCACCGACCAACAGTCAAACCGCACCAACTTGAACCCCGGGCCGAGCCGATTCGGGACTCGGGAGTGGCCACCCAGCCACTCAGGGCCTGCGGACTGGGTCGCCTCTCAGTCCACCTCGGTTGGGACAACTGCACCGGTTGAGGCGAGCATTAGCCAGGTGCACCAACAAGACTTTCCAATTGCTTCTATCGAAATGAGGCCCGTCTCTGGGTTGCTCTTTGGGTCTCTGGCTGCACATCCGCGGGTCTCCTCGTGAATCATAGGCTGATGGCGACGACAGCATAAAACCGCTCCGAGCAGGATTCCTACTTAGTGACCGACGAGATAAAAGCCGGGAATCATGTACTGCCAGATTTGTATCGTATCTGCCCTCGGATATTGCGATTGTCTATTGCTCGCTCCTGGCCTTCTGGGCGTCGAACGATGGCCGATGGAGTTGGTTGAGGTTTTAGGGGGCTGGGTCTGCTCCAAATCTGGTGGCCAAAATGGCACCCTGTCCGGGGCACATTTGTACATTGCTTGCAAGCCATGTACGTTCAAGTCTCTCGAAGTTTATAGTCAAAGTGTTAAAATTAGTGAAATCATGATTTACTGCGCCGTTGAAATCGGAAAATTCAAAAGCAGACGGAGATGCGAGGCCACTTTCGTTCCAAGGTTGCATGAGTGCGATCCACGTAGAGGAAATGGTGTAGGGCCAGCGGTGGATCTCGTCTGGCCTGCTCATATATGAATCCTCCAAACGACCTCGGATGCTCCCATTCACGCTGCCTGGGACCGATTTCTCTGACGAACCAGCCCCAGACTGCACGCTTCCTGCTGTAAAGGACCAGCAACGCGTCATTCACACTTTGACCAGGAGGTTTTCAGAACAACCTACGGGATTGCCTTCTTCCGCTGCCTGTACAGCCTTCTCAGCCGCCAATAGTGGTCACCAGGAGGTGGCCAAGTTCCTGGTGGACAAGGGCGCCGATATCAAGGCGGCCGACGACGACGGCTGGACAACGCTATTGATATCATCGAGGAATTGCTACACCATATTCGTTCGCTTCCTTCTCCAATCTGGTCAGGCCAATGCCAACTCGACATCCAAATTTCACCTGACACCTCTATCTTGGGCCGCCCAGAAGACTTGTGAGGCAGTGGTCTAGCTGCTCCTCGAGATGGACGGCATTGATGTGAAGTCAAGAGACGGTATGGAGTACACCGATTATGTGGGCAATTCGAGCTGTTGATGTGGCCAATCTCCGACTACTTTGTGATGGCGGACATCAACGCCGAGGACAGTTCTGGTCCGACAGCCCTTCAGTTGGCCATTTTTTTTTGTTTAATTTGGCGGCGAAGCATGTTTTGATAGAAACATTGGTGTACGGAAGACTATATCCCTCTCCCTGCATTTTCAAGTTCTTCAATAGGATTACACCCTAGGGTTAATTCTACCCCTAAGCTGGGGCAGACTTTTCTCAGGACCCGGTCGGTCTAGGGACGCAATAGGTCCAGGGACGCAGCCAGTCCTGCGACCGAGCCAGTCTCGCGATACAGCAGGTCCAGAGACGCAGCAGATCCAGGGACGTAGCTAGTCTTAGAATATAGCTAATTCAAAGACGCGGTCAGTCCAGGGGTTTACTACGTCTATAGACTGGCTCGGCCGCGAGACTAGCTGGATCATAAGACTGGCTTGGTTGCCGGACTGACTGTGTCAGAGACTCACCGAGTCCCCAGACCTACGGCGTCTAAACGGAGGTAGTGTCCGCTCCTCATGCTATTGGATAGGGTGTCCAATGCATCGGCAGGCGGTGAGGTGGTTCGAAGGGAGGGAGAGGAGGATTCTGGAGGAGAAGGGGGGTTGTAAAAGGCGGGGTGCGGGGTGAACTGCATGCCCCCAGCATCACGGCGTGCCCCGACCGACCTGCCAGTCCTTTGCAGCTCTTCCTCTAGGGGGGTTCGCTTGCAGATCCTCCCTCTTCTCTGCCATGGTTGGGCATTCATCGGGGCTTGGGACAGGGCGCCAGCCAAGGCAGCGGGAGCCTCGGGACATTTGCGCATATTTGGGGTGGCTTACGCGCATCGGGCATCGAGCATCCGGGGGGCGGGACAAAAGGTATTCGTTCGGGGGTAGATGAGAAGAGGTCACAAGGCATCATGCTTGTGGTGTAGGAGCCATCAACCTATCTAGACGAGGGGACAGCCAAACAAAACGTTAGAAGCATGCCCCTTTTTCGTCGCCGTGGGTGGTATTCCGTCACTTCATCGTCAAGACCCGGAACCCAATTCGCCTCAATGACGTCGGACTGGGCGGATTTCGCCCGGCGTTTCCGTCGCCCCGGAGGTTGATTGACACTGACCCTTGGGGTCCATATCCGCCATTGATTCTCACCATCGGATGCCACCGAGCAGAAACAGTCACTCGTACCATGACCATGCCATGCCAAGCCCTGCAAACCGTAACCCGACCGAAATTCTGATCCCCGAAGCTCAGCGAGAGGGCCTTGAATCGAGGAAAAAGCAAGGGGAGGGAGGGAGTGACCTAGGAGGAGGATCTTCAGTGGGCGAGGCCTGAAGGGGATGCATGCATGCTGGTCATGGTCACGCTGAAGGTGACGAACTTGAGGAGACCGGTGAAGGCGGTGGGTCTTGTCGCTGACCAGCAGAAGAAAAGACCCCTGTGTCTTAAGCTCCAGACTGCTATAGGGGCCTTCCTCAGCGCAGCAGCACCAGCAGAACTTGCAGAGGTACCATCGGCGGAAGGGGGCGGACGCTTCGTTTTCCACGGATTGTGACTGGCCCCCAAAATGTGAACCTACTGCTGCACGGCGCTCAAAAAGGCCGAAAAACCGGGGTAACGCATGTCTCGATTCGTCACTCACAACCTTCAGCCCTTCTCCCTTTTTCTCGTGCCGCTGTACCTTGGACCGAACCCGACGTTGCCTGCTGCTGCTATTGCCTCCCAACTGAATCCCCCTTGGCCAGCCCCTGCGCCTGGGACATGCTTTTCGCGTCGTGTCGCACGTAACCTGCAGGATACCAAGGGGAAGTGGTCAGGGGACCACCCGTCATGACCACTGCCATGCCAGCGCATCAGGCACCCAGAGCGCAGAGTAGTGAGAGGTGATGGCACAGCACACCCCCAGGTTGCCTCTCCACACCATCTGCCGCATCGTCGTCAACCACCCGACCCCGTTCCGCCCGCACCTGCCCTGGCTCCCGCGCCGTAGACAGCGGCAGGCTCAGGCACTGATGACGGCGATGACGTTCCTCTCTTTTTACTCCGCCATGGTCATCTCACCTCACTTCACTTCACATATGGCTGCTTACGGTAGTGCACGTCTCAAGATGATTACATTGTGCGCTTAACCCACCCACGAACTGTGTGGCAGGCAGCGCAAAACTCCCAATACCAACCAAGGTACATCGGCCACTCCCTTTCCAAGTGGATCGTTGTCGCTTCATAGGCCATAAAATAAACTCCCATCAATGCAAGAAAAGACAGGCGACTGCGAACCGAGCCGAGCCGAACCGTCCATACCCAAGAAAACGCCGGATGCCCAAAACCATGGGGGACGGGACCGTGGAATCCCCCCTTTTCGCAAGCCTGACTCCGTGGAGAACCAGTGGACAAGAACAAGAAGAAAATCTAGCCGGTGGCGCGTGTGTGCCGTTGCTCGCTCGCTAGCTCACATATGCTTTGCTTGTCTGACGTCAAGCGCGGATTTCCTCTCCCTTTGCATCTCTCACCGCGCCTCGCCAATGATGGCCTCGACGCTGTTCAGGGCATCCTGCTGGACCTCGGGCATGGTCTTGCTGACGTCGAGAGTGATGACGTCCTTCTCGTCCTCGCCTGGCAGCTCCAGGATGCTGAACTGGCTGGACACCATGTTGGCGCCCATGTAGTGGTTTGTCGCGGCCGAGCGAGCCTTGACACGCTCGACGAGGACCGACTCGTCGGCGTGGAGGAAGATGAAGTGGATGCGGAGAGAGTGGTCGTAGTAACCCGCGACGCGGATGACGTCGCGGTACTTGCGCTTGAGGGCCGAGCAGGTGAGGACGACGCCCTCAGCACCACCGGCGATCCGGCGGCGGGACTCCTCGCGCAGCGCCGTGAGCCAGTCCCAGCGGTCCGCGTCGGTCAGGGGGATACCCTTTGCCATCTTCTCGATGTTTGCCTTGGGGTGGAACTGCAGACGACGGGTTTTAGTCGAATGTTTCTGGCTTGATTCAGATGCGCCGTGAACTCACCTCATCTCCCTCGATGTAGGGCATGTTGTGCTCATCGGCAATGTGCTGTGCCACGGTTGTCTTTCCGCATCCGGCAGGGCCAGTAACCAGCCAGATGTGGTGGACTCCGTCGCCATTCAGCGTGCCGTTCATGTGTCGTGTGTTCAAGCTGGCCGACTGGACCCCGGACACGACGGCCTGCGGCGTGGTGGGCGAAGTCGGCCCTTGGCCGTTGAGGTGGCTGCTGGGGGCGTCGTAGGAGAGCATGGTGGTGTATGTGTGGGTGTGTTGTGAGAGCAGGAAGCAGCGAGGAGAGGGCGGAAGGCGCAATCAAAACCTGGCAGTGTCGGGTGGCGATGTCTAGGTGGATGGGGTGGTCGTGTTGGTCTTCGTGATCATGTAAGACGTATGAGGAAGCGGCGATGGTGCGTGTAATCAGGGAAAACCGAAGATCTAGGATTCTTATTTTAGGGCGAGAGAACCATCAAGTTACCAAGAGCCTTCCCTAGAAGGAAAGGGGTCGGGAGGCTTTGCTTTATAGTTTTGTAAGTCTGAAGCAAGCACGTCCACGCCCCGGTGCCAAGCGGACCTGCCCGGGGGGCGTGAGCGTGGGTGTGGACGTGGGCGTGGGTGAGGGCGTGGGACAGGGAGAAGTCGATTGTGGGGAGACGAGACATAGGACAGGGACAGGACAAGGAACGCAAGTTCAGCGTTGGCACCGATGGAGGGGGGGGGTGTTCAAATGCGTCGGCGCTCCGGGAGCGGGGCCACAGGGGGGGCAAGACCGGAGGCCTTTGGGGGCGTGTTGGGGGGCTCGGTGATCTGCCCTCTTGCCCTCGTCGTCACTGGAACAATGCAAAACCCGCTAGAACCCGACCGGCCCTTCCGCGCTTAGGGTGCGTGCCCGAGGGCACAAGGGGACGACCAGCTGAGGCGCCCGGGCGCGGACTTCCTCAAGCTGTAGGAACTTACTTGCTGCCGTTCTAACAGATGTTGGAGGAGAAACTTTGAAGACTGCTGCTCAAGCACTACATGTACACTCAGATGACCTGAGCCCAGTTGCTCCGGAATGCTCGCTGTAAAAAGGGGCCGAGTCAGTAGAGACCAGGACATCCCTCTGATGATGCGGACTCTCCGGCGGCCCCCTCTGTGGGGGGTTCTAGGTGCGGAAAAAAAGAAAGCAAGCGGAGGACGCGAGCGGTGATGGTGTCTCGGCTCGGCTCCGTTGCCCATTGCCGCTGTGGTTCTCGAGCCGCCTCCCTTTCCCCCCGAACTCAATACCCGGGGGAAGCCCAATGGTAGCCCCGAGGTTTGTGCGTCTCGCTCAGACAGGACGAGCCGTGTCACGGGCGGCTACTCAACAAGACGGGTGATCGAACAGTCGGGACACACAAGGTTTCCCCGACTGCATCGGCGCAGCCAACGGGATCTCCTCCAGCGCCCCGAGCATGCTTTTGCCCTTGCCCGGGGGCCTGAGTTCCGGGGAACCATCCGGGGAACCATCCGGCTGCACTACCACTGTAGCAGATGGGCCTGGCCGGCCATGACCCACGATGTGTTGGACATTGGCCGCTTCGTGGTATTGTTGGGCTGGTCATGTGTGACGGCGGGCTACTTCAAACCTCACGGGAGGCTGGAAACGTGTCAGGAGGTGTTCCCCGTGAGCCAGCGAGTGGGATGACAAGCAACGTGTTTTGTTTCCCCAGCCCAGAACAAGAAAAGAAAGCCAGAGACAACACAAAAGCTGGGATGGAAATTTTTGCCATTTTCGGCGGGCCGCTTGGATCGCCCAGGACCGCCTGGTTTCTCTCTGGCTTCCTGGCACACACGTTACACACTAGCCCGCCGGGGAGCAGCCGGGAGAGTGACCCCACGAGAAGGCACCGGCAGCAGCCTCGCCTCGGTCGGTCGCCGATGGGCGAACGAAGAAAAGAGGCCGTGTCGCATCAGGGAGAAGCGCCGGCGGTATCGTGCCAAATGCGTGGGAGGCCCGGCCCACTCGGGCGCAGTCAGTCGGTGTCGGTGACAGCCCGGACCCAGGACCACAGGCAGGCACCACGACGGGGCTGACATGGGGGGCTCTGTGCATGGGGGTTCAATGTGTGGGTGGCCGCGATGGGGGGGGCAACAGCAGGCAAGGCAGGCAGGCGTCTGTTTGCAGCGCAGGTTACTCCCCGATGCTGTGTCGTGTTGAGCGTTGCGTCGCTATTCTTGCCCTGTCGCAGGCAGGGGCTCCAAGGCGACATCTCAATGCAGGTCACTTTGTGATGGAAGTCAGAAGCGAGCTCGCATGCCTTCCTGCCTGTCTGCCCCTCGTCCAGGAAGGCAGGCGAGTTCGCTTCTCGGTTGCACGCTGCAACACCACTGCACCTGGACAGGCAGGCAGGAGGAAAAGAGTGACTGGAAGAACGTAAAGTCTGGCTGGAGTCGGGAACGTCCAAATCGCGCCTGCTCTCCCCCAGTCCACTCGCCTTCCTCGCCCTTCATTTATTGCGTTGCTCGTGACTCGTTCCTGCCGCACACATCCCCGCCTCCTCCAACCCGGGAAAGTGCGACGGAACCCTTAGCGTGGGGGTACACACACTTTCCCCCCCTCCAGCCCTCCACTCGAGACGCCACGACCCTCTCGCCCCCCTCCCATCCCACACGCGACCTCCGGCCGTTGCTCCAGTCCTCCGTCGACCGACGGGATGGATGCAGTCGGACCCCCTCCCCCCCTGGACTGACCCGCGGCATTCGTTGAGGACCAACCCATCCCGATCACTCGGGACGGCAATGGGTTCGTTCGTTCTCATCCAGGCGGCCCACGAACAGCCACGACAAAGGATGGGTTGCTGGCAGCTCCCGTGACCACCTCTTCCCCTCGTTCCCGAGCCTCTGTTCCCCAGATCGGATCAGCGAAACGCACTGCGCTGCAGTGCTGTCCCGGTCCCGGGGTCTTGATGCGCGAGCGGCGCACAGAAAAGGCAAAGGCAAGGCACGTCCGTCCGCCACGTGCCCTCGGGGAAAATAGCCCCATCCCGTCGTCTGGACATGGCGACCAACGGGGGGGGGGGGCGGCTTCGGGGGAATCCTCACCCCTTTGGGGCCCTACAGTCAGTCCTCACTCCCCATCGTCACTCAGCTGAAAAAAACCAGGACCATCCAGCCAGGGGCCTAACGCAACGCCTGTGGGGTCAGGCTTTCGGATTACATCACTGGGGGGTTTTCTCCCCCTTTTCCTCCAGGGACTGCTTCGCTTTCTCTTCTCCCGGACTTCTCGATCGATCCAGCGCGATGCTTGAGTATGGAAGGCGACTATGGATGATTGAAAAAGGGCCATGACCTGCGAAGGATGGACAGCTAATGGCGGTCGTCATTCCCTCCCCTGCACCCCCGAACAATACGTAACGCAGTCTCGCAGAGGAGAGATTGCTGTTGGTTTGTTTCCACCCTGTGATGTGGACTTTGTCCCTCAGGGCTTGGGCTTGTCGGGCAACCAGACAACCTGGCATGATCCTGGGCAGCCCAAACACCACCCTGAATACGGACTTTGTCGGTCACGCGGTCACCGGGGAGCAGCCGGCCCCATAGCGTCTTCCCTGGTTGACACCGGCTCCAGTCGGCATCGGCAGGGCATCCGGCGTGATCCGGCTGGTTGGCTACGGTGGAACTCGACGCGAACCGGTCTGTCATCTTCGCTTCATTGCCCGAGCCTCGGACATCCCAAGCCGTCCGTTCTTATGGGGGTAATGGGGGGCAGAAGGAGGGGAGGGGCTTGCTGTATCAGTCTGGAGAAGCAAGTCTCCCCGGCCGGTGGCACCAGTCCGTTGGTCCAGTGATGACGGCTGGCTTCAGGCGTCGGTGAGCACTGAGCCCTCCACCAACTTTACGATCGTGGGGGGTCCATTGGCATATTTCAAGCTACCTCACCGCTCACTCCCATCAACCAACTAACACTACGTCTCTCCGCCGTAGTAGACATGGCGCACATATGCAGCCCGACGGAAAAGGCGAAGACACGGGCTGTTTCGTCACCCATTGCGCGCGGCTGGTGGCCTCTCGGGAGATAGGCCTCATCCCGCAGCCAGGGTACGGGAAGTGCAAAGTCGGGGCCTGTCACAGACGCACAGGGGCACTTCAGCGATGCAACCGGGACACGGTCTAGCCCCTAGCCCGTACACGCATCTGCACCCTTTCGTCAGGCCAACTGCTGAAGGAGCAATATGGGGGCCTTTTACAATATGCGGCGTGCGGCTCTAGTGGGTCTGGTGCGTGACGGCAGCTCAGCGGGCAGTGCGAATAGCCAGCGGGGGACGATTTTAGGCCCTGCGGCACCTGAGATCTGCCGACAAGCGCGGGCGACAGCCGGATAACAGCACCCAGGCCGTCCCGAACCGGACATTTCCAAGATGCTGCCCTGTAGTTTTCGGGAACAGTTCCCGTCTCCTTCACCAACAAGCCGTCAGCGGCGTCTAGCCTTCACACGTCGCCACGGCCTACATTACTACCCGAACCCATGCGACGCCGTGGGCTTCAGCCGTGAGACGAGAATGATCGGGTGCAGACTGTGGTCCTGTTCGTTTCGGGGCGCCGTCGCAGCGGCGGCCAGGCTGGCTTGGTATGGTCTTCGACGAACCAACTGCCAATACAGGTCTGTCGACCTGGCCTTGACCCTGTTGACCATCTCCTACCATGCCTACAGCCCCCGGTTAGGTCACCTGGCGGCAGCAGTATTCTATTTATTCTTCTGCCCGCTGCCCGATGAGGGCAGACTAGATCAACACCGGGTGGTATCTACGACGGGCAGCCCGAAGCCATATCATGCAAGGGTGATGGCTGGGGTGGCATGCATGGCGTTGCAGCACTTGACCTCTGGCATCTTCCGTGACATACAAGCTGCATGTGTTGGCGGCTATCCTGGCTTCCTTGACTTGAAGTGAACGCGGGGAAGAGGCTGTACCTGCTGCCTCGGCTGCTGCTGATTTGGCATTGGACCCCCCAAGAGAACGGCTGGCTCAGGCACCGGTGCTGACGGAAAATAGCTCATCTCGTACAGGATCCTTCGTTTCGAGTACGAGATGTGTGCCGTGTTGGGGGAGATATTGGGGGGTTTTAGGTGGGAAACGCTGGTTGAGCCTGTCCAGCGGCTAATCCATGTGCAGCACCTTCTGGGTGTTGGATCGAAAGGAATTGACATGTTCTCGAACCTGGAGGAGCTTTTGAAATACCAGCTGGAGCTGGAAGTGTCAACGGACTTTCATTATGTAACTGTGGCATGGCTTTTGCTGCGCTCAGCGGCGGCTATAACAGCTCGTTCCAGTGTTCACCCAAATGATACCCAAATTCCCTCACCAGATACATTGAGGTATCGTCAATCTTGGATCAAATTGCTCTGATATGAGGTCAATAACATTCCCTACGCCTGTGGAGACTTTGATCTATGCCGCTGTGTCATGACTATCTTGGTGAGCTGAAATGGACTGTTGGCTGTATGTTGCGAAACGAGGAAAGCTGCGAGCCTTCTCCCGCAACTACTTATAATTCGGGCCTTTCGACTCGGAGGACTCACAGATGACATCTTGAGGTCAGTGGTTGCAAGCCAACCAAACACCAAACATACCTTGTCAAGTGACCTTTTTTGACAGGGTTCCCAATCACACTGAGAAAACACCAAGCCATAATTAAATCTGCCTGTCATGCCATTCTTTGGGAGGCTCCAAGTCGAAGCATTGTGCCCTGTGCTCAAGTCGTATTCGTCGCTGATGTGCTTGCCCCTGGATGGTGCTGCCAGGACACCAGGCACTGAAGTGAACTGCTGTACTAGTGGGCCCGGTAAGGCGTGGCTTGACCCAGGGCTGGCGCCACACTGAGGGGTCCGCCACACCGCGCAGGCGGCTCCTGCCTGCATGCACGTCAGCTCCATTGAGCTTCAGACAGAGCCAATGAGTTTCAGTTAGCCCGCCTGCCAACGCCCACCTTGGACCTCCTTCCCCTCCTCTCGTGATGCGCTTCTCAGTTCTCCCTAGATTGACCTCTCTGAGAGCGTTACAAACATCACAGACCCTTCGCCCGAGATCCGCATTTCGCCCCATCAACTTCCTACCGCTCACCTCTCGTCAGAGATTTTCATCCAACATGAACGCCCAGGAGCTCTCGCAGTACCTCGCCGATGCCCCTCCCAGCGTTGTGAGGCTGGAGATTGAGCCACACTTTGAGAACCTGACGGACAAGCAGAAGCGCTATGCTCACTTTATCAGCAAGTGAGTCTCTCTTCCAGTTGGTCTGCAGCTACTGGTGCCCTTGCTGACGACCACCCAGAGCCTCGCTGGCTGGCAACCGCATTGTCCTGAGGCAGGTCTCCCCCGAGTCGGAGAACATTTACGACTTCATCATCAGCCTTCACAAGGCCTCTGGTGGTGACTGGGAAGGACTTGCCAAGAAGGCTGGCGTCGACGAGACGCAACTGAACCACTTCTTCTCCTATGCTGCGCAGTTCCTTGGCAACAGCGGCAACTACAAGAGCTTTGGTGACTCCAAGTTCATCCCCAGGGCTGATGAGTCTACCTTTGCCGCGCTGGCTGCCACTGACCCCACCGCCGACAAGTTCTACAAGGCGACCAACGGTGCCATCTTCAGCTCCGACAAGCCTGGCCTGCTGCACCTTGGTTTCCCTGACAAGGGTCACATGACAACCTACTACCCCGACTCGGCCGATATCACCCAGGAGGAGGTCGAAGCCGCTGCGGCCTGGATGGCGAAGAAGGGTCTTCTTCCAGAGAACACGAGGCTGAGGAAGACCGCCGATGGTGCTTTCGAGATCCTCATTGCATCCGCCATCGACAAGCTGCCCACGGAGGGCAGCGACATTGGCAAGGACACTGTGTTCAAGGTTGAGGATGGACCGCTCAGTGGCAAGACCATCTTGCTCGTATTTGGCGACTACGCCACCGAGATGAAGGCAGCCGCCGAGTACATTGCCAAGGCCGGCGAGAACGCCGACAACGAGAACCAGGCGGCCATGCACACGGCCTACAACAAGTCCTTCCACGATGGCTCTCTCCTTGCATTCAAGGATAGCCAGAGGGCCTGGATCCGCGACAAGGGTCCCGCTGTCGAGTCCAACATTGGCTTCATCGAGACCTACAGGGATCCTGCCGGTATTCGTGGCGAGTGGGAGGGCTTCGCCGCCGTTGTGAACCAGGAACGGACTCGTGCCTTTGGCGGCCTGGTCAGCTCAGCGCCGTCGCTGATCCCCATCCTCCCTTGGGACTCACAGTTTGAGAAGGACAAGTTCCTGTCTCCGGACTTTACCTCTCTGGAGGTCCTCACCTTTGCTGGATCCGGCATTCCGGCAGGAATCAACATCGTAAGCAACCCTCGTCTTTTTTACTCACAAAGAGACCCAACTGACTTGAGGTGACAGCCCAACTACGATGACATTCGTCAGAACGATGGATTCAAGAACGTCTCCCTCGGCAATGTCCTCAGCGCCAAGGCCCCCAACGAGAAGATTCCCTTCATTTCCGAGGCCGATGGCGAAATCTACCGCAAGTACCGCGACCCGGCATTCGAGGTGCAGGTCGGCCTCCACGAGCTTCTTGGCCATGGCTGTGGCAAGCTTCTTCAGGAGACTAAGCCGGGTGAGTTCAACTTTGACAAGGAGAACCCTCCCGTCAGCCCCATCACCAACAAGCCGGTGACCACCTGGTACAAGCCGGGACAGACCTGGGGCTCCGTCTTCGGCAGCCTCGCTGGTTCATACGAGGAATGCCGTGCCGAGCTGGTGGCCATGTACCTCAGCTGCGAGTTCCCCGTCCTCAAAATCTTCGGCTTCGGAGACGGCTCCAACGACATTGACGGCGAGGCCGGCAACGTTCTGTACGCGGCCTACCTCCAGATGGCGCGTGCAGGTCTCGTCTCCCTCGAGATGTGGGATCCCAAGAGCCAGAAATGGGGCCAGGCACACTCGCAGGCCCGCTACTCCATTCTCCAGTGCTTCCTTCAGGCCGGAGATGACTTCTGTGTTCTCGACTACAAGAAGGAGGATCTGTCGGACCTCCAGATCAAGCTTGACCGTTCCAAGATTCTTACCACCGGCCGCAAGGGTGAGTGCCCGTTCCACGTCAACCTTTTTTTGCGCGTCTGCTGACCCCAACATAGCTGTCGGCGAGTATTTGCAGAAGCTGCACATCTACAAGTCCACTGCTGATGTCGAGACGGGCTCTGCATTCTTCAAGGGCATGACCGACGTCGGCATGGACTTCTGGGGCACCAAGGTCCGCGACATTGTGCTGAAGAACAAGCAGCCTCGCAAGGTCTTCGTCCAGGCCAACACGTACCTTGACGAGGCCTCCGGCAAGGTCAGCGTCAAGCACTACGAGGCATCGCCCGCTGGCATGATCCAGAGCTGGGCCGACCGCGAAGAGGCCTGACTTGCGAAGCAGAAGGGCAAGGCTCGGCTCTGAGAAGAAAAGCATACAGCATCAGCAACAGCTTACAACCACTCCACACACCAAGAGGGCGAGACCCCGTGTACAAATAAATAGATGACATAATGACACCAAGCGATAAGCAGGGGTTTCGCCTCCGGATTGACCGGGTATAAACGCGCGTTGACACACGTCCATGCGAATATGTACAATTGACTGATCGCTGCGCACACTTTCAACTCTGAATGCGGGGCTCAATATCAGTCAAGGGCTTGAATGATTAAGGGGACGTTTGTTGATCATGTTTGTTGATTTGGGTGATCGGAGAACCTCATTACAGACGCCAAATGACCGACCGATGCCGTCGAGTTCTCAAATGCAATTGGCAAACCAGCCCTGCCCTGAAAAGCCCTATGGTAGAGTTGTTCTTCGTTTCTGGCCTGCCCGACCATCGGATTGAACCCATCTCCGAGGTTGTTCGTTTCCCTCCCGTGCTCCTCTGTAAAAAAAACCAAGTCGACGTCTTTTGCCCACCCCCTTTCTACACACGCCCCATGGAACGAAACCACACCAGAGTCCGGGAGAGGTGCCCGAGGGGCGAGAACAGGGGAGGGAGGTGGCGGAAAGACACGGGGAGGGCCGAAAAAAGGGGGCGACGCCTCACCGGGTCAGACACACAAACACCTCGTCCCGTCCCCAGGCAACCAGTCCCGGCCGCTCACCTGCCATCATCGCCTTTCCGCAGCCGTGAGCGCAAGACTAGTAAACGCAAAAATACGAAAACTCCCGCTTCTGGTTCGTTCTCATGTTTCCCCGCCTGCCGCCTTGTCTTTTTGTTGTCGTTCCCGTTGATTCAGTGCATGATTTCTTTTCGCCCGGTCGTGATGCAAGTCTTCGCGAGGTACGCTTCGAAACAGGGTCGTTGGCTGTTTACCACTTCATCTCGTGGGGCTTGTCGCCCTTGCGGAGGCTGAAGGTGGTCGACAGGTAGCTGGCGAGCATGTCGACCTTCTTGATGTTGGCGATCAGGGCCTTGTCAATGGCCTTCTGGTCGGCGGCGCGGCTGCTGCTGAGCTCCTTCTTCTGTACGGTCTCTGTTAGGACTCGCCGTGCCTGGGACTCGTTGTCTCCCGTCTTTTTGTCACCACGTACCTTGGGGGCCTCGCCCTGCTTGAAGAAAGCGTCCTCGCCAGCCTTCTGCTGGGACTTCTCGGCGGTGAAGTACTTGGGTGCGGAGACCTCCTCGATCTTCTTCTCGTCGATGCCGGTGACATCGACCTTCTGGGAGGTGGCGATGACGTAGCGGGAGTTGACACGGCGCAGGGGGACACCGTTGATCTTGAAGGGACCGGTGACCAGGAGGACACCCTGGTCGAGGGTCTTCAGGAGAACAACGCGCTTGCCGCGGAAGCGACCGGCGAGAAGGATCAGGACGGTACCGGGCTGGAGGGACTGGCGGGGAGACCAGGCGCGGATGGCCTTGCGGACCTGTGGGAAATGTCTTGTCAGTAACGAGCCCCCCTGAACCACCACTGAGGACCGGATACGCCAATTTGTGTGTGCGCCAAAAGTCGCGTCACTGCAGCACCGCCTGAAGCCGAGCTACTCTGACGCCCGCAATGAGGGCATCCCGAGTGACTGCTTCGTCGAATGGCCATGCTGCATCCACCCGCAACTGCACCAGAGTTGTCATCGCGATGCGATTCGACACACACACCACCGCGTTTTTCGGCGCCCATTGACGTCTCCCGGTCCTGTCCGCCATCGTATCGCTGCCACTCACCTTCTTGGCCTGGGGCTCATCGTCGGCCGGGTACCACTTCTGCGCCTTCTGAGAAGCGGCAGGGACCTCCCGGGTGCCCGAGCCGAACTTCTTGGTCTGGGATTCCGCCTTTGCCGACATTGTTGGGATCGCGTCGTCCTTTCGGTGTCGAGGATGTTGAAAGG
Source organism: Plectosphaerella sp. P0831 (assembly GCA_014635975.1). NCBI lineage: Eukaryota > Fungi > Ascomycota > Sordariomycetes > Glomerellales > Plectosphaerellaceae > Plectosphaerella > Plectosphaerella sp. P0831. The sequence continues at coordinate 45,739 of JACAFV010000102.1, read as the reverse complement.
AAAAGGGTGGAATGGGGGCGTAGGCAGTTGGCGACTTGTCGACAAGACACTTTTTGGGCGTGGATGCGGTCGGAAACGAGTTTTCGAATTGATAGCGAGAAGTGTGTGCCGGGTGGAAAGGGCTGGGTTACGCTAGGCCTGTTTCGGGAAAAGCGGACATGGGCACTAGCCACACTGCACGACCTGAAAATCTTTCCACCTCAGGTGCCTCAGCCACAGAGAGACATGAGTAATCACCGGATATGGTCAAGATTAGATAGCTGGAGTGTCGTGGGGCCATCGCGCAGCTTTAGAGCGGACCTCCCGCCGAAGCTGCGAGAAGATGCCTGCACGTCCCCGAAAGCTCTAGACGTGACATCACGAGCCAGTGCGTTCAGGAAGATATTAAGGACCGCTCTTCGCCGCGGTGACCTCTGACGGCGAGACCTGTTTCTTACTTGACTTTCTTTTCTCCTCGTGACCCCACGAGCACTCGTTATGCAAGCCAGAAGACATCTCATCTCATCAGCTCGGCGCCTCACTGGTGCCGCCGCCAGACCATCACCACTCCTACTGCGGCCCCTAGTCAGCGGGTCATCAGCTCTCGCCGCACATGCACGACTTCTCCCTGTAGTAGGCGTGCGGACGTATGCTCAAGGCCGAGGTCCTCACCCCCCAGGTGGCACACATCGCATGAACCTGGGCGGGGAGGATGAAAAGCCCGCACTGGAACAGTATGGCATGGATCTGACTGCCAAAGCCAAGGAGGGCAAGCTTGATCCCGTCATCGGCAGAGACGCCGAGATTCAACGCACTATACAAATTCTATCCCGACGCACAAAGAACAACCCCGTCCTCATCGGTAATGCCGGCACAGGCAAGACTGCCATCCTCGAGGGACTGGCTCTGAGAATCGTCCGAGGCGATGTCCCAGAGAGTGTCAAGAACAAGCGTGTCATCTCTCTCGACCTTGGATCCCTCATTGCAGGTGCCAAGTTCCGTGGCGACTTTGAAGAGCGCTTGAAGAAGGTGCTCGACGAGGTGCAAAAGGCAGAGGGCGAAGTCATCCTCTTCATCGATGAGCTGCACACGTTGCTCGGTCTCGGCAAGGCCGAAGGCTCTATCGATGCGTCCAACCTGCTGAAGCCAGCACTCGCCCGGGGTGAACTCCAATGTTGCGGTGCCACCACCCTTGACGAGTACCGGCAAATCGAAAAGGATGTGGCACTCGCGAGACGATTCCAGCCCATTCTTGTCAACGAACCAAGTGTACCAGATACCATCAGTATTCTGAGAGGTATCAAGGACAAGTACGAAGTCCATCACGGCGTACGAATTACCGATGGCGCCCTGGTGGCCGCCGCAACCTACTCGAACCGATACATTACCGACCGCTTCCTGCCAGACAAGGCCATCGATCTGATGGACGAGGCTGCAAGCCACCTGAAGCTTCAGCATGAGTCCAAGCCAGAAGATATCATGGCTCTGGACCAGAAGATCATGACGGTCCAGATCGAGCTGGAAAGTTTGAGGAAAGAAAAGGACGTGGCGAGCCGTGAGAGGCGGGAAAAGCTCGAGGCCGACCTCAAGAAGCTGCAGGACGAAATCGGCGAACTCACCGCCCGCTGGGAGAAGGAGCGGTCTGAAATTGACGCTGTCAAGAAGACCCAGGAGGAACTTGACAAGGCCAGGGTCGAGCTCGACGTGGCCCAGCGCGAGGGCAACTTTGGCCGGGCTGGTGAGCTCCGATACAGCGTCATCCCCCAACTCGAGGAGAAGATCCCCAAGGACGACGAGAAGCAGCAAGGCAGCCTCATCCACGACTCGGTCACGGCGGATGATATCGCGGCTGTCGTCTCACGCATCACTGGAATTCCCATCTCGAAGCTAACTTCCGGACACATCGAAAAACTCGTCCATATGGAAGACTCGCTCCGCCAATCCGTTCGCGGTCAGGAGGAGGCCATCAAGGCCGTTTCCAACGCCGTCCGCCTCCAGCGAGCAGGCCTCAGCGGCGACAACAGGCCCCTCGCCTCGTTCTTCTTCCTCGGACCAACTGGCGTTGGTAAAACCGAACTTTGCAAGAAACTCGCCGGGTTCCTCTTCTCGACCGAGTCGGCCGTGGTCCGCTTCGACATGTCCGAATTCCAGGAGAAACACACCATTTCTCGCCTGATCGGCGCGCCGTCTGGCTACGTTGGTTACGAAGACGCCGGCCAGCTCACCGAGGCAGTCCGCCGCAAGCCTTATGCGGTCCTCCTGTTCGATGAGTTTGAAAAGGCGCACCGCGACATTTCGGCCCTGCTCCTCCAAGTCTTGGACGAGGGCTACCTGACAGATGCGCAGGGTCACAAGGTTGACTTCAGGAACACCATCATCGTCTTGACCTCCAACCTCGGCGCTGACATCCTCGTCGGCGCCAACCCAGACCACCCCTACTCCGAGGCCGAAGACGGCAGCGTCAGCCCCGACGTGCGCAAGTCTGTCATGGACGTCGTCAGCCACAACTACGCCCCCGAATTCCTGAACCGCATTGACTCCTTCATCATCTTCAAGCGTCTTGCTCTCTCGGCCCTTCGCGACATTGTTGACATTCGATTGCGCGAGTTACAGGCCCGCCTCGACGACCGCCGCATCACCCTGAGCGTGCCGAATGATGTGCGCGACTGGCTCGCGGAGAGGGGTTATGACCCGCGCTTTGGTGCCAGGCCGCTCAACAGGCTCATCACCAACGAGATTGGCAACGGCCTGGCGGACAGCATTATCCGCGGTCAGCTCAAGATGGGCGAAAACGCCTCTGTGCGGATCAAGGACGACAAGAGCGGACTTGAGGTTGTCACTGAGCCTACCCCAGTCGCCTCGGCGGCTGAAATCAACGAGGCTACCGCAGGGTCTGCTTAGGACGACCAAGAGAAGATCTCTGGATGTTTTGTTTGAAATGGCGTTTGATCTGTAAAAAGATTGTAAACAAACCATGTATTAGTATAATGATCCTTTAATGAAGATACCACTCCGATACCTTTCAACTACCTACGCTTTGTCCCATGGTCGAGGCCTTCAAGGAAACGGTTCTTCTTCCGCTTCGTCATATTGACATGAAATTCATAGAGTATGCCATTTAGCCTGTAATTAATTATCACCAGTCATGTCATCTGCAAATCACGATGTATGGACACTGCGCAAAATACAATTCTGTTGGACTGGCTGAGGAAGCGAGAACTGAACAGAAGATGAATCCCGAACCGAATCCACAAAACATGACGCCCGCCTTGTTCCCCCTTTCTTCCAAATACACGAGACCGTGATTCATGAACCGTTGCCAATGATGGGGGAGGGTTTTACGCTAGTCTGCTGTCGTTGCTTCTGCTGCCGCCGCCAAGAAAACCCAATCACTTGGTGAAGAACCGGGTGATGCGCCGACGTCATGCATGCTGACCCCGCGCGGAGACGTGGCGGAGAGGGAGAGAGATGAGGCATGGATGGATAGCGGGGGCGAGAGCGAAAGAGAGAGAGGGAGAGAGGGAGTGAGAGATGGGGAGAAAAAATGCGATCGATGGTTTATGGGACTACTCGATTGTTTCGTGAAAACCGATAACTTGCAATTACAACCGAGCCCATTGAACGGAGTGCGAGGAGTGCCGCCGCCTGGGAGAGGCCGCGAGACCTCTTTCGCGGCGTCTTTTCAATCTGCCTGCCTGCTGGAAGAGTGGTGTGTCTACTGGTGGCCAGCCTTGCGCAGAGTGGTGGCGAGCCACTCGAGGCCCTCGTACAGACCATCGCCGGAAGTGGCGCAGGTGGACTGGATGTACTGTGGGGAGAAGTGTCAGCGGGGTTGTAGGAGGCAGGGGAGAGAATATTGGAGCATACCCAGGCGCGTTGCCGCAGGCTGTGGAGGCCGAGCTTGTCTGTGATCTCGGCGGCGTTCATGGCGTTCTGGTGAAAAGTTGTTAGCGGCGGTTCTGTGGCGGTGACTGGGGTGTTTCAGCGACATACGGGAAGATCCTGCTTGTTGGCGAAGACAAGGAGGATGGCGTCCCGCAGCTCATCTTCGTTCAGCATGCGCTGCAGCTCCTCGCGGGCCTCGACGATACGGTCGCGATCGTTGCTGTCAACGACGAAGATGATGCCCTGGGTGTTCTGGAAGTAGTGCCTCCAGAGAGGACGGATCTTGTCCTGACCACCGACATCCCACACGGTGAACTGAATGTTCTTGTACTCGACGGTCTCGACGTTGAAGCCTGGAAAGCGGGGTATTAGCATGCGGCAATCGGGAAAGCATCCCTTGCGCGCGCAACTGCGCCATGAAGCGGCGGGTAGCCGTCGCCGTGTCGCGCGCGGGAGCGAGGGGTATTGGCAGAGGGAGTGTCATACCGATGGTGGGGATGGTGGTAACGATCTCACCAAGCTTGAGCTTGTAGAGAATGGTAGTCTTTCCGGCAGCATCAAGACCGACCATCAGGATACGCATCTCCTTCTTTCCNTTTCCCCACAGCTTGTCGAAGATCTTCGAGAATGCGAGACCCATCTTTGCGGTTGTGACGGGTTGATGAGGGGATAGTCGACGATAGGAGGCGAGGTAGAAATCTGCGAGGCGGTTCAATGTAAGCAAGATGCCGAGGATGCGATGAAGACTCGAGGTCTGATGAATGTCGACGCGGTATCGTGTCGGGGGAGAGGGGCGACGGTGATGTATAGACTGATGACGCCTTGGAAAGGAAAAGGACAGATTGGATGTCGGGAACAAGGTTCGGCTGACAAGTCCAACCAAGGCAACGAGATCAGGAGAAGGTAGAGAAGGGTCCAGGGAGTAAAACAGAGAGCTGTCCTGATCGCCAGTTGGATCAAGGTTGAAGCATAAATGGATGGGCAAGGGTAGCGGGTGGCTGGCAGGCGACGCGACACGGAGGAGGGATTATGGGTGATGAATGGGAGGCGGGGGGACACCTGGAAGTGCCAGTGCCAGGAAGAGCCTCCTTGAGATCGGGCACGCGCCAGAAATGTTCGGGGGTCCCAGGACGAGGGAGACCGGGTTGGAGGATCGGGACGACGCTAAGGAAATGACGAGCAGTGCACGCGGCGACTTACGCTTCGCAATATGTCCCCGGTGGCAGAGAAGGGCGTGTGGTGATGCTCGTGGAGCTTATCGTGGGAAAGTCGACGTTGTCGGTGTAGAAGGGACGGGGAAAGACGACTGAGGGAGGCAGGCGGCGGGATGGGCACCTTACGTTGGGGTGCACCGAGGGTGGTCCAGGCGCAGGCGGCGTAGGTGGGCGCGGGCAGCGACCGCTCAGGCCAATGTGATCCAATGGAAGGGCCCAGGGGCGAAGTCCCCCGCCGAGTGGACTGAATTTCGGGGGTGCTCGCGCGTGGGCGTGGCCACCTTTTTTTCGCAGCAACCTGTGGTCCCACTGCCAGACCAGGTACTTCAGGCCGCCCTAGCGCCGACTCGGAGATACGGCCGTTGCACCTTCTTCCCTGCCCTGAGATAAGTATCCTTCACGTGTCGACTAGGCCCCTCATGTACCCCTATTCACAGCAGCGGAAACCAGCCTCGACCACAAACGCGCTAGTCCCCTTCCAGTCCAGCCTCGTTGCAAAGGTGTCCAGACAGGGGTACGTACCTTGGCCAGACATTCACATCTACCGTAGCCTCTCCGAGATTCCAGTCCAAAGCTCCCCGTCTGGCCTGGCGAAAGCTACGTATCCGCCAATCCTTCCCGAACGACGACTCGTCACGACGCCCCAATTGATCCCAGGCACCCGCCGCCGCAACAAGCTCCTTGGTCTTCCGCAATTCCCTACCCGACATGTTCTTCGCTTCAGCCGCCAAGCTGCTCCTGGCAGCTGGCCTCTTCCACTCCGCCCTCGCCCATAACATCAACCTCCCCGCCCACGGCCGCGAGTGCTTCCACGAGACCCTCAAGCGCGATGATCGCATGACCGTCACCTTCCAGGTCGGCGACAGGGAGTTTGGCAGCTCCGGAAACCTCGAGATCGACTTCTGGGTTCGTCACCATCTCCCCACCACGGCACATGTCGCATGACTGACCGAGATCCTTCCCCCCTTACAGGTCCAGAGCCCCCGCGGCACCTACGAAATCAACGACAAGAGCATCAGCAACGGCGACTACTCCTTCACTGCCACCAACGATGGCAAGTACATCTACTGCTTCGGCAACGAGCACTGGGGCGCGCACACCAAGGAGGTTTCCTTCAACGTCCACGGCATCGTCTACGTCAGCGAGGCTGATGTGCCCGGCGACCCGCTCGAGAAGGAGGGTAAGTTGATACTTGTCTTGGGGAAACATTTGAGGATACACATGCTGACGCTCCCAGTGCGCAAGATGTCAGAGCTCCTGGCCCAGGTCAAGGACGAGCAGTCGTATATTGTCATCCGCGAACGCACCCACCGCAACACCGCCGAAAGCACAAACTCGCGCGTCAAGTGGTGGAACGTCTTCGTCATCGGCCTGGTTGTCGGCGAGGCTCTCTTCCAGGTTTGGTGGCTGCGCAGGTTCTTCGAGGTCAAGAGGGTGGTGTAGGTGGCTGGAACAAAACAAGAAGACGAAGGGCCGGCCGGAGGACGTACCGCCCAATGGAACATGTCTCCAAGACGCAGCGTGACATGTTGCTCCCTTTCCTTGCGTCGAGAAACATGGGTATGGAACACCCTCGGACGGAAACGAATGGCATGGCGGTAGGATGCAACATCGGGCCATCTTGAACCGCCCAAGCCGCGGCATAGGCCTTGTGTATACGTGCAAATTATCCTACGGGAATGCACGGAAAGTGAACGAAGTATCATATGGAAGCATTTTCTGGAAATTAAGATGACCCAACGCCGGAGTATCCATCTATCCTTGTGCTCATAGCCAGTTCGGCCTACTTAAACCAAAACAACTCCAATACGCCTCCCAAGAGCAAAAACGCCAGCGTCACACATCGCCATCGTCTACGCGTTGGGATCCGACTCTGGGATCTCAGGCTCCTTCTCGCTCTCCTTCGTACCCTCCACCGGCAGCTCGACATCCTTGACCGGGTGAATCAGCATGGGCGGGAGACACATCCTGCCCTCGCCGCCGCGCATGTTGCCCACAGTCGAATCGTCCTTGGTCTCGTCCTCGGTCAGCTCATACTCCTCGCCGCCGTCGTTGTTGACCTTGAGGCCCAGCCAGCGCTTGTACAGGTTCGGGCCGAAGCCCGAGTTGTAGAACCACGTGAGGCCGCGGAGATTGTGCTCGCGCTGTCCAAAGACGGAGCTGCGGGCGCCGCCGCTGGAGCCGTCCTTGCCTGCGTTGAGGACGGCGCCGAAGTACTCGGTGGGCCACTCGCGGTCGACAAACTGCGGGTGCGGCGCAAAGACGGCCTTATAGCCGTGCTGGAAGGCTACGGTGGCGGGCCACATCTCGGGGAAGGCAAAGTGCTTCTTGTGCGCAGTCTCGTGGTGCATGGTCATCAACAGGCGGCGTGAGAGGCGCGAGGCGGTGACGATGTGGGCGCGGCGCGGGGGCATGCCCTTGGACCGGTCGTTCTTGTTGTAGCCGGTGATGTCGTTGGCCAGCAGCCAAGTAGTACCCTCGGGGTCGAAGATGGGGTTGAGCGCGATGAGGTCGGCCTCCTCGCCCACGCCCCATTCGTTCTTGTCCTTCTCGTAGCTGGTGGGCGGCTGGGGGTCGTTCTCGACATTGTACCAGTCCTCCTCGTCGGCCGGCCGCACGGGGCCCCAGATGGGCTTGGACCCCTTTTGCTTCTTCTCCGCTGTCTTTTCCTTGTGGCCGGGCAAGCCCTCCCACATGTTGTCAGGAGTTGTTGTTCCCATCTCGCTCTGGACGCGCGACATCTGGCGGAAGTCTTCCCAAGATCCGTGGACGCTGGGCAGATAAAACCTGGAGCTGCGTTCCCACAGGCCCTTGCGAGGCTGAATGCGGGCCCAGTCCTCGACCTTGGAGAAGAGGTCGTAGTGGTGGCCGGTGTAGCGGACGTCCATCTCCCAAGACCAGAAGTAGTCGTACTCCGGGTGCTGCGAAGCAAAGTACTGCATGGCCATCGAAAGGCCACGGTACACACCGTGCACTGGCAGCTCCGGGCCGCGGGAGAAGAGGTCATGGATGCCCTGGTACAGGGACAGCATCTGTGTCTCAGTCCACAGAGTGACAAGGCCCCTGAATTCTTCTGGGATCGTCTCGTTGATGCGGCGCTCATACTCCTCGCTGTCGGCCCAGATGGGGTAGGCGGCGTCGTTCTTGACCTGTACCAGCAGGTGGATGTCGTAGCGGCCGCCAGACGCCAGGGAAAGCTCAGAGATCATAGAACGGACATTCATGATGTCGTCGGCGCGCCAGAGGTACTCATCCCAGGCGCGAATGACGATGGCGGTACGGGACAACTTGTCGGCCGAATCAGGCTTGTCGCTATCCTCCTCGGCGGTCTCGTCTGGTACCTCGGCCGTGATGTTGGCAGGGGCCACAGCTCGGGACCGGCGGGGCGTCTCAGCCTCGTCACCGATGAAGAATCCGTGCGAAGTAGGCGTCTTGGAGGGAAGAGTCTTGTATCGGGCGGCGTTGCTGTCGTAGCACCGGCGCTGTGCATCGGCCCAGTCAACCTTTCGGAAATCGACCTTGTCCACCTCGTCCCAGACCTCTTCCGAGCCTTCCATCTCACCGTGCTCGCCAACGCCGAGACCACCAGTGCGGAGGGAGTAACCGAAACCATACGGTCCGTAGCGGCCATAACGGTCGTAGCAGATCTCTTCGGGAAGGTTAAGCAGTTCGTAGGAACCGAGAACGTGGTTCGGGAATCCCTTTGGCCTGCCTTCGTAGTAGCGAACCTGCGGGACGGCATGCTTCTGGTTCTTGTCCAGGAAGCATTCATGGATCTTCTCGGATCTTTGCTTGAAAACAGAGCCAGGGTGGTCGAAGAATGCCTTGCTCTCTGCCAGAGCCCTGCGAACCGCGTCGTCGACGCCGTCTTCTGAGGTCTTGTTGACAGAGGTGTCAATGTCGAGGTCCGAGACGGGTACCTCGTCCTTGTCCTTCGGGTACTGGGGCACATTCTTTGACAGGGGGACCAGGTTCCGGATGCCACCGTAGTATCTCGTCAGGAAGTCAAACTGTTCCCAGACGGGGGCGGGGTCCGCTGGCTTTTCGATTCTGCCTTCTGCCACCCTGCGGTTGTCAATCTGGCTCGCCTTGACGAGAGTGAGGATCAGGATGACGATGAAAGCAACGACACCCAGGCAGAGGTATCGGATGATCTTATTCGGCAACCGGTAGAAGTATGGTTTTGTCGACCGCTTGAGTGTGATGGGGGCCCGCTTCGGCAGCATGGCCGCGCTCGAGCGGGAAGACCCCGAGTGCCTGGAGCCATTGCTAGGTAGTGACTCGTCGGAGTAGATGTCGGATTCGTCGGAAGATGCGTAGTAGTCCTCGTCGTCGGAGAGTCGCTCTTTGCGGACCTTTTCGTAGAGGGGCAACTGAGATGCCCGGCCCTGGCGGGACCTCAGCGGGTTTGACAAGATACCCATCGGGATCTAGAATCAGAGTCAGTACTTGACACTCGGACAATGGATTGTCCTGTCCTACCGTGTGTCTTTCTGCTGGAATGCAAATCACTCGGGCGCAGGCTCAACCCGCAGCGGAGACTCGGCGTTCCCGCGTGTTCGTGAAATCAATCCAAATGCCTGGAATGAAGAGCGACCGATGGTGGGAAATTGGTATAGCAGGAGATGAAACCGCAAGAATTCGGCAGGTAAATTCAAGGCAATTCAAAGATTCAGCGATTCGAATCTATGGCGAGGATAACATGTGTTTCCGAACGGCACGCATGGTTTTCGTAAAGTCGGGGAGTTGGATGATGAGGATTTCAAGTAAGCTGAGGAGATGTCACTTGGCAGGTAAATCAAACACGTCAGGTTGTGTTGTCAGGGGCAACGCCTCGGCGTCCACATTACGTCAGCACCCCCTTTTCATACCTATGACTACCACGACTCTCGATGACTTGGAAGAAACAAGGTCCATCATTAATTTTGGATGTGTTTTCACTTCCAAACTCGAAATCAGGAGTTATGTCTCATGCGAAGGCAATCGGCGAGGTTTTGGGGTACCCGGATTCTTCAATATGCCCAAATTATTGATTGAACGGTCTTACAATAGTAGAAGCCTTCTAATGATCAACATTAAAAATGTTTTCAAAATTCGGGAATAAAGATCACCACGTTTCTAGGACTCTTCAGGTATGTTGTTGTGGGTTGTTCTCAGGCTCGTGATGGGAGTGGTGCATCGCTTGTAGGCTCCATGATGCATGCGGACATGATTCACTTGACTGGTCTCAGTGGGTGTGCTGATACTGGTAAGGTGGGAGGGGAAACGTCCTAGGCACTTTCGCAAGAGGCTAGTTTTACAAAAGCATGCATTATATGCTCAGCAAAAAGGCGTGGTAATCATTCGCGATTTAGGCAATACATTGGGAAACATCAAGACACCGGATCGATGTGCGTACATGTGTATTATTTCTCAAAACTCCCCTATTCCTCAGTCTCCCTCCGTAAAAGGGCTTCATCCTTCAGAAGCCTAGTCATGGCCCCAGACTCTAGGTACAGCGATACATCCATTCCTCCATCTCCAGCCGTGCTGTCCATGACCTGCATGCACCCATCCATGTAGGGCATGATGGGATGGGCGTAGCGCGGAGTAGTCCCGTTACCGATGAAGTCAACTTCATTGACTCCGAGCCTCAGCCAAGATGTCACGATGACATGTCTCTGCCCGAGAAAGGCGCGCCACAGCCGCTGGGGAGACACGGCGTGAATGGCTTCGTGGAGCACGGCGCCCATGGCATCGGGCGTGAAGATGTCAAGGCAGGCCCGGATGCGGGCAGCCAGGGTGCCAAGACCTGAAGAATCGGCCACCGACGCTTCCCGTCCGCGGGACGCAATGTGTGAGAGAATCAAGGGGGACCCGAGAAACGTGTCCGGCAAGGGAGGGGAGACGCGGGTTCTGATGCCAAGGGTAACGTTGAGGAAGACGTCTTCGTCGTCATCGGCCAGACCACGAGCCCGATTAATGCCAGACCAGGCATGGGCAAGCAGGGCATCGAGGCGGGAGCATGTCGGCGCTGTAGGTCGGGCGAGGCGGCGGATGGCCTCGACCTGTGGACCCGAGAAGTGGATCACGGCGTGCGTGACAGGGTCCATCATGTTCCAGGTATCCCAAGGGGGCTCCGATGCAGGCTCGTTCTTTGCTGCTTCCAGGAGACTTGGATCATTAGGCCGGGTGTTCTCGGTGGTGGGGGCAAGGAAGCTGGGGTAGCCCTTTGCCTCGGTTGCCCACCAGTCAAAGCGGTGGAGGGGCAGACTGCGGGCTGCTGCCACGAGCACGGGATCCAGGGCGTCCATGTCGCCGGCTGCCTTGGAGTCGAGGAGCTGAGGGTCGAAGACGGGAGGATCCAGGACGTCGGAGCCCGCTCCGAATAAGGAGCGGCAGTTGGCGGCCCAGCGGTGCATGAAAGTAAGGAGGGCGCTCGCGTCTGCGAGCACGTGGGACATTTTGATGGCGACAGCGAACCCTCCGTCTTCAAAGAGGGAGACCTGGACCAGCATGCTCGGCATATCCTGATAGGTCTTGAGATCTTGCAGGGCCAACGAAGTTTTGGAGGCAATAAGCTCGGCCTGTGGGAAGTCGGTGGCCACCCACACCTGGGATCCCGCGGCTCTGTTGGCGGCTTCCGGTGCGACGTCTCCCGCGCGGCGGCTGAGCCGAACGACGTTCCACTCGACGCCGGGGTCGTGAGGCGAGCCGAATGTCACCATTGAACGGTTGAATCTCTCCGTATGCGGGCCGTCCTGGCGGCAGGGTGCCCATTGCACCTGTCCTGCCCAGTGAGGGAAGTCATCGAGGGTGGTGACGAAAGAAGTCTCCAAACGGTCGACGAGGACATCTTGGTCTGCTGCGGCTGGAGCGTCGAAGATCCAGATGGCCCCTGCTGTGGCTAAGCGAGCACATCCAGCATCGAGGATGGATAGGGGAACTGAGACGGGGCCGGTCGGCTGGGCCGAGGGGTGAAGTTGCTTGCTGGCGAGGGTTTGAGACATGATTTCGAGAAAGAGTTGATCCCGGTGCTGGGCTGGAAAAAATGATGTCTACATGGCTGCCAGGAGCCCTCGGGGCAGTGTGTTATAAAGACCTGTGATGAGGAGCTTTGAGATGATATCAAGATTCGGCGTCCCAAAGAAGAATGGTCGTGACCCCGTAAAGGCCCACCTCGGATCCGGGCCGGGGATCAAAAAGAGGATAGCGCTTATGAATCATCGCGGCGGGTCATAAATCCTGAGGGTCGAGTTCATGGTCCAGATCGTCGATATTGACGAGATGGTTGTGTGGGGAGGCGGTGAAGATAGATGGCAGCCGTTGAAGTTGTGATTTAGGAGCGAAGAGAAAGGGGAAGTTGAGCAAGTAAATTGGCTGGGCCCAGGAGAGTAAACACTGCTGCTGTGGCACGGCTTTTCACATGTTGACAGCCATTGCTTAGTCATCCGTTGCTGGATTTCGTCGTGGCTTGTGCGAATGTTGACACCCTTTCCGTTTTCCTACACTGCAAAAGCACCTCTGACGCGACATACATCTGCCAGCTGGCTCGACCTGGCCCGTGTGGACGTTCTCTTGTACAATTTCTTCCAAACCCGCCGGCTTCTTCCATCACTTCCGGTACCACATCCTCGACTTTCTCTCACTCCTGATCTTCCGCTGTAGCATAAAGACACCCTGAAGTAGAGCCTCGGCCGTCGGCGGACACCCGGGCACGTACACATCAACCGGCACGATACGGTCGACACCACGCACAACGGAGTAGCTGTAGTGATAGTAGCCGCCACCGTTTGCACAGCTGCCCATGCTGATAACATAGCGCGGCTCGGGCATCTGATCGTACACCTGACGCAAGGCCACGCTCATTTTGTTGGTGACAGTGCCGGCGACGATCATGACATCGGCCTGACGGGGTGAGGCACGGAAGATAATACCAAGACGATCCTGGTCATAGCGGGGCATGGAGACGTGCATCATCTCGAGGCTGCAGCAGGCGAGTCCAAAGGAGAGGGGCCACAAGGAGCCCTGGCGGGCCCAGTCGGCTAGCTTGTCCATGGTTGTACTGGAATTGAAGTTAGAAACGTGAAGATTTGATTGAGACTGTGTAGATTGAAGTGGAGGATGTACTTACAGCAAGTACTCGACTGCGTTGTTGTCCTGGTTTTGGAGAGAGACTTCACGGCGTTGGCGGGAGGGAAGACCGGAGGTTGGTTTGAAATCGGGCTGGGCGCTAGCAGATGAAGTGCTGTATCTGCATATGGGACTTTGACTATCGCTGAAGTGGTTACTGGATCGTAGACTGGCGTTGAGTAGGGGTTGGATGCTCCTCGATCTTGGGCAACGGGATGTTGCCGACCTGGCGAGGCCTTGGTCATTGTCAGCCACCATTCACACGCGACTCGTCTTCCGCAGAAAAAACATACCTAGAACCCAAGATCGTGTAGTGCTGTTCATTTTCCTCAAGAATCCCAACGATTTGAAGCCAAGTGTTGTGGTGGATGGCGGGACACGATCACTTTCGGGGGTCGAAGGAAGACAATGACTCGGTGTGAAGCCTCAGGATAAAAACCCAGAAGGAGAAGATGAATACAAGAATAAAACAAGAAGAGAATACATTTGCCTGGAAAGTTTCACGAGAAGCTGACCCGAGTCCCGTCCATGGATGCCTCAGTAGGGCCTTGATAGGTACGTACGACTTACACGGGGGCCATTGGCCAATCACAACCGCTCCCTGCCCAGGAGAGCGGGGCATCGAGGCTCGGGCAAAACCCACCGCCTCCAGATCAAACCCACCATCTCGACGTCTCCCTCAGATCCCACCGCCCAACTACCACCTCATTGCCGTCTCGGACAGCGCCCCGGAGCCCGAAAATTCAGCAGCAATGTCATTCGAGTGCTCGACCTGCGGCAAGGTATACCAGAGGAGTACCCACCTCCGCCGCCATGAGGCCACTCGTGAGTGACCTTGGCAACACTCCCGGGATGGGAGTGACCATCTCGGAGACGTGAGTGAGACCGTCTAACGGGCCGCCCGACCTAGACTCCGGATCCAATCATTTCACATGTCCGTACTGTCGGAAGAGCTTTTTGAGGCGGTACGTGCCATCTACCCTACCCCTTCCATGGATCTCCCCTCCCACCCATTCGGAACGGCCCTCCTCACACCATCCCTCGTAGCGATGTCTGCCGCAAGCACGCCGCATCATGCACAGCCAGGGGAGCGAGTGATCAGAGTGGATCCGGTGAGATCCGAACGGTCAAACGCGGGCAAAAGTCACGCGCATGCGATGCCTGCTCCCAGTGTAAACTCGCCTGCGACCTGGGCAAACCATGCGAGCGGTGTGTGGCCCGTCAGATCGAGTGCACATATGTCAAGGCTCTCGAAGACCCATCGAACTCGAAGATTCTGGACCCCCTGAAACCGCATCAAAACAGCGAAGAGGACGAGAGGCTGTCCATCCCCTTTCTTCTTGAGCTGACAGATCCCTCTGCCGAGTCGATGCTCAACACCCTGCTCAAGGAGCCCGAGGGGGAGGATGAAGACAGTTTAATGGTAGAGAACAATCTCTTCTCATTCAACACCCTGCCGGAGCAGTCCTTCATGCAGGATTTCTTTCCCATGAGCTTCACTGATCTGATGGCGGATGAGCCCGACCTCGAGCACCTTCAGCTGGACCTAAGCGAGCACTCTGAAGGCACGACATCGATCCTGGAGGAGCGGCTGAACCACTTGATCTCAGAATTGAGGCAGACTCACGAGTCGCTCTCCTCCGAACCTCTGTACGACGGGACCTTTGACGAGGCCGTGGCCAGAACCGTCTTCACCGCACACAACGCTAAAATCTTCGTCACGGCTCTATACCGTGAGACCCATCGCAGTTTTCCCGTCACGCACAAGGCCAGCTTTGATTACGAGACAACCATCCCCGAGCTGCTACTTGGCTTGATGCTAAACGGCTCTGCTAGGTTGGCGCCCCAGGATGATGCGCTGGCTGCGTCCTCCATGTATCGCGTTGCCGAGTTTTATATCTTCCGACGCCTCGAGCAAGTCGTCGCCTCGCATGGAAACATTCGAGTAAACGGCCTACCGCACAAGCAGGTGATAGATATCATTGCCGCAGCGTTGGAGATACACGGGATATCGACCGCCACGAAGAAGGCTCGTCTCGACAACATTCTGAACCCTCAGCGACCGCAGATCCTCGTCTCAATTGTCCGCGACCTAGGTCTCACCACCGTCCGCCACCCGAAGCCGCTGTACGAGACGGCTTGGGAAGACTTTGTTGCCACAGAGTCCAGCATCAGGTAAGCTGCGTCCCTGGCGTTTCCGGAGACGATGCTGATGGGGTCTTAGGATCGCGGGGTGGGTTGCGTTCACCGCCTGGCAGGAAGCGGGCTGGTTCAACTCGCCGCCTCATATGGCCGTCACCGAGATGCGATGTGACATGCCATGCGCACCAGAGCTCTGGGACGCCAAGGACGAGGCCACGTTTCGCCGAATACTGTCCGAGCCGGGCTATATCGTGGCGCCGTCAGCGTCCATCAAGGATTGCATCGAGTCCTTGATGCAGGACAGATGGACCGGCGTGTCGCATTTTCCTCATACACCGGCCAATCTCCTGGACATGCTCATGCTTGTTTTCGGTAAGTAATGCATCCTTTGACCGGCGGCAGGTTCCGGGACTGACATCCGCAGCCATCCATGGGATGATTGCGTCTGCTCGGCTAATGGGCATGCTTCCAATAATGGGACCGTCCCTTATGCGTGCCACTTCGAGGTGGTTCGAGATCTGGGAGGCCACCATCAAGCGGCTCGGCCCAGATAAGGTGCTTGTTGGCGGACTGTCCCGTCACTCGGCGAGCCTGGCATGGCTGGCCCAAGGCTGCATCCAGATCTCGTTGCTGCCTGGACCGCAGTGCGCCTACCTGCGAAAGATCGGACAGGCCTCCCTGGAAGAGCTGCACGAGCTGGTGCAGACATGCAGGGGCAGATAGGCAGGGCTTCAGTATGCCTGTTTTGGTGCTACGCCTGCTATCTCGACCGCTGGGCCATGCTGCTGGGACTTGTACACCTGCTTGATCAGCCGGTCGGCGTCGGCTATCAACTTCATGCTTTGCTCGACGCTCGGGGACCGTGGAGTCCCCATGAACGCTTGCCATCTTTCCAATAAGATCTGGAGGTGCTCCCCGGCGGCCAAGACTTCGGGGCCGAGGAGGGCCTGGAGGTCCGTCACCCGGCAGGCTGCGAGTAGCATAAGCATCGCCCCGGCCATGCTGCGCATGTTAGCTGATGTTTCCTCAGAGAGCAAAACTTGTCGACTTACCTGAGACTGCATATCCAAGTGTCTGCCAACACGGTCTGGCCGAAACCACGGAGGTTCAGGATGTGCAACAGGCACGCGTCCAGACACATTTTGCAGTTTCTTAACGCCTCCCTGCCGACGGATGACTGCCCAGGACTCTGCCCTGCTGTCGTTGGACCCATGCCGCTCAGCATCCACATGAGATATGGTCGATAGATGACGCTCCGACAAGTCAGATACCTCTGCCGGAGGAAGCCACCTGCTTCAGTCTCGGTGGCCTGGCTCCCCGCGCCAACCTCGTTGAAGCCGACGCTAAATGCAAAGGCCTGTGGCAGGACCTCACGCCACTCCTCGAGCTGGTGGTCCAGCTCGCGCACAACTGCGGGGAAGCGGGCCGGGTTGAGGGCGGTGCCGGAGTCACGGGCGTACAGGAGGTGGTGGACGCGGTTGAGCAGTCGGCGCATCGATATGCAGGCCAGGAAGTACAGAGAGGATAGCTCCATTTTTTGAGATGAGGAGTGGGTGTCGTAGGCTCCGGGCAGTGGTGTGGAAGATTCCGTCTGGGAGATACCAGACTGAGGGAGGGCATGGAGTTCGGCGAGGTAGTCGCTGACGGTGTGAGTGGCAGACAGGGAATGCTCGGGCGGGAGGGTGCTGACCTTTCTAGAATGTAGCAGGACCAGAAAATGCGGCGGATTCTTTCTCCGTCATCTTCTGTCTCGTGTTCGGGAGGATACGACAGGAGGAGAAGACACTTGGCCGAGGAAGCATTGATGTACTCCCAAGCCTGGAGGGGTCGTCGGAGAAAGGCGAAGTACATGCTGTATGGCACGATTAGTATCAAAACAACCACCCTTCTCATGTGCACGACTCACGCTATGAAGAAAAGGCAGTGCGTTGCCGCGCTCCCGATATGCGTATGTACCACATGGAGACGCTTCAGAGCACTGTCAAAGTAGGCATCAGCCATTGCCTTTTTCGCCGCACGCCTCTCCTTCTCTTCAGTAGAGTCAGTGGCATCAACCCCCGTCAGGCCCGCAGTAACCTGTCCAGCAAGGCCAAGGGCCATGGTAAGCAGAGCCAGACAAAACCCGATATCCTGATCCGACTCGCCGCCTCCATCGGTCATGAGGGCGCGCACTTCAGCGAGCTGTGACACTGTCATGGTGGGGTACCAAAAGTTGACAGTGTCGCCAAAGGAAGCGAGGATCTCGTCGACCTCGCGGGCCGAGAGGAAGGGGTGCCATGTGGAGGAGCGGGCGCGAAGGGGTGGGCGGGACTGCTCGAGGTGGAAGATGGAGGTGTATCCGTCGCGGAGGCCGGGGAAAACGTCAAAGTGTGGCCATTGGAGGACTGTCTCGGTGGAGGAGGTGTGCATGCATGCTAGGACGGCGTTGTCGAGGCTGTTGATGTTGTCGACGGGCCAGTGGGAGTCGGATAGGGGCGTGCGCTGGTGGTGGGGGAGTTCTGTCCGGGGAGAGGAGGAGAAGGAGGCGGCTCTGGCTGGGTGGCCGGCTGGAGAGAGGACAGGGCGGCGGTAGTGGTCCTGAGGCGAGGGAGCGGCCTGGTTGTAGGTGTGAGCAGTGCCGGCTGGGGTGATGATGTCTAGGGAGTCATGTGCTCACTGGTGGTATGATGATGGACGCCTTCATCTCCTGGAGGAACTTTTCAACGCGGAGGACGCCCTCGAGGATGAGGTCGCTCTTGCCTCGCCTGGCCCGAGTCGAGTCGTCAGGTCATCATCCATCGCAGATAAGGGGGCTTTAGTGAGAGGCATGTGTCTCTTACGTGTTGGCCTCGGAGCCGTAGGTACATTCCTGGCGAGAGGCATCGCATGCGGCGCACGGGGTGTTGCCGTTACATCTGGGGGGTGGTGGTCAGAGGCCG
This sequence comes from Plectosphaerella sp. P0831, assembly GCA_014635975.1. Taxonomy (NCBI): domain Eukaryota; kingdom Fungi; phylum Ascomycota; class Sordariomycetes; order Glomerellales; family Plectosphaerellaceae; genus Plectosphaerella; species Plectosphaerella sp. P0831. Next base: position 27,489 of record JACAFV010000102.1, on the reverse strand, counting down.
GGAAGCGTTTACTGGCGAGAACGATCGTCGCCTTACCTCACTTTCTTGGCCCTGCAGGCGTCACACTGAGCGGCAGGTTAGAGTCAGGAGTCAGGAGCACAGTGACACAGAGCGACACAAGGCACGGGGGAGACGCACGGCGTGGCTGGCACGGAGCCGTTTCCGGGCCGGCTCCTGGCCGGGGCCAGAGAGGTCGTTGTCCATGCGGGCGGTCCGCGCCGGCCGATGATCCGGGCCGTGTGTATAGTACTTTGGTAATGTTCCTTTGTTTTGGCAGGATTTCTTCTGGCGATGCCTTCGCTCCGAACCGGGCCGGGGGGTGGTGTGGGATGGTTGCAGGAGGATGGTTGGGGGAGGGATGCGGGTTGGTTTTTGAGGGGAAAATCAGACCGAGGTGTTTGGTCCCCGCTCCAGGGACCCCGACGGGGGGGAAAGACTGGAAGAGAGAGGTCTGGACTGTCCTGCTGGTGAGATTGGCCGCTTGGGGGGCGGGACCCTTGCCCCATGCACGCATGTGCCAGTGAGTGTTTGTCCGGGGGTGCGGGGGAATAGCTGCCGATCCGGGAGCGAATGCCGAGACGTGATTGACGCGCTTCGTTTTGGTGATGGACTGATGGTATGTTATTTTGTTTCGTTTGGTGACAGGGTGGTGGTCTTGAGTCTGGTGTCACTTTTGATTTTTGGGGAGGGTGGTAGGAGATGTGGTGGTTGTGAAGGCATGGATGGGTAGACAAGGTCAGGGGCGGGTCGAGGGCATGGAGCACTACCCAAAAACATGTGATTACTTGGTCTGTATCACCAATCGATAACATCTCCATTACTACCTGCCTACCTGACCCAACCTATCCAGATTCTCCCAAAGTGCCATTGTTGTTATTGAAGATAGCCTGCTGGCCGTCTATGTCCTGCCCCGACTAAGCCCACGCCTCATTATCGGTCTGCACGTTCATGGTGTTGAGCACCGTCTGCGCAGACCGCTTCTCCAGACTCTTCTTGACGGGGTTCTTGGCGCTAAAGACCTCCTCCAGCTCCTCGAGAGTACGGTGGTTGGTCTCGGGGAAGAAGAAGTAAATGAAAACAGCCTCGAAGAGGTCCCAGAAAATAAACACAATGTAAAAGTAGTACTGGATGTTGAGGAAGGCGGGGCCCGAAGAGTACTGAATCACGGTCGAGGAGGCGGCGCTCATGAAGTTTCCGACGGCGGTGCCCTTGGCGCGTGTCGATGTCTCGAGCGTCTCGGCAATGTACATGCTTTGGAGGGGAGTCCAGCCAAAGCTGAAGACGATGCCGAAAATGAAGATCATGGCCACGGTAGCGTTGGCAGCTGGCGTGTTGGTAGGGTCGTTTGTGGCGGCGGCACTGGTGCCGGTGATGATGGCGAAGCAGCAACTACAGAAAATGATAGAGTAGATGAGCAGAGGACGTCGACCGATAACGTCGGTCATGCGTGCGCCGATGACAGAGGCAATCATGCAAAGAACGGGGTTGATGCCGTTCAGTGCCAAGACGCGCCTCTGATCGGTGATACCAGCGTTCTTCAGCATCACGGGCATGTCTACGTGGTGTTAGTTGGCTTTTAGAGGCAAATGGCAGAGATTTGGCTCACAGTAGGAGCTCAGGGAGTTGCCCGAAACCTGCCCGAACGAGGCCATGCCAAGGACACAGATGAGGCGCCGACGGGCGCTGTGTGTGTGCCAGAGCTCGTGGTAATCCCACCTAGGAAGTCTGGTTAGTAACGGTTACTCATGATTAATATGTAGTAGACGCACCATTTCTTGTCCGAGGCCTCGGAGGAGATCTGCGACGCCATCTCGCGCAGCTGAAGCTGTACAATGGGGTGGTTGACATCGCCTTCGCCATGGTACGTGGCGAGCACCTTTGCCGCCTGCTCATGCCTATCGTTTGCGACCAGCCAGCGGGGAGACTCGGGGATGAAGAAGACACCGATGATGACGATGCCCGAGGTGACCATCTGCAACCAGACGGGGATACGCCAGCCCTGGTCGTTCTCGATGAAGGAGCAGCCCCAGACGGTCCACGAGGCGATAATGGCGCCGACCCACCACAGACAGTTGTACAGGCCAGTGATGGTCCCGCGCCACTTGGGGTGTGCCATCTCGGAGACGTAAGTCGGGGCAGACACGGCACAGAAGCTGACACCAAAGCCGAGGACGAAGCGGCCTGCCAGGAACTGGCCCGCGTTGGGCGACAGGGCCTGGACAATGGTGCCTACCACGATGACAGCGGCGCCGGTAAACATACCCCAGCGCCGGCCAAAGTAGTCGTTGGTCGGGCCCGTGAAGAAGACGGCGGCGACTGAGCCAATGTTGAACATGGCAAACACAATGCCGGTGCTCTCATCAATGACATCCTTGTTGAAGAATTTCTTGTAGCTGTCCATGGCGTTGAGACCGCCCATGAGACTGCCATCATATCTGGTGACGCAAGCCGGTTAGCGTGGGCAACGGTGACTGAGTGGGAGGATGAGGAACGCACCCGTTGAGACATCCGCACAGGTACGGGATGAGAAGGACGGCGTAGAGCCGCAGAAGGGAGGGCGAGATGGGGGAGTATTTCCTCTCGTCGACGTCGTGGGCGATCTGGACGGCCGTGTCGACGCTCTTCTCCTGAGCAACGCCGGTGTCGTGCAGATCAAGGGTCTCCTTTTCGGTAGCCATGGCTCAGAGGGCCTTGTAGCAGGAAGATAGACAGCAGGGTGGTGAGTTGTAGGCAGCGCAAGCCGTAAAGGGCAGCAGAAAATTTGTCTCTCGAGCCAAGTTCGTCGAGAAGCGGCCGTCGACGGGCTGTCCTTTTTGTACCCGGCCTGATCATCGTGCTGTCGTCGATTGGAATTGGTCCCCCTCACAATTCGTCCCTCGGTCGAAGCATTGCCGGCCGTGTCGCGGGGTAACAGTCATACGCGCGAGACCAAGTCGTATTGAGCATGCAAGCCGCCTGCCTGCCCATCAGGTTGGTGGTCGTGTGGTGTTGCATTGCATCTTGCCGACCAAAGGATCATGGCACAATGTGTGGTGGTTGTGGGTGATAACCTGGGGTAAATGGGGAAGGAGGGTGTGATGAGTGTGGCAGGTGCGGCAGGGGGTGGCATTTAGGTGCCGGTGGTGTCACTGCTCGTGGTGTGGCCGGCCGGGCGCTGGTGCGACTGGCGTCGGGGGAGTCGGAGCCGGAGTGTGGGAGACGAAGAGGAAAAGATCGCCATGACTCGGCACAAAGCAGGGCGTGTCGAGGATGACAAGGATCATCCGAGCTGGCGCAGGGTCGCGACAAGTCTTGAGGAGCCGGACCCGGGGAACAGCTCGGGGGACACGGGATAGTGAGGGTCAGCACAGGGCGACGCACTGTAAGAGCCCTGAGGGGTTGCTGAGCAGACGTCGTTGGGGTAGTTTTTAGGGGACCCGACAACGCTGGAATGACCTATCATGGGTATCCCGACACACTGTGGCACGGTGTTTTCCGCCCCGATGGGGCACTGGACAGGGTAGCTCCTGCCCCGAGACGTCACCGCCCAGGCGCGGGCACCGCCGATAGCTCCCCAACTCCCCTCAATGCGCGCCTGTCATGTGGATGGAGGGGCTTTTTTCCCCCGCCAGGTCCTCTGGATGGAGTTCTCCAGAAAATCACTGCCCACCGCCCAGACTCCGACTCGAGTTCCCGTCAGTTCACCGACGCCCCGACGCGCCTCCAATGGCTTAGGGTTCCCTCTTTCAGCCATGCCGGGCGGTTCCCGGCTCCGACTGTCGCGCCAGACAGCCAGAAAAAACTGACCGCCTGCTTCAGATGGATGCTCCGGTCCAGGGCACTTCCATGCTTGCTTCCATGCCTCCTCGATCTGCCCGCTGCGCCATCGTCACTCTGGATACCCGCCGGCAGGACAAGATCCACGTGGGACGCCGACGCGGACAACTACTTATGGAGCTTGTGCTTTTCATAAATACCTAGTCCTGCCCCCTCGAGCTTGACCCGCCCGCCCATTGAGTTGCTAGGTCTCATACCGCCTCTCTCCTCTTCTTTCTCCTCCTCCCCCTCCTCTCCCCCTCCAACACACACACGATGGCTTCGACGACGTCGCTCCCTCTGCAGGAGCTCGAGGGCACCCCCGACTACCAGAACCCGGCCGTCATCCGCCGCAACACCCTGGCCCCGCGCTCCTACTACATCCCCGAGACCGCCCTCCTCCTCAATGGCACCTGGGACTTCTCCTACGCTCTGACGCCCGAGGAGGCTCCCACCCCCGAAGAGGCCGACCTGCCCGAGGACAACTGGGGCAAGATCGACGTCCCCGGTCACTGGCAGCTCCAGGGCCGCGGCCGTCCTCACTACACAAACACACAGTTCCCCATTCCCGTGTGCCCGCCTTTCGTCCCGACCGAGAACCCCACCGGTGTCTACAAGCGGACCTTCCATGTCCCCTCCGCCTGGGACGCCAGCTCAGAGCTCCGTCTGCGCTTCGACGGTGTTGACTGTGCCTACCACGTCTGGGTCAACGGCAGCCTCGTTGGCTACGCCGAGGGCGCCAGGAACGCTTCCGAGTTTGACGTCTCGCCCTTTGTCAAGAGGGACGGTCCCAACGACCTCTTCGTCAAGGTCTACCAGTGGGCTACCTCGACTTACATCGAGGACCAGGACCAGTGGTACCTCTCAGGTGCGTAGTCTTACTTACCTGAGCTCTCTTGAGCCGTCACTTCTCGCCCGCTAACACAGCTTAGGTATCTTCCGCGATGTTCACCTGATTGCCTTCCCCTCCACCGACAGGATCGACGACTGGTTCATCCGCACCGACCTGGACACCAAGTACGAGGACGCCACCCTCCAGCTCACCGTCGACGTCAAGGCCTCGCGCGACGCCACCCTCAAGGTCACCGTCAGTGAGCTGCCCAAGAACGGCGGCGCCGTCCTTTACACCCAGGAGGCCGCCGTTGCTGCCGACGCCGCCAAGGTCGACGTCGAAATCGCCGTCTCCAACCCCAAGAAGTGGACTGCCGAGACCCCCCACCTGTATCGCGTTGAGCTCGAGCTCGGCTCCCACAAGGTCCACCAGAACGTCGGCTTCCGCAAGGTCGAGCTCAAGGAGGGTCTCATCACCGTCAACGGCGTCCCCGTGCGCTTCTACGGTGTCAACCGCCACGAGCACCACCCTCACTTCGGCCGTGCCGTGCCCCTCGACTTCATCAAGAAGGACCTGCTCCTCATGAAGACCCACAACATCAACTCTCTGCGCTGCTCGCACTACCCCCCGCACCCTGCCCTGTTCGACCTCGCCGACGAGCTGGGTCTGTGGGTCATGGACGAGGCCGACCTCGAGGCCCACGGCTTCTACGACGCCATTGCCCGCCCTATGGACATCCCCGAGGAGTGGGACTACGAGATCCGCAAGGAGAAGACCTTCATCCCCGCCGCCAAGTACACCAGCGACAACATTGACTGGCAGCACGCCTACATTGACCGAATGGTCCAGCTTGTCCAGAGGGACAAGAACCACGCCAGTATCATCATCTGGTCCCTCGGTAACGAGGCCTTCTACGGCCAGAACCAGAAGGCCATGTACGACTGGGGCAAGGCCTTTGACCCCACCCGTCCCATCCACTACGAGGGTGATACCCAGGCCGCCTCGGCCGACATGTTCTCGTACATGTACCCCCCTATCGATCGCCTGCTGAAGCTCCTCAAGTCCGAGGGCGTCAAGGAGGACGGAAGCTACGACAAGCCCGTTGTTCTCTGCGAGTTTGCCCACGCCATGGGCAACGGTCCCGGTGGCCTCGACGACTACGTCGACGCCTTTGAGAACAACCGCCGTCTGCAGGGTGGCTGGATCTGGGAGTGGGCCAACCACGGCATCTGGAAGGAAGATGCCGATGGCAAGAAGTACTACGGCTACGGCGGTGACTTTGGCGAGTGGCCCCACGACGGCACCTTCGTCATGGACGGTCTCCTGAACAGCGACCACACGCCCACCCCCGGCCTGGTCGAGCTGAAGAAGGCCTACCAGCCCCTCCAGCTGTCGCTCAAGGACAACAAGCTTGTCATCAAGAACAAGTACGACTTTGTCAACGTCCAGCACCTCGTTGCCACCTTCAAGGTCGAGGAGCTCGGCGAGAGGTGAGTTATTCCAAGAAGTATTAGACCCTTTCGTCAGTCACTAACCCATCACAGCCGCACTGTTGCCGCCGCCGGCACTCTGGACATCCCCACCATTGCTGCGGGCGAGACCATCACCCTTGACCTGCCGACCTCCGTCTCTTCCGTCAAGTCGGACAAGGAGCTCTTCCTGAGCGTCATCTTCCGCCTCAAGGACTCGACCAACTGGGCCGAGCCCGGCCACGAGATCGCCTGGGTCCAAGCACCGATTCAAGCCCCCAAGGAGGCGGATGCCTCCAAGGTCGCCCTCAACACCCTGTCGTCCCCGCTGAAGGTGACCAAGTCGCGTGCCCGCGCCACGGTCTCCGGCCTTGACTTCAGCTTCGTCTTCGACACGGCCCGCGGTCTGCTCAACTCGTGGGTCGCTGGCGGCCAGACCCTCCTTGAGAAGGACCCTGCCACCGGCGGCGCCATCGTCCCTGACTTCTACCGCCCGCCCACGGACAACGACATGCCCAACGACCACCCGTACTGGGTTCGCTACGGTGTCCACAAGATGACGAGCCAGCTGCGCTCCATCGATATTGCCGAGGCCGCCGACAAGGTCACCGTCACCACCAAGACCTTCCTGTCGCCTCCCGTGCTCGAGTGGGGCTTTGAGGCGACCACGACCTACACCGTCTCGGCCGCTGGAAGCCTGACCGTTGACGTTGCTCTCGTGCCCACCGGCAAGAAGCCCGACAACGTCCCCCGCGCCGGTCTCAACCTCCGCCTGCCCAAGTCGCTCAACACGGTCAACTACCTCGGCCTCGGCCCTGGCGAGTCGTACCCCGACAAGCAGAGCTCGCAGCGCTTCGATGTCTACTCGGCCACCGTCCCCGAGCTGCACCAGCACTACGATGTTCCCCAGGAGGGCGGCAACCACATGGGTGCCCGCTTCGTCAAGGTCACCGAGGGCCACGGCCGCGGCATCCGCGCCACCCCCTCGGCCCCCTCGGCCTGGTCCAACCCCGAGTGGCGCAACTTCAGCTGGCAGGCCAGCCACTACTCAACTGAGGAGGTTGTTGCTGCCAAGCACCCTTGCGACCTCGTCGAGGGCGACGCGACGCTGCTCAGGCTCGACGCCAAGGTCATGGGCGTCGGTACTGCCGCTTGCGGCCCCGGCGTCAGGGAGGACCTCAAGGTCCAGACGGAGGAGATGAAGTTCGGATTCGTCCTGGAGAGGGCGGGATTTTAAGAGATGAAGCGTGTATGTCTAGAAAGATTTACGGAAGATCTACGGAATGAGATATGAACCATTTGCACATACACAATGTGCGAGGCACTGTGCGGAATTACTGTCTTTCCTCGGCCGAGCTTGGCTTCAATGCAATTCTGCCCTGGTCATCACTTCGTCAACCACGCATCTACAATGGATGTACCTGCGGCGGCAAACGTACTCGGCACGTTGGGAGCTGTGTGCTGGTCAATTCAGCTCATCCCTCAGATTGTCATCAATTACCGCCGTCACCATGCCATCGGTCTCCAGCCATCCATGATGATGCTGTGGGCATGGGCGGGAGTGCCACTGGGCGTGTACAATATTGTCCAAGAGTTCAACGTCGCTTTGCGGATCCAACCGCAGATCCTCACGTTCCTGAGTCTCGTCACCTGGATTCAATGCTATTACTACGAGCGGGTGCGTTCCGTTCCCCCCAATTCCATCGCCTGGTACTGACTTTCTTCCAGAAATGGAGTGTTTTACGCGCTCTGGCTGTCGTCGTGCCCATCGCCGCGCTCATGGGGGGCATTCAAGCCGCTCTGATCGTTGCCCTGCGCATCGCCAAGGATAGACATCTCGAGTGGCCGCTCGTGCTCATGGCCGTACTTTCGGCCGCCCTCCTTGCCGCGGGCGTGCTGACGCACTACTGGGACATTTGGGTTCATCGCACCGTCCGCGGCATCTCCTTCATCTTTGTTGGCATTGATGCCCTGGGCGATGTCTTCTCCCTCGCATCGGTGCCCTTCCAGCCCCGCCTCGACGTTCTCGGCATGGTCATCTACGGCACTGAGCTGGTGCTGTGGCTCGGCGTCTTCGCCTGTGGAGGTTATTACAATTTGCTCCCGTGGCTGCGGGCAAAGGGATATCTGGGCGAAGCGAGAACCCCGCCGTCTGAGGCCGTTGCGCTTGAGGAGCCGGCGCGGGCCTCGGGCGTCATGGCGAGGGAGAATCCGTCCTCAACCTCGGTCTTCCGGACCGTATCAGGCGAGTCTGGGGTAGCAAGGCCGCGAACATCCCGGAGCGCGCAACAGCAATGACAGGTCACCCAGCTCTCGAGACAGATCAATAAGAAATGGGAGACGGTTTATTTACGCAAAAAGATCAAATGCTATGGTAACATGCTGGAGTCGTAAAGGAAATGACACCGAGAGAAAAGGAAACGAGAGGGTTTGCCCCTCTACAGCATCAGGCAAGCGAAGACGGCGGCGGCGACGATGCCGCCGAGGCCGGCGCTTAGCGCCGAAGCAGCAGCACGGCCGGGCTGGTTGACGGCCTGGCCATTGCCGCTGTTGCCGTTTCCGCTGCCGGGCAGGTTGGTGCTGTTACCCGACGCCTGGCCGTTGACGCACTGCTGGGTAGAGAAGCTCTGCTCCGTCTGGGCGAGGACCTGGGTGAAGGCCTGGGTCATCTGCTGGGCAATCTGGCGAACGCCCTCGGGGACCTTGCCAACAACAGCGGTGATGAGCTGGCCGGCGCCCTGGTTGACCTGGCCGACCTGCTGGCGGACGACGTCGCAGAGGTTCGCCTGCTGGAGGCGGGGCTTCTGGGCCTCGAGGTTGCGGACGAGGGTCTGGCCCTCGGATTGGAGGCCGCCGACGCTCTGTTGGAGGTTGACGGCTTCTTGGATGGTGAGCTCCGTGGTGCCCTGGACGGCTGTGGCGCCCTGGCGGAGGGTGTTGACGAGCTCGGAGGCGCTGCGGCTGAGGGCTGCCGGGTCGCCGTTGAAGGACTGCAGGGCCTGGTTGAGGTTCCGCATGCCGGTCTGGACGTTTGTGATGACGGATGTGACGGTCTGGAGGTCGCGCTCGGCGAGGGCGGCGCTGTTGTCTGCGACGGCGGTGCCGACGGCAAAGGCCGCGAGGGCGAAGCTAGCGGAGAACTTCATGGCTGAGGATGTGTTTATGGTGAGGCTGATGGTATGGATGGTGGTGAGATCTCGCTCTGCAAGAAATGTCTTGACTTTGTCTTTGTTTGATGTTTCTTGTGTTATTGCTGTCAGTGAAAGGAGAGAGTCAGGACACGAACTTGACAGCAAGAGGGAACGGCGTGATATATCAATGCCCAGATGATGGCGCAGGGCTAGGCTTTCCTTGTTCCTGACACTACCAAGACGGCGCCTGGAGACAAACCGTGCGTTCGTTTCAAGTTTCATATTTCTGGGGGGACCATCGCCGAGCGGGCGACAAGAGGCACGGCCGCAAAACTATTTGCAGGGCCTCTTCCCCTTTCTCTTCCATCTTTCCGCATCCGGGTGGTGAACCACCGCCGCAGAAGTCGAGCCGAGGAGGGCTTCTTCATCAGACGAAGCAGTGGCAAGACGCTCCTCGGGAAGGGAAAGGGAAAGGGGGGGCAGAAAGGGTTACGTAGGCTGCCCTCGGGCGAGGGCTCGTGCGTAGAAGGTTTTCTTTCGCGCCGTCGGCCAGACCAGACCAAGCGCAGCTGTGTGGATATTACAATCGAAGCCCTCGAGCCCTCCCCGAGCTGCCATATCGGGACAGGTAATGCCTTTCTTCTTGGCAAGATATGCCAAGTCAAAGCCCGGAAGTCTGGGAGTCCCCCGTCAAAATCCCAGCCATCCACCAGAGAGGCTTCGACGGCCCTCGTGTCCAGCCTTGTTTCGCGTTGTGGGTGCGGGCTGAAGCATGGCTCGGACGTTATTGAAACGCACATGGCGCGATCCACCGACCACCGAAGGTTGCCGAAACTTGCTGCGGCCCGGATCATCTGCCGCAACGCCTATTCTCGTCGATCACGGAACCTTTCTCCTTGAGGGAAATGCCTAAATGGTAGTTCCCCCGGGCGGACTGGGGGACTGCTCGAATCGCACTGCGCAATGGGGCAAACATCCGCGATGCTCCTGATGCAGCCGCCAAGAGAAAAGGGGGGCGATATCCCTCGCGGACCACTGAGCCGATCGAAGATCCTCTTCTTCGTGCTGTCGTTGTTCTGTACTTCAGTACTCGAAGGATGTCGCCTAGTCAGAGCCGCCTAGTGAAACGCGGCTCTTGATGCTCCTCGATCTGCTTCCCGCTCGCCACCCGCCATCACGAGTGCCTACCGCGTCACTAGCCACCGAGTCCGGGCGCGCGCGCCCAGCCTCTTGGGTCTCGATTCAGGAATGGTAATAGACTCCCAGTATGGCGAGTCGGGGTATCATATTCTGCTTCGCTCCATGTGCATGCCACTGCCAGCGTGGGCCTCGATTGGCCCGTCCATAAGGCCGCCAGTGCAGATTCAGTGTCTACCTTGCGACCACCAAGGCCGCTACTGCAAGGTAGCAGCGCGCGCATTGTTCGACCGCGTCGACGATCACTTGAAGATGCGCTTGCCTCCGGTCCGCACCGGGAATCGCTCCACTCCATCCGACTGCTGCTCGTGCCACAGCGCCTGCGTGCCTACCCACCCGCCTTCACCAGAGTCTTTGTACTGCCGCCAGGCCTCGCGCAGGTGTTCGGGCCTCAGCGGGCCGCGCTTGTCGGCGTCGCTCAAACGGTTGACCTCGCCACGGACATCAATGTCCATACGGGGCGGGAAGGGCTCGTTGGACTGCTTCTCTCCCGTCGACTTGACCCAATCTGTCTGGACATCCATGGCTCTCTCGATAAGCTCGCCGATAAAGTACTTGGCCACTGACTTGATGGCCAAGGTGACTGTTGGCGGCACTGACTGAGATACGGTGGCGTTGACGACCTGGAGACTTGTCAGCTATTGACCAAAAATGACTGCACCGACGACAGGACGATCAATAGACCACACAAGGGATGACGCACCCGCTTGACCACTGATTCGGTCAGTTTGCCTGCACGCCACTGCTCGTACCGCGCCATCTGATCGGGGTCAAAATTCTCAACCAGCATGGCCCTGAGCCTGATCTCTTCTTGTTTCTGCTCCTGCGTCCTCGTCTCGCCATCGACGACGCCCATCTGCATGTCATTATCGTCCTCCTCATCTTCACCCTGGTTGGCGTCGCCCGTGCCGCTGGCAGCCGTGCCTGCCTTACCGGCCTTGGCAGCTGCGGCGGCGTTCTCCGCATTCAGAGCTTCGTAGTAGCCCTTTGGTTTTCTGCCGCGTTTCTTCTTTGGCGGGCCCGAGACGGCGCTGACCTGGCTGCCGCTGACGATGCTGTGGGTATCGACGGAAGCCGATCGGCCACGCGCTTCGGGAGGAAAGGACGTTTGGCGGAGGGGATGGGCGGAGGCGGCGGACGTGACGGAGAGCGCTGATGCCTTGCGGCGTTTGTGTGATGATTGCGCTCCGTCTGACGGACGCTTCTTGCCGGGAAGCTGCGCGGGTGCCGGGTATGGCGGCGAAATGGCCGTTGGCGACTGCGAGTACGGCGGGGATGCCATCTTGAGGCGAGGCTGATCGGGATAATTCGGTGCGCGGGTATATTGATGGTTTCGGGTACTATTTTCGTACAGGAGGGCGGGAGAGTTGGTGTTGGAGAGGTTCGCTGGTTGAGTATTCAATTGGTGATGGTTTCCTGCCGTTGGCGAACAGGAGCTCTTGCCAGCTTCTCCTGTTGGCGCCTCTGCTGCGCGGCGTTGACCCGCGTGGATGGAACGACGTCACATGACCGCCTCCAAGCCACTGCCTGACTCAATCACCAGCCACAAGACCCCTGGTGTTCCTGAGGAACAATAGAACAAACATGGGGACGAGATAAGATAAGCACCGGTCCCCTCCCGCTCATAGCCGATATTCGTGGAACCTCATTTTTTAATCTCGTGCAACCCGAGTCTCCTCTTACACGGAAGTCTGAGGACGTCATAGTCCGGACCTGCCCCCTTATTCACCTCGCTATCACCTCTCGTCTCTTCATCACAGACGTCTCACACGCAATGGCAGGTTCCGAGGTTACTGAGCGCAAGAAGCGTGGCGGAAATGGCGCCCAGGAGACCGCCGTCGGCAGCGATGCCGAGTCGGCCAGCCAGGGCAGCAGGAGGAGCTCAAAGGACAAGAAGAGGAGTCGTCGCGAGGAGGCTGCGTCTTCAGATGAGGAGGGTGACGTCCCGGAGCTCAAGAAGATCTCCAAGAAGAAGCGCAAGCACAGCACCGGCCCCAATGGCTCGGGACGCAGGCCGAGTCTGAGCCTCCCGGCCCGCGACCCTCGCGACTCTGGCGCCGTCTTCAAGGGCACCAAGCCCGCGGCCGTGACCGATGGCAAGGAGACTAGGTCCCCGAGCCCCATGGTCGACTTTGACGGCCTGAGCAGGCCCAGTACGTATCCCCTCCGGTGGGCACAGGAGATTATCAGCTAATATAGTCAACAGGCAAGGGAACACGCGAGAGGCTGGAGGAGACCCCGGAGCAGGCGGAGAAGCGTCTCGAAAAGCTCAAGGGCGCCGTGCGGACGATCCTCGAGTGCATCGGCGAGGACCCGGACCGCTCAGGCATCCTGGACACGCCCAAGCGTTACGCAAAGGCCATGCTCTTCTTCACCAAGGGCTACCAGCAGAATGTCAGGGACATTGTCGGCGGCGCCATCTTCCACGAGGGTCACAACGAGATGGTCATTGTCAAGTCCATCGACATCTTCTCTCTTTGCGAGCACCACCTCGTCCCCTTCACCGGCAAGGTAAGACCGACCACCACCCCCGCACGCGCACCGTCTGAGACAACCTGCTGACCCCGCGCACAGATGCACATTGCCTACATCCCCCGCAACCAAGTCATCGGCATCTCCAAGCTGCCGCGCATCGCCGAGATGTTCGCCCGCCGTCTGCAGATCCAGGAGCGTCTGACCAAGGAAGTCGCCAACGCCATCATGGAGGTTCTCAAGCCCCGCGGCGTCGCCGTCGTCATGGAGTCGAGCCACCTGTGCATGGTCATGCGCGGTGTTGAGAAGACCTCGACAAGCACCATTACGAGCTGCGTCCTTGGCTGCTTCGAGCGCCAGTCCAAGACGCGCAACGAGTTCTTCAGCCTCGTCGGGTACAAGGGCTGAGACCCCCACAAGGCGTGAGATGTGACAATGTATTGCATATTTTCTTTTCGATCATCATGTTTATGGCGTTTATGGCGTAGGGGCGGACTGCATGGGGACGACCACAAACCTTCAACATCTTGGGGCATGAGCCCGGCAGCGTCCGCGTAATGATTTTTCTTTTACGTCTACAAGTTGGATCTGTTCCGGGGAACGGTTAGATGAACACGGGAGCTCAACGCTCAGGCCGCATACCACTTATGAAAAGGAAACAAGCTCGCATTCAGGCTTGGTGTTTTGGTTTTTTACGTTGATGTATCACACGAGAAGAGGTAACCAAGAAATGATACCGACGGCATGGCTCTGCGCACACACGCGCGCCGCCTCGGGATGGAGGGTAACACACCATCGGAGGATGGACGTACAGGGCCTTTTTGCGTGTGACTGCGTTCTGTTCCCGCCGTTGCACCTCGCATCGCAAGTCGTCTAGTCATACAGCATTCCCCCCCAAAAGTGTCAAATCTATAGAGGAACCCACACACAAACAGCACCAGTGATGTCAGTCTGCTTTGGCCTCACGACACCGTCCGCACAACACCACCAAGCTCCCCCCTCTCAACCGTCTCAACCCTCGGCCGGACCTTATCCCAGATAGCCTCTGCAACTTCCTCAACGCTACTCCCCGCATCAACAACGACAAGATCTTCTTCCTCCTGGCGAAACTCCCTGTCAACGCGCATGTCCTCGTCGCCGAGCGCGCCATCGGCACCGATACGGCCCATGGCCAGGCCCCAGAATAAGTCGCGCACGCGCCGCTGCATCTCGCCTCTTTCATAGACCTCTCCACCCCAGCCGCCGCGCTGGCGGGCAGCTGCCTCGTCTAGGTCGAGGAAGAGAACCAGGTCCGGACGCGGGAGGCCGAGGTCGGGCGCGCGCGCCCAGTGCAGGCTCAAGGCAGGGTTCTGCTTGGCGGCGCTATAGACGACGCCCGAGTGGTAGTACCGGTCGCAGATGATGGTTGTGCCGGCAGCCAGCAGGGCGCGGATCTGTTTCCTGGACCGGGTGTCAGAAAAGATTGTCTTTGCTCGGTGGAAAGTTCACTTACACCGCTTCCCAACGGTTCGCGCTGAAGAGCAGGTGAATGACATGATCATCCATCTCAACGGCACTCTTGAGGTAAGCATCGATCATCTGGCCGATGGGGGTCGATCGGTCTGGGCGGTTCTTAGCACTTCTTTGCCTGCAGCCTCACTGATTTGCTTACCAGGGAACCTCATAACCTTGACCTTCCTCCCCAGCTCAACAAAGCGCTGCTCCAGGAGCTTGACCTGGGTAGTCTTGCCGCTCCTGTCCATGCCCTCGAGGATGACGAGCGCGCCACGAACCACGGCCGATCCGTCGGCAGCCGTTGATGCAGCGGGCGTCTCGGCCGCCGTTGCAGCGACACCGTCCATGGGACCGGCGTCGGTACCGGCGTCTTCGGCACGAGACCCCACGGACGCGATGGCGGCGGTCGCCAGATCGTTGATAGAGGTCATGTCGCTATCTGGTTCCCCTGTCGTCTTGCTCGGGTCGGCGTGCGACTCAATTGATGCCATGAGGATTGCGGCGTTCGAAGATGAGTGAGGTCGAGTCGAGTTGAGGGGAGACGACGTGGAACAGCTGAGGTTCAAGTTGAGGTGAGCGAGAGTCCCAGTGTGGAGCCGCGTACTACACCCAGAACAGTGTGCTGTTACAGGACCTTTGCAGCCATACAGTGGTACTGGTAGTGGCGCTTCGCATCTTGTCTCCTCATCGGCTCTCCGCCCGCCGGACCCCGCAATCGCCGGTATGAACGCAGCATCGTGGTTGTAGCACACGAACAGTCTCGTGAACGGAAATTTTTGTAGCATTCGAGCTTCAAGCAATTCAAAAGAGCAACTACCGGTGCCCAAACTCCGGCCTTCCCCGGCCCAAGCCATAATCCCAACGCCGAGTAACATCCTTGAAATAAAAAATCCCATCGTGCCCACAATCCATCCCAAGCATAATCCGTCAGACACATTATCATCGTCAATCAAGCCGCGATCACGGGCTCGCCCTCGTCTTTTGTGCTGCCGCTTTCCCACAGGTCAAATGTCTCGCCAGTGCCCTCAATCGGCTGGAGAACGGCGGCTTCTGGTGCCGGCACGCTGCTCGGAGCCATCAGATCATCCACCGCCTTTTTTGTGTCAATCTCGACTTCGGGCACGACCTCGGGTACAGCCTCGGATGCCGCCTCGGGCACTGCAGTCTCCTCGAGAGTCGCCTCGGTAGAGAATTGGAACGATGAGCGCCGGGGAGGCTCGTCGGCGGGTCCTTCGATATCCGTCTCTTCATCCTCATCGGCCGGGATGATGAAGACGGACGACTCGTCGAAACCGTCGGCGTAAAAGGTAGCCACGTCCAGCTCGCCCATGGCCATCCTCTGCTTCTCAATGACCATTTCATTCTCGTCGGCTTGACGCGCAGATCGGCGAGAAGTGGTCTGGCTGACGTCGTCCGCGGGAGGGACGTTCTCCTTGTCGCGGCCCTCGGCCTGCTCGCGGGTGGCCTTGCGCTCGCTCTCCTCATCGGAGCTGATGTCGAGAACGCAGGTACCGTGCTGGAGCATGTTGGTCATCTCCTGCTCGGGAGTGTCCTCGTGTATGTCAAAGAACCAGGACGCCTTGAGCGCGGCATCATCCAGGTCTTTGGCCAATGCGTTGCGAGATGCGGCGCGGGGGGCGGACACAACAGGGGCGCGGGCAGCATAGCTGGGGATAGTTCCCTTGAGAGCGGCATCGAGGCTGAAGGGAGCGGCGGACCCGATGTTGAAGGACGGAGGGTCGACACGGGTGTAGGGACCGGCGGTACGGCGACGGCTGGACAGGATACCGCTGCGCTTGCCACGGGTGGGCGAGCGACCGGCGGGGGCCGAGAGGGGAGACGACTTTGCGATGAAGGTGTTGAGCTTGGCCGCGGGCGACTTGGCGTGAAGGACGGCCCTGCGGGGAGAGGTGACGGTCCTGGCGGGGGTAGAGAGGGGCTCCTTGACGGCGGACGGCTTGGTGGTCAGAATGTAGGACGAAGGCTTGAACGCGTCCTTGAGGGGGAAGGAGCTGGTGGTGGCCTTGGAGCGCTTCGAGGAGAGCGTGGGATCGAGGTTCTCCGAGTCGTCCGTGTCGACAATGTCGACGGCCTTGCGCTTGGATCCGGCGGGGGAAGAAGCTGGAGGATGTTAGCAATTTGGGTTTGACCAACGCGTCTTGTCGTCTTTCATCGGGCAGCAAGAGACTGCATGACGCAGAGTCGGAGCGTACCATTCTGTCTGTTCTTCAGGCTGGTCAGAGTCTGGAGACGAGCCCCATCGAGGGGCGCGAATGGTTGACGGGAAAGGGTAGACATTGCGCGTCTGAATGTGACGTCGTGGGAGCGATTCGTGGTCTAGCGGTCGGCTTGTAGCGTAGATGACAGCGATTCGATCGCCGCAAGAATCGAGTCGAGTCGAGACTGGATAGGTGGGTGGAAACGGGTGGTTGTGGTCGTGGAGCCCAGCTGCCAGCGGTGGTGGTCAAGACTCCAGGCCCTCTACCGTGTCGTAGAGAGGGGGTGCCAAGTCAGAGTGATGGAAAGACGGGGCGTATTGGGCGGGGTGGAGGGATGGATCGTTATTGTTTGTTTATTGACTGAGAGCAGGGTAGAATGAGTGGATGCAGTCGCGAAGAGGAGCGTAAAATGGATAGAAGACGTGGAGGGAGGCAGATGAGAATGGGGGTGGGAGGCAGAGGGAGAAAAGAGAGTGAGCTGGCCGTGCGTGGTGGTCTCGAGAGTCGGTCGGCCCTGGCCCAAGGTCAGGCGCGTGTGGTGGTGTGTGGGTTTCTTGCCGTGTGGGTGGGCGAAGCAGGCGCTACCGCGTAAGGTCGAGGTACCCCGTCGGGAATCTGCAGGGAGGGAGGGCAGCCAAGAGGGAAGGATCAGCACAGCGCGCCGTCACTCTGCGCCTCCCGGTCTGCCTGAGGCCTGAGCCTGTCTCAGACGTGAATTGGCCAGCCCGTCTTCCGTCTCGCATAATTATATCCTGCAAGCCCTGATAGGGTCTAGCACCCAGCTATCACTTTGTGTCTGAGGCGGCAGGTCAGGGCGATTTGGAAGCATTGCAGTCGATACTTCGAGGCTCAGACAAGACACCAGCACCCGGACACCTCTGGCTCTAGACAGTACTCAAGCTGGGACGAACTACCTCGACAAAAACACACCAGACCACCACACAGCCAATGGAGCATCCGTCCCGCCATGTTTGCTTCTCAACCCGAGGTGCAGCAGGTCTGAGGAGACCATTCAATGCAACCAGGCGTCCTGAGCCTGTGATTTGCCCGTCGCGGTGATACCAGCGCCTGCAAGCACCTGCAGCTCCAGGGGCCATAGCGAGAGACCGTCCCGCCAAGGTGCGCTGTGAGTGGATCCACTCCTCCCCAATCATCGCGTCCCTTTTTTGGGTGATCCAATGGAAACCGGGATTCTCGCGTTGAGTGTTTCCCCTTTGGGACAAGGCCCTGGCACCCGCATCTCGAATCAATTTCGACGTCTTCCACTCACCACGCGTCGATAAAACCCATCCGGCTTCCCGACGCTCCCTTTTCGTGCCCGTGTCGAAGCCGCTTTTCGCGTCCTCGTCTCAATCGCTCATTTCATGCAGCCAACGCGTTTCTTCTGCCAGGACCTGCCTTGCTCGCCTCCCAGTGCGAGTGAGGGTTTTTCGACATGACCGTTCTCGTCATCTCCCACCAGTCGCTCTCCTTGGCCAGGTCTATTGCGAGGCTGGGAAACTCTTCACAATGGCCTCACTATTGCTCATGACCGCCGTCACTTGTTACTCAGTCGGCCCCACAAACGCTATCCCTCCCACTCAATAGGTCGAACCAGCCGTCTCTCGGTTGACAATGAGGGTCCTGACATTCCTCGCGGGTGATCCGCTCATACCAGAGGAATGTCTAGAACCGCCACCTCCCGCCTCTTCAACGTCCCTCTGGGTCATGGCAGGATGGCAGATGGCCCCGACCATCTGTGTCTCTCACATCACCCCGCCCGCGGTCTCGATCGGGCGGCCGTCCTCGCGGGTGGCCGGGTTGGCCGCTGGCCCTCCGGCCTGTCCAGTCAAGTGCGAGTCGTGACCCGGCCGCCCTCGCTGCGGCCTGGCTCCATTCCTCGCATTGATGCGCTGGACGCACCTCGTAGTGTCCCTCGTCCACTTCGATCCATTGGCCCTCTCGTCTCCTTGAATGACGCACACCATGGGCCGTTCAAGCTGAGGCCAGACTATGTGGATGGGCAGTGCTCATCGGCCAGCTGGCTCTCGGGGGCGGTGTCTGATGCCCGAGCCCATCACCGCATCGAGCAAGTGCTACGAGGCCGTGACCTTGACGGCCACTCCAGTTGGCTTCGACGATCATGCCGGTGGTGGCCCAGAAGAGTTGTGGCCATGACGAGTCTGCCATCACATGACGGCATAGCCCACTGATGAACAGGCTCTGGAATTCTCAGACCTCTCAAACCTACTACTAGCCTCAAAGCTCTCTCTGTATGCAGGTCCCCGACCTAATGTACGACAGATATGCAGGCTCCTGCGTCTCCCTTACACAAATCGGTTTGGCAAAGCGCTCGGCTATGCAGCCCTCGTCCTCCTACAAGTTACACAAGAGTCACAGGTACACACACAACCAAGCTTGAAGCGAAGACAAAATCATATTTCAAGAATGTGATAGGCAACCCGGCCGTGGTCCCAAGGGAGAAACCTTGGACTTCATAAAAAGTGAGCACAACACGGCTCGAGACGTAGCAGCATGCATAGCATCATGCCGTCGCGCCCCTATGAAACCGGCACCGCCAACCTTTCAATGGAAAGGGTCGCGACACCTCTTTTTTCGCCCTTATGGCTGGCTCTTTACGAGCACTTGGCGGGGCTGGGGACGTTCTGGCACGACTTGGGCTTGCCGCCGCCGGTGACGCTGACGCCATCCCACTTCCAGTTGGAGCAGGCACCCTTGGCGCAGAGGATGTAGACGTTGGAGCCCTTGGAGAGCACGTTGCCGGTAACCTTCTTCAGGGTGACACCGGTGATGGGAACACCGCCGGAAGGAGTGCCGGTGGGCTTGCTGTTCTCGTAGTCCTGCTGGATGACGATACCCTGCTTGACGATGTCCTTGAGGGTGATGTTCTCGTAGAGGATGTTGGAGACGGAGCCGGTGGCCTTGGCGATGGTCTTGATGCGGACACCGTTGTCGGAGTTGGAGATCTTGGAGTTGGTGATCTTGACGTCCTTGACGACGTTGTTGGAGCGTCCGCCAACGGAGCCGATCGACAGACCGTGGCCGCCGGAGCAGTCGCCACCGGTGAAGGTAATGTTGGTACCAGAGTTGATGGCGATGCAGTCATCCTGGTTCTTGACAATAGCGCCAGAGATGTAGATGTTCTGGGCGTTGCCAATGTTGAAGCCATCAGTGTTGTGGCCGCCCTTGGAGTCGCCGGCAGCGGAGTCGAGGGTGACGTCGTAGCTATCTGGTCAGTTTCTTTCTTCACTCGTTGAGTAGGGAAACACTTACATGGACAGGTTCTTGACCGTGTTGATGCTGAAGCCGTGGACGGGCTGGTTCTTGATCTTCAGGCCCTTGATGACCGAGTTGTTGAGGTTCTTGGCGTTGAACAGCCTGGAAAAGGTGTAAGCATGTTACATCTGGCGGACATGTATCGGACGACATACTTGGGCTTCTTCTTGCCGCCGTTTCCGCCCTTGGTGTCCCACCAGCGAGCACCATCGCAGTCGATCAGGTGGCCGGAGGAACCCTCGACGGTGACACCCTCGCCGGAGACAGCGATGAGGGGACCCTCCCACTCCTTGTAGCCAAAGGTGGTCTTGCCCTTGAAGACGAGCTGACAATCATGTTAGAAGATGTTATTTCTTGGCCACATCCAGACAAACTCACGTTGGTGCCCTTCTTCAGGCTGGTCATGTCAAGGGTCTTGCCGGCAGGGACGGCAATGTTGTCCAGGGTGATCTTGTCACACTTGGACTTGCCCTTGACGGCCTCATCGAGGGTCTTGAAGGTGCAGCTGACGGCACGGGACTGGAGGGAGACGGTGCGGACGGGCTCGGCAGTCGGCAGAGCCGTGGCGGTGGAGGCCAGGGCGCCGAGGAGGACGACAAAGTTGGGGAGCATTGTGGCGGATTTGGGGGTGGGGCTATAAGAGGGAGTGTAAGGTGTGGTTGTGTGTGGTGCTGTCAAAGCTGTGGTGAAGAGAGCGAGTGGATGCGGTCTGAACGACTTGGCGTATCAGAGAACGAAGGGAACGAGTCGATGACTCTGTGTAAAGGACTGAAAGAGAGTGAATGGAGTGATACTGGAGAGAGAGAAAGACTGGTGTTGACTGGGCCATCAAGTCGGTTTTGTACCGCTCATCGAGGAGGGCGTCTTCAGTCGGGCCCCTCCTTCAATCTTCCTATCCCTATCCATTTCGAGATGCTCCGTCGGCCACCGAGCAGATGGGTTTCCGTCGGAATTGCAATTCCAAGCTCAGGGTGGACGGGTGGAGGCCGGCGGACATGCAGCACGAGGAGGAGCCTAGCTTGCTGGAGCGGGTGTGTTGACGAGGGGGTCACTGGTAGGCAGACAGACGGACACTCATGCCGGTGGTATCGAAGAAGTCAGTCGTCCGGAGGTGCCGTCGTTCGGTCCAGACGGCACAGGCGACCAGGGTCCCCCGGTGTCAACCCCTGACAGGGCGACGCGTCCCAACCCTAACCCATTTTGAGCCTCACCACGGACCAGGCAACTTTTGCTAGTCAACAGCAAATGTCAACACGATTCGGGCCCTGTGAGGCCATCGTCCCCGGACGTCGGCAGCCAAGAGCAGAGCCGCCAAGAGGCGATCCTGAGCCGAGTGCCGAACGGCCGGGTCCGTCGCACGACTTGTCTTCCTCTTCTGGGTGGGTTCCGCCCCGTCCCACCCCCTGTTCCACGTATCGACGCTGTGTCTCCCACGGCGAGAACAGACCTCAGTCCGCCCGGCTGGTGATGGGTGTACGCGCGGCACCGCCAAACAGAGAGAGACAGGAACCAGAGCCGGTCAAGCGTGCCACGCGAACCGAAACCCAAGTTATGCATACCTCAGGTCCTCGGCAAGCTTCTTTCGACGCCCAGCGCAATACTAGAACAGACAAGCTCGCAGTGCCGAGACGGCACACGTTTTCCCCCCGGATCTCAACTGAAGCTTGATGCGGACGGACCCATCCCAAGCCAGAACTGCAGAGAGACACTGGAGCAAGCCACCTTGGAGAAATCGATGCCCGTCCGGACCCATTCCCACGAATCAGCGGGCCTGCTCGTGAGCGTGGACGTTCCGGAAGAGAAGTCCCAGGCCAAGACCCTCTCTGTACGACGGTTCCCTGCTTCCGCGCTGCGGACGGCAAGTCGGATTCGGTTGGGGGGCGTGCTGTCTGGTGATCCTTCTACTTGAAACAACACGCCCGGCGGGAAGACAGGACAGGGAGAGAGAGTCAGGCATGGATGGTAGGGCTGCTGCTCGGGAGGTTCCCCGACCACCAGGCAACTTTGCCCGCCTCCGAGGCATTCGGACCCGATTTATCGGAGCGCTGGACCACTTCGCCCGAGGCCTTTTCTCGGACAAATCTACTGGCATAGCTCTTGCAGAGTTTGGTCGGTGGGGAGAGAAATGCAGAGGCGAGAGCAGAGGAACGTCAAGGACAACAGCAACTTCACAGAGTGGTCATCGTGAGGGTTGTCACGCAGACGGATCTTACCCTTTGAGAAGGTCAGATTACCCCTGACGGGCCATGCCGAACTCCAGCTTGGCCATTTCTTGGCTGAGGGTCCAGATCTCCTCGGCGCCCTTCCAAGTCACGGGACTACCCCAGTCGATCCGGTCCCTGGGTGAGCACGTTGCGGGTGCTCGGTACATCACTTGGCGGGCAGCTCACTGACAGATAACACTGGTAATGAGAGGGGGGTCAGACGTAAATGCTCGATTTCCCAGTCCGGCTCCGCCGAGAGGCCCAAAACCGAAGCCCTCTATTTCGGGGATCGGACAATGTCCGGCGCAGCACATCTAACAGATACATGATGTGGTCCAGCGCGTCTTCTCGAGCCCTGCCCATCGTCGCACGCACGCCCGGTGAACTCCATGCTCGAATTTGCCCCTTTTCTCATAACTCATATCCGTCGTAATGCCCAAGGAGGGGCGAGGCGAGGGAAGCGTGGGGCGATTATCGACCGTCATCGCTGAAGAACTTGATGAACTCGAGGGTATCGCTGGGTGACTTGCTCGCGGGGTTCAGCGAATTGCTCCTCTTCTTGGCCTGCTGGGGGGCAGGCTGCTCTCCACAGCGGCTCTCGCCGCTGGTGTCGACAGGGGGAGACGTCTTGGCTTTATGAGGGCGTCGTCAGCTCCGAGCTGTACGAGTGAGGGCAGGAAAGGGGGCGGGAGCGGACACTCCGTGGACATACCTGCATCGAGGGTCTCCGCACGCTTCTTCTTGCACTTCTCCGAATCGGGGGAGAGGACGGTCTTGCAGAGGATAGCGTTGCCACCGTCGACGACAGCCTGCTTGATGGCGCCAAAGGTGGTGGGAGACTGGGCCTGAGCCTCGGGCTTCTTGTCCGCAGTGTTGCCCGAGTTCTGGGACTCGTTGTTCTTGTTGGAAGACGACATGATGGGGTGGTGTTTGGTGTTGGTTGATGTGGTGAGTTGTGTGTGGTGTTTCGTGATGCCTCGAGAGGGCGAGGGGTTGATGGTTGGAGATGGTTGAAAGCTGGTTGGCCACCACAGATCTGGCAGTTTATTGACGCGAACAGGCAAAGGATGAGTCGCACAATAGGACAGCCTTATGATTCACAGTCCCTTATCTGATCGTTTGCGAGGTATCTATCTCATCAGCCGCAGCAGGAACCCGCAGCGTAACACGGAGAATTTGCGGCAAGTGACGGCCAAGGACGTCATCAGATGGCGTAATATTGAGTCACTGGGTTGCGGACGGAAGACTGGTAGGACGGGGAAGGAGCACAGGATGCTCCTTCTCTGGTGTTTGCCCTCTGTGGCAGCCTCGCTACCTACGACGTGGAGCAATCGCGGCTTGATTCACTCCACTGCAGCCTCGTCATGCAGTTGGAAGGTGCGAGAAGTATGCTTGGCTGGTACAAAGGCAGGTACGGTACGTCTCCATCATGAGACTGTCTTCTTTGTATCACGCGGGTCATCCACGAAAGATGATTCACCAGAGGCAATGGAAACATGCTCACCAAGTTTGCCGTTTGATCAACCTCCTATTTAGCTTATCTTTGTCCGCGTGATGTGCAAGAGGCGTCAATGACATCCCAAATTCAGGTCTGGCGGAGATGAGGATGTCTGTAAGTGGAAGGTTTAATCATGCATCTTTCTAATTTGGGTATCGTATACTCGTATCTCCTCCCATTACTCTCCAGGCGTGTAAACCAAACAACAGAAACATTTCAAGTCAACCCTTTCGTGGCCAGCACCTTGTGCCTGGGCACCCAGGCCCTCAGTCGTCCAAAAGGCAGAACCTCTCGATCCGCCTGGCCAACTCCACGCTCTTCACATCAACTATTCGCCAGAAGAGGTCGCTCACCCATATGACAGGGACGGCCATGGCCACCAGTCCCAGCAACCAGACAAGCATGCGTCCCCACATGCCCGCTTCCGAGGGTCCGCCGACGAGCACCCAGATATGTGGCATCCAACGATGGTGGATCGATTTCATGACAGGCCCGTGACAGAGGTAGATGGCGTAGCTGATGTTGGCCAAGTACTGAACCGGGGCGGTCGTGAAGATGCGCTGCAGAGGCTCCATTTGGTGCAGTGCCGCCACAATCTGCACGGCACCGATCGAGAACCAGGGAAACGACGGCCAGAAGTCGCCCCGGCCGAGATACGGCTCCATGGTGCTGCGGTAGAGGGAGATGAAGCCCGGTGATATCTCTGCCTTTTCGTTCGGCCATCCGGCGACATGAAGCCCGAATAGGAGGTTGACAAACAAGACTGCCTGGAGCAGGCACCTGCCAACATACTTGATCCGGCTTGAGGCTGCAGGAGGAACAGAGAAAGTCCCTTCCTCTATATCTTCGGCTTCCTTGTTCAGGGGGCAACCAGCATTGCGGAGCTCCCTAGCATCTTGGATCAGTTGGATCTCGGCGAGCCCCATGCCAGCGAGAAACTCCAACCCCGCCCAGTGACCGGAGGTGATGCAGTACGTCATGATGCCGACCAAGATGGCCATTCGAAGGAATGTCTTCACACGGCTCAGCCCTGTGATGACGACGAAAAGAAACATTGAGAAGGACATCTCCACCGGAATGGTCCACAGATGGACATCGTACTTGGGTGCCTTCAATGCATCCCAGACCCAGCTGAGGGTGATCATGTGATGGACGGAGCCGCACCAGTCGACAAACTGCTCCCACAGCGAGGGGAGGGGAGCTTTTCCACGCTGGATTCCGTAATGAATTGTGAGCATTCCGAGAAATGTCGAGACAGTCGTTGGAAGGAACAGACGAAAGCCGCGGCGAAAGACACTGCTCGATAGCGTCTGTTGGAGTCCATCGTAATCGCGGGAGCGAAGCTGTCTGAGCGGTTTGTACGACAGAACGAAGCCAGATATGACGAAGAAGATGTGTACCATTGGTCGCCCAGCAAAGAGGACCCTGACGAAGGGGAGCTGGAGGGGGGAAGAGGGAACCTCGTCTCCGTCGAAGTGGACGCCATAGGTCAGGGTGTATGATTTTTGGGTGCCTTCAGTGTAATGACAGAAGAAGACGATGAGAGAGGCCACACCTCGAAGCCCATCGAGCCAGGAGGTTGGCCGCAGACGGTGCGGTTTGGTTGTGCCGGGGCGGATGCGGGTCTGGACGAAGGACGGCAGGAGAAAGAAGAGAAGGGCGTAGATACGAGAAGAAAAGGCCGTCTTCGTAGCCGAATCGGTAGATGTTGGTGATTCGGGGCTTGAGCCGGTTGAAAGTGGTGCGTACGAGTAGCTTCGGGTAGACAGCCGGTTCGCGGCGCCCCGGAGCGAACGCATCGCGAGAGACATCATTGTGCCTCCTGGACTGGGGTGTATTCGGGCATGTATCCGGGGGCTTCTAGGTCGACCAAATCTTTTCGGGGTATATCGGTAAAGGGGCTCTGACGAGTTAATCGAATTTGAAGCGAAAAACGACGGTCAACGACGGAGAGGCGCAAGGTAGCGACAGTGGTAAATCGGACAGCACCAGCACCAGCAGGAAGAAGCGGCACGACGAAGAGGAAATGGAAGAAAACCACCCAAGGCCTTCGGTGGCGAGAGGCCTCGGAGGAAGACACGATGGCACTGTCGCGACAGGGACAGGGGGGAGGAGAGGAGAAGGAGGGAGCGGGAGGATCCTCTTGGCTGCCAATGCCAACACCATGCCTGGGTCAATCAAGCAAGTCCCTAACGGAGAAGAGCCTCGGCGGCCGCCTCGAGGCACAGAACCAGGGAAAGGGAAACACGGAGTGGTGATTCGCGAGGAGGCCAAGGCCGGCTGGTCGGGATCCTAAAACATCTCCTCTTTCTTGGTGGCTCAAGGTGGCCCGCGACGATGTAGCAAGTCCAGCTTGGCGAGGAGGCTCGACCACAGATCTCGCCCGCGGCGGAGGTGTTTTTAGGTGCCGAACAGGGGGTTACAGGGGTTGCGGGCAGGGTCACAGGGCTGATCAGGGGACCTCGTAGGGGGGCATTGGGCGCTTAGTGGTCCGTTTTCCACCCATCTTGAGCCCTGAGCCCGGGGTCACGTTCCACCCATTGCGGAAACATCGCTCCTTCCACCGATCCACTTCCCGTCCATCCTTCTTCTTCCCTTCACCACCACCAAGAAATCATGCGACAGATGAGCCTGGTCCAAACAGGGCTACCGACGCTGATCTTTCATCGCGGCTCTTATTATTGGCACTGATCCATGTACAAAACACCTGCCAAGTGCCGCCGGGTCATCCCACAACACACTCAATCGCCCGGTACAGCTCTGTGTACAGCCCGCACCGCGCGTCAACTACCGATCTGTTCACAGCCACATACCCGGCCGTCTGCTCGCCGCCAACATCAACCCACACGGCAACATCCTCCGGCGCACCGACCTCCGGCCACCCAGGTCCCTTTTCCGGCGCCCGAACGAATTGCCCGATGGCCCCGCGTAGGGCCTTGTAGAGTGTATAGAGTCGCGAACTTTCGCCGGCGATCACCTCGGGGTCTGAGAAGAGAAGCCAGCTCTCACTGCCGTGGAACTTGCCTAGCCAGCTATATTCAGCAGGTAGAAGTTCCGTGATCGATGCGTTCAGCTGGTACTGCCATACCGTGCTGTCAGCAGCCGCCGCGAGCTCTGCATGTATCCCCTGGGGCTACCTGACGGCCAGTATCCCCTTGTTCTCTCAGAGACCAGCAAGTTGGGGTAGAACATACACATTGCCAGAAATAATCCGTGTAGATGGCCGCCGCGACGTCAAAGTCCGTCTCGAGCTTGGGGTCCGCTTCGCATACCGAGACGATGGCATCCCTTGCCTCGACTGGCACGAGCCCTGATGGAAAGTAGGCCTCCAGAAACTGTGTCATGTTGATTACCCGGTTCACCAGCCCACGGCCCTCTTCGGCTGTCGTTCCAATCAGCATCGGCACCTTGGCCACCTCGCCGTCCCGCCAGAGCCGTGCTGGACGGCTCGGGACAGTCACATCGTCCACCTGCGGCCCGAAGCTCAACAAACTATCTCGCATAGCCTTCTGAAGGCTCTGCCACGGTGCCTCCCTTAGGCACTGCAGTTGCGTCTCGCTATCAGAGCAGCCCACCGCCCGAGCCAGATCGGTCCAGGGTTGTTCGTCTGAAGATGTGAGCGCGAGGAGCCCGATGCTCGACTGACCTGACGAGAGGATGGCTGCGTGAAAGGGTACATTCTCCTTCCTAGCATACGCCTTGAGGTGGAAATCCGCCGACATGGCACCGGCTGACTGGCCCCAAATGGTGATCTTGGCCGGATCGCCCCCAAAGGCCGCGATGTTGTGTTGTAACGTCCCTCACCCACTTCTGGCGCACCCCCCCATTTGGCGCACCCCAAAATCCCTCACCGCCACTTCAACCTACCACCTTTAATCCACGATATTATCACCAATTTCCAT